>LPNX011135887.1:145560-523953 GCA_001517045.1 Pseudotsuga menziesii | reverse complement strand
AGTAGTTTTTTTCTTTTCTTCCTCCAAAATTAATAAATATTATTTTATTATTTTATTAGTTCATTTTAGGAGGCCCATTTTGAGTTTAAATTTCCTCTAATGATCATCATGTTTTTTTTTCCAGGTATTTCTTGTTTTTGGGGTAGCAGGGTCCGTGAAAAGTATGCAGTGTGGGTACTTGTTACATGTGGAATTAAATTCCGCATCCAATGAGCTCTCCCGCTTATAATTTCAGTAAAAACACAGGGAGATATGTCAAAAATACGAACACAAAAAGTAGTTTTTTTCATTCTTCCTCCAAAATTAATAACTATTATTTTATTATTTTAACTATTATTTTATTATTTTCCTTAGGAGGCCCATTTTAGACCTAAAAGTTCCTCTAATGACTGTTGAGGAAGTAATTTATCAAATCAAGCTGTAGTTGGAAAGCTCAACGGGGATCTACTTCAACCATCCAGAATAAGGTACGAGTTTTGATCCTTTAGTGTTAGATATTTGATTTCTCTTGCATATTGGAAAGGATTGATTTATGGAGTCAAGCTATCTATTGTGGTACCCCAAGCCATAGGAATTTATCTCAGTAACAAAATTGGCAACTCTGCTGGGAGTTCCTAGTAGTTGGCCTTTGGGGGTTTTTTATCGGCATTTAATGACTTTGAATTGCTCTTATTTCTCTATTTCTGTGTCGGGTCTAGGGGCATGTATGCCTGGTAGTGTCTGATTGTTGTGAAGGTTGTCTCAGCTTTTCTATTTTCCTTTGTTTTTATGCACTTTTCTTCATGTACAAGAGTTTTTAACTCACAGCCACGTATATACGTAGTTTTCACCGATATATCCTCATACATACGCGAGTTAATGCAAACAATCGCGTATGACCTTAGTTTTTCCTTCTAGAGGAAGATTGATTGTTGTTGGGTGAATTTTGATAATTGTTGAGTCTCCTTTGACACTGTTAGAGTCTGTATACACCTCTGTTTCTAACCAGAGACATTTTTTTAGGGTAAATTTGTTATTTAAGAATGTTCTTGTCATTGCATTTTTGATTTTTTGTTTTGGGATTAGTGCATTAGATTTATTTTACCTTAGTACTTTGTGTGAGTGCTGTTTGAGTGTGCTTTCCTAGTCTGGGGGTATTAGAATCATTCTTTAGCTTTAGTATCTCATTTTTTTTTCAAAAAATCCAAAAATATTTGCTTATTTGCATCATTATGCATTGCATTTTTGCATTTTGCATTTTACTTGCACTAGGTTTTGCTTTGAAGTATTAGTCAAGACTTCATATAGGAACGATTGCACTTATCATTTGAAGAAATTTTTTGCATTTCATGCAGTAGCATACCCTGTTTTCATTGGACATAATGCATTTGCATTGATTGTTAGGTGTACATTTTGCTTTATGTGGCGTCATAACACCATTAGTTGCACGACCATCTACCTCTTTTGAGTAATAAATCCAAATAAAATCAATGCTTAATTAAAATGGATTACACCTTTTTATTTTATAGGGTTCACCAACAGTATTAGGTTTTAGGGTCTTGGAATAGTTCATTTTCAGTAAATACTCCAAGACCAATAAACAACAACATGTATGTGTTTGTCCAGGTGAGAATTGAGAGCAAAGAAACTATAGTCCATTGTTGCCGGAAGTTATGCTTGAGTCTACATCTCTTTGTCCCTTGGTGCACTTTGGTGTTCTTCCCAAGCTTGACTTTTTCTTGTGAGCTTGCTATCGAGAGATGGAGGATTGAGGTGGTGGAGGCCCAAGTGGGGGATTCAGTTTCTCCAATTCGCAGACGTGCCGACAGAGGTTGTATTCATTGTAATCTCTGATTTTATATTAATAGAAATATCTTGTCGTGTCCAATAATGTATGTTTGAATGAATATTTTTTCCATTGATGATTTCAAATTCTTATACGTTGTTGATTATATATGCTAGAGTAGATATAATACCAATATATATAGCCTGCTTGTCTTGTTTACTGATTGTTGAGGAAGTAATTTATCAATTCAAGCTAGAGTTGGAAAGCTCAACGGGGATCTACTTCAACCGTCTAGAATAAGGTACGAGTTTTGATCCTTTAGTGGTAGATTATTGATTTCTCTTGCATATTGGAAAGGATTGATTTCTAGAGTCAAGCTGTCTGTTGTGGTACCCCAAGCCATAGGAATTTCTCTACGTAACAGATTTGGGAGTGGTCACAGTCTTCCCTCTACTCCATTTGTGGAGGATGTTGACTCCCTTCTCTCGGTCTTTACACTGGTGGTCACCCTCACCATGGTGGTAGTGGATGCATGAACATTGGGTCTACACCTTACTTTCCTTTTTATGTCCCATCATCCATCGCACTGTTTCCTTTGAATTTATTTGTCATGATCATTCCTCCCTATATCCTATAGTTTGGATTCTTTATTGACTATTTTGGTTTGTTTTGGACTAATATGGTTGTCGTGTAGAGTCCAATTTTTGTACACTCTCTCCGAGGTTTTGACCCATTCGTCCCTATCACAGGTATTATGTTTGAACTGGCATATAGGTTAGGATATCACATCCTCTTGCACTTATGCATTTCCTTATGACCGTTCCATTTTAACCTTAGGTATGAATCCATTCCATGGTGTCACGAAACCTTCATGCTACTTTTCGAAGTGACACTATGTGAATGGTATAGCTTTCCTATACATGGGTGCCCTAGTTATATCCTTGTTGCATTTGGTTCCCATGCTGTGTTTTCTCCTGTAGGTTGTGGGAGTCTTTTGTATAGTATCACCATGACTTTGAGCAAGAGCCTCATAGTCCTCTTGATCTTTTGTTGGCTTGTTTCCTTAGGAATCCCTTATTTCAAGTTGTAATTTCATTATCATGAGCTTTTACTGTCTTCTTGAGCCTTACGCCATCTTCCCTAACTTTTAGTTCTAGCCATATAGCCCTAGCTTGTCTCATGTCTAGACATGCAGAGCCATCTTTTATATCCTTTGCAGCTTGATTCCCTATTTTACCAAGAGGGGACTTTCCCCTGAGTATATCTATCCTACACATGTATCCTTACATTGAGCATAGGTATGTTCCACTACTTGGAACTAGTTTGTTTGCCCATATGACACTCGTCTCCTCCTAGTATGTAACTATAAATCAATTTTATTCTTTTTCAGGATTTTTAAATATTTGAAAAAGTCCAAAAAAAAAAATTTAAAAAACCAAAAATATGGACAAGGAAAGATGTTATATTTGGTAACTGTTGAGTTGTGCCGCCTTCGAACAGAGCACTGTATATCACATCCATTGGTTGGGTTTATAGTTTGGCTTTAGGAGCTATACTCGTTTATCTAAGTTTATCTCCACTGATTGGTTAAGCTTCCAGTCCCTATGGAGCCTCTGTCATTGCCTCTTGTGTCAAAGAGATGTCCTAGTTTTGTATATAGAGTCTATGCTACCTACATTCAGTCACCATTTGCTGTTATGCTCTTGTTCGAAGCAAGTTGAAACCTGAGTCGACCATTCCTCAGTTATATTGACTTTGCATGTCGGCCATTCCGGGTATAGTTACTCATTCGTGCACCTTATGATTAAGTCCTTACACATTATACAACTTTGCTAAGTATCTCATGTTGGATGATGGGGGATGCCTTAATTCCCTCCTTCCAGCGGATTTCATCCCATAGACTTCAGATCATTTATTCTGGGTTGGAATCTAGAGTCATTTTTGAGTGCCTTGAGACTTGTAGTCATCAGTGGCAGGTTCTCTCGCCATCACAATTCTTTGGGAATACATCAATGTCCCTTGATCGATGGATTCTCTCAAGTGTTCGACCTCAACACATTTATTCACACTTGTTAGTTTGCACTCTAGTACCTTGATTCTCATTATCATTATCAGTGGGTGATCTCGTGTCTATTAACGATATACATCAATGACCAGTAATTAGATGATGGGCTACTATGTTTGGCCTCGACACCTCTATTCACATAGTAGGACTTGTACTCGTAGCAGTTTGTGTAGACGACCTTCCAGATTGTTGGCTTATCTTATATGCTACCTCCTTGATCATGCCAGTGTTCATGAGATTTCAGCTCTCATGACTTTATTCCAGTATATGTCAGACATTTCCATCCATTATGGAGATCTTTATCCTTTGTATATATTCATCATGGAGATTCTGATCTATGTATATTGTATGTGGCGATGACCACTTATGTCATATTTTGTATCATAGCTATTCATGGCCATTGTACTCTTATGTGTCCGGGACTACTATATGTATTTGCAATTATATGCAGAGTTGTATCATTGTACTATGCTGATTGGGTGGCTGGTCTTCCACTGGGTTCTTCATCACTCCACTTCTGGGATGGACTTATAATGTATTTTGTCCATTATATGACCCCTCTGACCTCACACATTAGGGGGCATCTGTTATAGTTGATTTTACCACACCTGGTGAATCACACTTGTATGGCCTTCCCCTGTCCCTTTGCAGAATCTTTGGACCCCATGGACCTTTTTTATACCTTTGATGTTTCCTGGATTGTCCCTAAAAACATGCTTAATTTTCTATATGCGACTTTTAAACCCTTTCTCGCATATATACGCGGGTTTAACCCCTACAACCACGTACATCGGGATGTGTGCAAAAGGCCAAATTATTTTGGAGTTTTCCTTGACATGGATCCGACTCACTTGTCTCCTGGCCTTCCATATGCCTTGAGATCACTCGGATTCAACCCTTCATTTCCCCATTGAAGAGCTATATAAGGAACCATTTGGATACATTGAATAATATGTGAGAATTGAGAGAAAAGAAACTATAGTCCATTGTTGCCGGAACTTATATCATAAGGTGCACGAACCAGCAACTGTACCAGGAATGGCTGACATGCAAAGTCAATATAACTGAGGAATGACCGACTAAAGTTTCAAATTCCTTTGAACAAGAGCATAATGGTGAATGGTGACTGAATGTAGGCAGCATAGACTTGATATACAAAACTGGGACATTTATGCGACACAGGATGCATCGACAGAGGCTCCATAGGGACTGGAAGCTTAAACATTCAGTGGAGATAAAATTAGATAAACAAGTATAGCTCCTAAATTCAAACTATAAACCCAACCAACGGATGTGATATACAGTGCTATGTTCGAAGGTGACACGACTCGAGAACTGCCAAATATAACATCTTTCCTTGTTCGGCTTTTTGGTATTTTAACTTTTTTTTTGGACTTTTTCAAATATTTGAAAAGCTTGAAAAAGAATAAAATTTTTTTAAAGTTACAGACTAGCAGGAGACAAGTTTCAAATGGGAAAACAAACTATTTCCAAGCAGTGCAACATACCTATGCTCAATGCAAGGATACATGTGTAGGATAGCGACACTCGAGGGAAACTCCCCTCCCGATAAAAATAGGGAATCAAGCTGCAAAGGATATACATAATGGTTCTGCGTGGCTAGACATGAGACAAGCTCGGGCTATATGGCTGATACTCATAGTCAGGGAAGCTGGAATAAGGCTCAAATGAGGTAGGCAAAGCTCATGATAATGCAATTACAACTTGACATACGCAAGGGAGTCCTGGGGAAATGCAAACATAAAGTTCAAGAGGAGTATGAGGATCTTGCTCAAGGACATGGCAGGACTAAAAGGAACTCCCGGACCTAAGAGAGGACTCACACCATGGGTACCAAATGAAAAAGGGAGATAACTAGGACACCCATGTATAGGAAAGCTCTACCATTCACATAGTACCACTTCTAACAAAATCATGTAGGTTCCGTGATACCATGGAAAGGGTTCGTACCTAAGGTTAAAATGAAATAGTCACAAGGTCATACAAAATGCAAGCAGATTTGAAATTCTAACCTATATGCCTGTTTAGACATGATACCTGTGATAGGCATGAACAGGTTGAAACTTCAGAGAGAGTGTATAGAAATTGGACCCTACATGACAACCATATTAGTCCAAAACAACCCAAAATAGTAAATAAAGAATCCAAAATATAGCATATAGGGAGGAATGATCATGACAACTGCACCCAATAGAAACAATGCAGTGAATGATGGGACATAAAAAGAAAAGTAAGGAGTAGAACCAACATTCAGGCATCCACTACCACTCCCATGAGGGTGACCACTGGTGTAAATACTGAGTGAAAGGAATAAAAATCCTCCATAAATGGAGTAGAGGATGGAATATGACCATTCCCAAAACTACGAGCATGGTAAGGGGCTGTGATGCCCCCAAGTCTGACACCAGGGTCTGTACTAGGACCAAGGATGAATGATAGGATACCAAGCATGCCAAAAATAAAAGGACCTGAACTCAAGAGAGCAGAAATATACTCAAGTAACCATGATACCAAAGGCCAACTAACGCACAAAGAGCACACTCCTAAGAAAATCTACAGCCAAAATACAAGCAAACCAAGGGGAGGATATGTGAACTCCTGAATGTAGCAGGTATGTCTCGCCTAGGAGAGGCTCGAAAGTCCCATACACTACAAGCAGAGGTACATAACCAATTATAGTGGCCCTCAGCTTCAACACATAAAGCGACTGTGCTGTCCAACCTCTACTTGGCCAGGACACCTGCAGAATAACCTCTACAAAATACCCCCTCGATAACCTAGGTAAGGCAACTAAGGTCACCTCAATATAATGAATGCTCAAGCAGACAGTTGTAGGCAGGATTGACTGTATGGGCAGGGTAGCAAAGCTCAAAACTCTCAAAAGATCCCTCAGATATGAATACAATCCTGGAAATATCTCCGATGCTACTCAGTTATGACTAGGGGTCATCCCAATCAATAACCGCTCACACTGCCTCGTGCTTAACTCCCTTTTGAGAGTAGGATCCTGAGAAACAATAATTATACCAAGGAATTTCACACTCTCATGTGGACATACACATACATGTTGTTTTTTAGTGGTCTTGGATAATTTACTCACAATGAACTATTCCAAGACCGTAAAACCTAAGCTTGTCGGTGTACCCTATCAAAGAAAATAGTGCAATCCATTTTAATTAAGCGTTGATTTTATTTGGCTATAATTACTCAAAGGGAAATGATTGTGCAACTAATGAAGTTAGGACTCAGCAGTGAAGTAAATATGCACACCATAACAAACAATGCTAAGTGAAATATTTGTCAAATGAAAAATAGGGTATGCCACTACATGAGATTCATATATATATTCCTTTCTGAATGCCAATGCAATCCTTCCTATATGAAAACCTAACTAAAACTCTCATCCAAGCAATCCAATTCAAGTAGCTCCTCAAATCCATATCTAAAATGCAACTAAGAGTGCAACTACATTGTATTTTCCAATATAAAAAAAGAAAAATGCAATAAAAGTAATCTAAAACTCTCAGTCTTTGCAGCAAGTATAAAACACAAGCCCAGCAAGACACCGAGACAAAAAAGAGTAATGCACTAATGGAAAAACAAAAATCATAAATGACTAAAACTACTTTCAAAGAAAAATCAATGAAAAAGCGGTCTCTGGTCACAAAAGAAGCATCCAACAGACACCATCAGACCCAAGGAAGACCCAACCACACTCACAACCCACCCAACAACTTTCCACAACATCAAACTCACCAAAAGGGAGGATGTACGCTACTGTTTAAAGAACAACTGCATATGTACGCGACTTTTGGCCAAAAATCCATGTATGTACGTGAATTTTGTCCAAAAACTCTCGTATACAGAGAAGGCAGTAGTAAAAATCAAGCTAAGGGTCAAACCCATAAAGGGGAGTGTCACTGGATAAACATACTATAAAATGTGACACAGAAACAGGGAGAAACAAAGAGAAAGTCAAGAATATCAAGCCCATTGTTCCCGCAAACCCCAAATAAAAATAAGGAACATCCCGAGTGGAGTCACCAATTCTGTTATGAAGAGAAATTCCTATGGCTTGGGGTACCACAACAGACAACTTGACTCCAGAAATCAATCCTTTCCAATATGCAAGAGAAATCAAATATCTAACACTAAAGGATCAAAACTCATACCTTATTCCGAACGGTTGAAGTATATCCCCGTTGAGCTTTCCAACTCTAGCTTGAATTGATAAATTACTTCCTCAATAATGAGTAAACAAGACAAGCATGCTATATATATTGGTGTTATATCTACTCTAGCATATATAATCAACAACGTATAAGCATTTGAAATCATCCATGGATAAAATATTCATTCAAACATACATTATTGGACAGGAAAAGATATTTCTATTAATATAAAATCAGAGATTACAATGAATACATCCTCTATCGACACATCTGCGAATCGGAGAAACTGAATCCCCCACTTGAGCCTCCACCACCTCAATCCTCCATCTCTCGATAGCAAGCTCACAAGAAAAAGGAAAGCTTGGGAAGAACACCAAAGTTCTCCAAGGGACATAGGGATGCATACTTAAGCATAAGTTCTAGCAACAATGGACTATAGTTTCTTTGCTCTCAATTCTCACATGCCTTCAATGTATCCAAAGGGTTCCTTATATACCTCATCAATGGGGTAATGAAAGGTTGAATCCGAGTGATATCAAGGCATATGGAAGGGCAGGACACAAGTGAATCAAATCCACATCAAGGAAAACTCCAAATGAATTTGTATTTTTTCACACATCTCGATGTACACGGTTTTAGAGGTCAAACCCATGTATATATGTGATAAAGGGTTTAAAAGTCGCATATAGGAAACATAAAAGGAACAAAAATGGTCCATGGGGTCTAGGGAGTCTGCGTAGGGATAGGGAAGGCCATAAAAGTGTGATTCACCATGTGTGGTAAAATCAGCTTGGGGTACCACAACAGATAGCTTGACTGTTGCGAAGAGAAATTCCTATGGCTTGGGGTACCACAACAGACATCTTGACTCCAGAAATCAATCCTTTCCTATATGCAAGAGAAACCAAACAACTAACACTAAAGGATCTCGATTCGTACCTTATTCTGGACAGTTGATGTAGATCCCCATTGAGCTTTCCAACTTTAGCTTGAATTACTAAATTACTTCCTCAACAATTAGTAAACAAGACAAGCAGGCTATATATATTGGTGTTAGATCCACTCCGGAATATATAATCAACAACGTATAAGCATTTGAAATCATCCATGGATAAAATATTCATTCAAACATACATTATTGGATAGGAAAAGATATTTCTATTAATATAAAATCGGAGATTACAATGAATACAACCTCTATTGGCACGTCTGCGAATCAGAGAAACTGAATCCCCCACTTGGGCCTCCACCACCTCAATCCTGCATCTCTTGATAGCAAGCTCATAAGAAAAAGAAAATCTTGGGAAGAACATCAAATTGCTACAAGGGACAAAGGGATGTAGACTCAAGCATAAGTTCCGACAACAATGGACTATAGTTTCTTTGCTCTTAATTCTCACATATTCTTCAATGTATCTAAAGGGTTCCTTATATAACTCTTCAATGGGGAAATGAAGGGTCAAATCCGAGCGATCTCAAGGCATATTGAAGGCTAGGAGACAAGTGAGTCAAATCCATGTCAAGGAAAACTCCAAAAGAATTTGGACTTTTGCACACATCTCGATGTACGCAGTTTTAGCGGTCAAACCTGTGTATATATGTGAGAAAGGGTTTAAAAGTCACGTATAGCAATTTAAGCATGTTTTTAAGGATGATATTGGAAACATCAAAGGTATAAAAAAGATCCATGGAGTCCAAAGAGTCTTCAGAGGGACAGGGGAAGGCCATACAAGTGTGATTCACCAGGTGTGGTAAAATCAATTATAATAGATTCCCCCTAATGTGTGAGGTCAGAGGGGTCATACGATGGCCGAAATACATTATAAGTCCATCCCAGAAGTGGAGTGATGAATAACCCAGTGGAATACTAGCCACCCAATCAACATAGTACAATGATAACACTCTGCATATAACTACAAATACATATACCAGTCTCGGATACATAAGAGTACAATGGCCATGAATAGGTATGATACAAAATACGACATAAGTGGTCATCACCATGTAAATATATACATATATCAGAATATCCAGGATGAATATATACAAAGGATCAAGATCTCCATAATGGATGAAGATATACAGTGGATCAAGATCTCCATAATGGCTGGAAATGTCTGACATATACTGGAATCAAGTCATGAGAGATAAAATCTCATGAACACTAGCACAATCAAGGAGGTAGCATATAAGATATGCCACCAATCTGGAAGGTATTCTACACAAACCACTACAAGTACAAGTCCAACTATGTGAATAGAGGTGTCGAGGTCGAACATAGTAGTCCATCATCTGATTACCGGTCATTGATGTATATCATTAACAGACGCAAGAGCACCCATCGATAATGATAATGGGAATCAAGGTACTAGAGTGCAAACTAACAATGCGAATAAATGTGTTGAGGTCAAACACTTGAGAGAATCCATCGATTAGAGGACATTGATGTATTCCCAAAGAACTGTCGATGGCGAGAGAACCTGCCATTGATGAATGCAAGTCTCAAAGCACCTAAAAATGACTCTAGATTCCAATCCCAGAATAAATTATCTGAAGTTGATGGGATGAAATATGATGGAAGGAGGGAATTAAGGAATCCCCCATCATCCAACATGAGGTACTTAGCAAAAATATATAATGTGGAAGGAATCTATCATAAGGTGCACAAACCAATAACTGTACCAAGAATGGCCGACATGCAAAGTCAAGATAACTGAGGAATGGTCGAATCAGGTTTCAACTTCCTTCGAACAAGAGCATAATGGTGAATGGTGACTAAATGTAGGTAGCATAGACTCAATATACAAAATTGGGACATATCTGCGACGCAGGAGGCATCGACAGAGGCTCCCTAGGGAGTGAAAGCTTAACCAACCGATGGAGATAAACTCAGATAAACGAGTATAGCTCCTAAAGTCAAACTATAAACCCAACCAACATATGTGATATACAGTGCTCTGTTCAAAGGCGACACGACTCGACAGCTGCCAAAGATAACATCTTTCCTTGTCCGGATTTTTTGTTTTTATTTTTTTTTTGTACTTTTTCAAATATTTGAAAAGCTTGAAAAAGAATAAAACTGCTTTAAAGTTACAGAGTAGGAGGATATGAGTGTCAAATGGGAAAACAAACTAGTTCCAAACAATGGAAAATACCTGTGCTCAATGCAAGGATACATGTGTAGGATAGCAACACTCGGGGGAAAGTCCCCTCCCGGTAAAAATAGGGAATCAAGCTGCAAAGGATATACAAAAAGGCTCTGTGTGGCTAGACATGAGACAAGCTCGGGCTATATGGCTGATACTTAGAGTCAAGGAAGCTGACATAAGGCTCAAATGAGGTAGGCAAAGCTCATGATAATGCAATTACAACTTGACATACACAAGGGAGTCCCAGGGAAATGCCAACATAAAGTTCAAGAGGAGTATGAGGCTCTTGCTCAAGGACATGGCGGAACTAAAAGGGACTCCTGGACCTAAGAGAGGACTCACAACATGAGTACCAAATGAAAAATGGAGCTAACTAGGACACCCATGTAGAGGAAAGCTCTACCATTCACATAGTACCACTTCTAACAACAACATGAATGATCCGTGAATGGAAAGGGTTCGTACCTAAGGTTAAAATGAAATAGTCGTAAGGTCATGCAAAATGCAAGCGGATGCAAAATCCTAACCCATAAAGGGGAGTGTCACTAAACAAACATACTATAAAATGCGACACATAAATAGGGAGAAACAAAGAGCAAGTCAATAATATCAAGCCCATTGTGCCCGCAAACCCTAAATAAAAACAAGGAACACCCCCAGCGGAGTTGCCAATTCTGTTACGGAGAAAAATTCATATGGCTTGGGGTACCACAATACACATCTTGACTCCATAAATCAATCCTTTCCAATATGCAAGAGAAATCAAATATGTAACACTAAAGGATTAAAACTCGTACCTTATTTTGGACGGTTGAAGTAGATCCCCGTTGAGCTTTCCAACTCCAGCTTGAATTGATAAATTACTTCCTCAACAATCAGTAAACAAGACAAGAAGGCTATATATATTGGTGTTAGAGCTACTCTAGCATATATAATCAACAACATATAAGCATTTGAAATCATCCATGGATAAAATATTCATTCAAACATACATTATTGGACAAGAAGAGATATTTTTATTAATATAAAATTAGAGATTACAATGAATACAACCTCTGTCGGCACGTCTGCAAATTGGAGAAACTGAATCCCCCACTTAGGCCTCCACCACCTCAATCCTCCATCTCTCGATAGCAAGCTCACAAGCAAAAGGCAAGCTTGGGAAGAACACCAAAGTGCTCCAAGGGACAAAGGGATGCAGACTCAAGCATAAGTTCCGACAACAAAGGACTATAGTTTCTTTGCTCTCAATTCTCACATGCCTTCAATGTATCCAAAGGGTTCCTTATATAGCTCATCAATGGGGTAATGAAAGGTCAAATATGAGTGATCTCGAGGCATATGGAAGGCTAGGAGACAAGTGAGTCGGATCCACATCAAGGAAAACTCGAATATAATTTGGATTTTTGCACACATCCCGATGTACATGGTTTTAGAGGTCAAACCTGTGTTTATATGCGATAAAGGGTTTAAAAGTTGCATATGGAAATTTAAGCATGTTTTTAGGGATGGTCTAGGAAACATTAAAGGAACAAAAATGGTCCATGGGGTTTAAGGAGTTTGCATAGGGACAGGGAAGGCCATGAAAGTGTGATTCACCATGTGTGGTAAAATCAGCTATAACAATACCCATTTCCAACATGGCTGCCCCTCTAACCAAAATGGAAAGGATGTTGGTAGCTAGGTATGCCCCTATAAATTTAGGTAACTCCCTCTTGGCCATGCCAAATGTAGACTATCTCAAATACATGCCTAAATTTACAGGAGATGGAGATTTCATAGCTGAAGAACACCTGGAAGCATTCTACAATTATGCTGAGAACATAAATATAGAACAAGAATATGTTTGGACTAGGGTTTTTGTGCAAAGCCAAGATTGTCATGCTATGAAATGGTTCAAAGAATTGCCTACTGGATCAGTAGTAGGAATTAAATCCCTAGATGACATTTTTCTAAAGCATTGGGGAGAGAGGAGAGACCACCTCTATTATATCACCGAGTTTAGCAACTGGAAAAGGGAGAATGGGGAGTATGTTTCCAACTTCAGCAAAAGGTTTAACAATATGTTCAGCCAGATACCTACTGAGATCAAGCCCACTAATACCTCGGCGAGGATCACCTATGCAAATGCCTTTGACTCGTATTTATTCTAGCTCCTCAGAGAGAGGAGATCTGCCTCCCTATCACTCATGCAAGATGCTTCCTTAGAGGTAGAATCTAACATTGTAGCATATTAGAAGGTCAAAGGAAAGATAGTTAGGAAGAAGCAGCCCATAGACCCTCTTAGAGCTTTTTCATCAGAGAACAAAATTGACAAAATGGCCAAATTGTTGGATGATTTGACCTCTGAAATGTCAAAGCTAAAAGACCAATGGAAGATACGTGTGAGGGGTAAAGGGCCAAATGATTTTGTTCCCTAAAACCCTAATTTTGTCCCTCATAGAAGAGACAACCCCCCAGTCCAGATCCTTCGAAGGGAGAGGAATCAAGCTGAAGATCAGAGAATCAGAGCTCCCTTTCAGAATGTTGTAATAGAAGAAGAACCAGAGTTCATTTAGGATGAAGGAGAGGCCGAAGACAACATCAACTGCATGGAAGATGAAGTTGGCTAGTATTTTTTGACACAAGTAGAATATGAGGAAGCCCTAATGAATGAGCAGATCAGTGAAGAATCATTCTATCAGGTAGATGATCAAGGAGGTTATAATCTGAGGTCCAGGCTGATTTCCCCCCCTAAGAAGAACACTATTCCTCTAGAGCATCTTGTTGCTCCAGCTAAAAAGGTTAATGTTCCACCAAAGAATATGGTTGTCATTCCCAAATAGTTGCAAAGGCCTGTACAGTCATATGCCCCTGATCCTGTTCAACTCAAATCTCCATCACAAGAGGTAAGGGTTTTTGATAAACTGCATTATTATTTTAATCTTGATTTAGAGATTTAGAAATTGAAGATCCCTTTCCCATTAGTAGAGCTAATGAAGAATGATTCATTCAAATCATCAATACTGAAATCCCTTCAACTAAAAATACAGATAGACAGTGACTTTGTCAATCTGCAAGATGACAAATCTATGGTAACACTAGGCCCTATGATTGAAGAGCTAGATGAGTCTTTCCCACCTTTCTAAATATCTCTGAATATCCATGATAAATTCCTTCATAACTGTTTGCTGGGCTCAGGAGCTTCCCATAACCTAATTCCAAAAGCTGTGATGGATGAGCTTGGCGTTAGCATTATAAAACTTTACCATGATATGTTCTCCTTTGACTCCAGGAAGGTCAAGTGCTTGGGCCTCATCAAAGACCTCATTGTAAACCTATCTCAGCTACCCTCAAAAGGCATAGTGATGGACATTGTAGTGGCTGACATCCCTCCTAAATTTGGTCTCTTATTGTCTCGATCATGGAGTAAAAGGTTGGATGGTACCCTTCATATGGACGTTACATATGCTACAATCCCAATGTTTGGGGGGGATACCAAGAGGATTTACAAAGAGAATCATCTTTCCTACATCATAAGAAATGAAAAGAATTTCGTGAACCACCCATATATGCAGTAGACACAGATTTTGGGTCATGCATTATGTAGATAGATGATTTCCAGAAAATACTAGTCCAGCTTACAAATCCCATCTGTGAGCAGCCTGAAGAAGTGACCACATCAGTTTGGAACATGTATTTTGATGGGGATAGCACTCAAGCCTTAGCAGGTGCAGGTGTAGTGTTGATCTCTCCATCCAAAGAGACTATTCATTTGTCTTATGATATTGATTTTAAAACCACTAACAATATAGCAGAATATGAAGCATTGCTATTAGGAGTGAAAGCTACCAAGGAAATGGGGATCATGTGCATGTAAATATTTAGAGATATAGACCTTATTATACAGCTAGTCAACAACACCTTTCAAGCAAAGAATGTCAGACTGAAGGATTACAGGGATGAGGTATGGAAACTCAGAGACTCCTTCATGTTTTTTAAATTTTCATATATACCTAAGGATATGAATAACCTGGCTGATTCCGTTCCTGTCTCTGCAAGTGTGCTTGTTCCCCCTTTACCTCCTAGGCTCAGCTTTGATATTCAAGTCAAGAACAGACCTTCCCTACCAGATAATGTGAAAGTTTGGAAGGTCTTTGAGAATGATGATGAGCTTAGTAAATTCCTCCAGGTAGTAGATAAATTCTCTGATATGCATATAGATTAAGAAAACCTAAACATGGAATAATCCTAGCAGCTCAAGTTGAAATATAAAATAGTTGATTAGAATATTGTTCAGTTACCCAGCAATTATATACCTCGAGGTTTGGTACCCTTGGAAGAGTTATTTGATCATAATGATATCCCTCTCAATCCTGCCAAAAAGGAGCAATACCCTGCTGTTCAAGAGCAAAACATAAGTAGCCAAAGTCATCCAAAACCTATAAATATTTCCACTAGTTGACTGCTGATCAAAGGCCCAAATTTTGTGGCTTGATAAAAGAATTTGCTGATATCTTTGCCTGGGAGTATAGTGACTTGAAAACCTATGAAACCAATATCATCCAACATAGGATTCCCTTGGAGAAGGACACCATCCCTTTCAAACATAAGATGAGATCCATCAGTCCTCTCCTACTACCTATAATTGAAAAATAAATACACAAGTTCCTTAAAGCCAAAATCATAATTCCCCTCATTTATTCCAAATGGATTGCAAACTTAGTGGTGGTAAGGAAGAAGAAAGTGGAGATTAGGTTATGTGTGGATTTCATAAATTTGAACAAGTGCTCCAAAAAAGACAACTATTCACTACCCAAGATCGAACACCTGTTGTAAAGAATCTCAGGGGCTAGTCTCATGTCATTTCTGGATGGTTTCTCTAGATACAATCAAGTTGTTGTGCACCTAGATGACTAAGAGAAGACTGCTTTTACCACTCTCTGGGGCACTTTCATGTATGCCAAAATGTCATTTGGGCCGATGAATGCTGGGGTTACTTTTCAGAGAGCCATGGACCTAGATTTTGTAGGATTGAAAGACAAATTTGTTCTTATATACCTGGATGACCTCAGTGTTTACTCTCACAGCCATGAAGAACATTTGCAGGACTTGAGGAGGGTATTTATGAAATGTAGGAAATTTGATATATCACTGAACCCTAAGAAGTCCCAATTTGCACTCAGTGAGGGGAAACTCCTAGGTCACATAGTCTCAAGTGAAGGTGTGAAGATTGATCCTATTAGGGTTGAAGCAATACAGAAGTTATCCATACGTAGGTCAAAAAGGGATATTCAGTCATTTTTGGGTAACACAAAGTTTGTCAGGAGGTTCATCTCTAACTTTTCTGAGTTGGTAAAGCACATAACATCTATGTTGAAAAATGATGTAGAAATCAAATGGACTAACCAAACAAGAAGCTCTTTTGTAGAAATAAATAAGGCTCTCATGGAAGCTCACACTTTGATTAGTCCAAACTATACCAAGGGTTTCTACATCTTCTCCTTTGCATCCTATGACATAGTGGCAGTTGTACTATTACAAAAAGATGATGAAGGTCTTGATCACCCAATTGCATTTTTCAGCAAGACATTGAGGGATGTTGAACTGAAGTATGATCCCATTGAGAAGTAGGCTTATTCTCTCATCAAGTCGTTGAACACTTTCAGTATTTACATTCTACATGCAAAAGTCCTTTCCTATGTCCCTTCAGTTGCTGTAAAGGATGTGTTGACTTAGCCTGACATTGATGGAAATAGAGATAAATGGATTGCCAAGCTTATCGAGTTTGACATAGAAGTAAAGCCCACCAAGTTAGTGAAATGCCAAGGTTTAGCCAAACTCATGGCTAAAGAAAATTGTGAACTTTTGGGGATAAATTTCACTTGTGTAAATTCAACAAATTTGCAAACTAAAATAGCAACAGAAGTAGTTCAAGATCAAAATGACATTCAAGAAGTAGCTGAAAACTTGTCCTCATGTGAGTGGTACTCAGGTATTATTCTTTTCTTGCAAAAATTAGAAGTTGCTCCTGGTCTCACTCCAAACCAAGCACAGGCTCTTAAACTAAAGTTTGTTAAATTCTGCAAAATTGATAAATTGTTGTATTGGAAAGATCTGTCTGGTGTTTTGTTGAGATGTCTAGATAAAGAAGAGTTAGTTCACGTCCTACATTAGTTTCATTCAAGCACATGTGGAGGCCATCATTACTAGAATACCACATCTGGCAAGATTCTGAGAGATGGGTACTATTGTCTTGTCCTTTTTGCTGATGTGTGTACCTTTGTGAGAGCCTGTGACAAGTGCCAAAGATTTATAGGGAACTAGCAGCTCAGATCCTTTCCCCTTAGATCTATTGTAGTGAATGGTCCTTTCCAACAATGGGGTCTTGATTTTATAGGTGAAATTAATCCTTCATCCAGTAATCAGCACAAATGGGTCCTAGTAGCCACAAACTACTTCACCAAGTGGATAGAGGTAGTACCCACCAGGAATGCAACTCATCAGGTCATCATGAAGTTTTTATATGAGAATATCTTTATCAGGTTTGGTTGCCCAGTAAAGCTAGTAACTAATAATGCACTAGCTTTCAAATCCGGGGCATTGGTTAACATGTGTGAGTCAATGGGCATTCAGCTGGTGCATTCCACGTCTTGTTACCCTCAAGGCAATGGCCTGGCTGAGTCATCCAACAAAAGCCTAGTCAGGATCATTAGAAAACTATTGGAGACAAATAAAAAAAGCTGGGATTCTAAGATGAATTTTTCTTTATGGGATGATAGGGTAATTGACAAAAGATCTATAGGGACTTCTCCCTTCAAATTAGTTTATGTTACTGAGGCCATTTTTACCATTCAACTCGAGTAGAAAAATTCTTCCAGGAGGAGCAAGATGAACCAAATGATATGGTGAGGAGGATGATGGATCTAGTGGAGTTACAACAGATCAGGGAACAGGTGATAGGAAAGTTAGAAGCTCATCAACAAAATATCGAGGTTATTTTTGACAAAAGGGCAAAAATGGACAATTTTCAGGTTGGAGATTGGGTCCTCAAGTGGGATACTATGGGGAAAGACAAGGGAAAACATGGGAAGTTTGACTATCTATTGATTGGCCCTTTTGTGATAGCTCAAATGCAACACAAAAACACCTTCAAGTTGCAAAATATGGAAGGGGAGGAGGTGTTTGATGGCCTAGTAAATGGGCGATTTTTGAAACTCTATTTTATCTGAGGCTTTGAGGCCTTGTTATTGTAAAATATTACTTGGTAGGTTATTTTTCCTTACAAAATAAACTCCATGCTCATTGGAAGAGTAGAATATAGTTTTAAAATTTTTTATTTGTTTTCCAAGAAATGAATTTTTAGTCTGGGATTCTTGGGACCTCACAGGAAGGTTCCCATCCCCAAGTAGGAGCCAGATGTTATCTCCCAAAATAAATTTAGTTTTCAATAAGTCCACTTAGACAAATTATTTTTTGATAAGATGAAGATTCCAAGTCTTATTATGAAGGATATTAGGGTGGCTAACAATATGAGGATCTCTCATGTTCTGTTATGTGATAAAATTAAAAGTTTTAGCTTTCGGTGGCTTATGCGAGCTTTCCAACAGCTCATTAGCCACCAAAAAGCTTTTATTTTAGACGGGGAAAATGTAGTAAAGTGTAAGTTTATGATTGAAGAGGTAGTTATTAATCTGACTTGACGGGTGGGAATCAAAACCCTAATTTACCTTCCATCTGTCCCATGACTATAGAAAATATCCACTGAATATCAAGTTCGAATTAAAAAATGATTAATGGGAAACTTGTCTCGAAGATATTACCAAAAGCTATCATCCTCTCACTCAAGCACTTACCAAGTAGTTAAACCCTGAGAATCAGTACCCTCCCTCTTGTACACTCCACCTTCAATTACATCTATCCTTACTACTCAAGGAAACCTCTTAGAATCAACTTGCTAACCTCTTCCACAGAATTTAAATTTGATTTTTGTAGGCACTCAGGAAAAAAATTCAGAAAATGAAGAAAGGAGGGCCTGCTCTTAGGCAAGAACTAGGAGACATCAGCTACTTGGAATCACATCCAGAAGTCTACCAGTTATTCAAAGATGTAGGCTGCTACAAATTTTGTGAGAAAATTCAAGGTTCACACCAGCAGGTTGCTGAAGCATTTTCCCTCTCTTTTGATGGCTCCAATGCACTGTTAGGTAAGGAGGAGTTCATGGTGGATGAAACCCTAATTGCACAGGTGACTAAAATCCCAAGAAGTGGGGAGAAGTGGTTTAAAACCACCATTACTAAATATGTGGGGTTCAGATCCTATTTTAAGCCCGAACATAGAGAGGTGGAATGGAAGAAAAGTGTTCCATCGACCTGGTTAGAAGAGAGGTGGTAGCAATGACTGAAAGTCATTGTGGTATATATAACTTGTGAAGGTAGATACAACAGGGCAATGATTTATCATTTTAAACTAATGAACCATTTTATAGGGAAGAGCCCTCTAAATTTACCTTTCTACTTACACAGGAGCCTGGAAAAAATGGCACATCAGGTGAAGGCTCAGCCAACTAAGATTATTGGAAGATTGTCTGACCATGGCCTCATACAACTACTTATCCAAGAATTGCTGAAGAGGAGAAGTATGGAATGTGATTTTTTTTTTGTTTTGGGATGGTTTTGAAATAGGTCTACAACCAAAAGAGAAGGGAAAGTCTCCTTCGAAGAATTCCACCACCCCCATGAGTGGAAAGAGGAAAAGAAGGGCTATTTCACCAATAACAGTAGAGCATCCTTCTTCCCCTTCTAAAGCCAAGAAGGTTAAAAGAAACCTAGAATTCAGTGAAAAGGGCAAGGAAATCATAGCACATAATGGAAACATTTTGAACCTTCCCTACTCAGATTCAGAATAAGAAAGGGAGGAAGGTGCTTACCTAGCAGAGCAGGTGGTAGCAGAAAATGAATAAATTCCATCACCCACACCAAAAGATCAGGATGAATCAGTGGGAAAAGCTTCTTCTAGCAAGCCCGGGGCACAGAAAGTAAACCAGTTATTGAGACAAGAGTATGAGCTGGAAGTTTTAGAAAGAGGGATAAAAAGGAATAATGCCCTATTGAAAAAGAGGAATAAGGAGTTGCACAATTCTTTCCTGGAGATGAGAGGAATGTATATCTTGCTTAAAAGAAGAAACCTAAGATACATGAAGGACAACAACAGGTTGTACAGAATGATCAGGCTTCTGAGGCTGCAGCTGAAGAATTCCAGACCAAACCCTAGCTGAAGCAGTGCTAATCCTTCAGAATCCAGAATCAAACCAGGCTTTTGTTGATCTTCTAAATGTTGATAAAACTGAAGAAGGGTTAGAAGGTAAGAAACAAAACTAAAAAATGTAATTTGGTAGGTTGCCTAAATTTTTTGCAAAAACAGGGCTTTCAGTGGCTTAGGAGGATGCTGAAGCAGTTCATTAGCCACAGAAAATAGAGCTTTCGGCAGCTAATAGACCCAAAATTTTGACTCCTTAACCACCAAAAGCAGAAAGAGGCGCAGAAAGAAATTTTTTCATAAAGGACCAGTTTTGGTAAATATACCTAGCCAAGGGAGGAAGTGTAAAGCTGGAGGTTGCTGAAATACGCCCTCAGAGGAGGTATGTTCCAATTTTGAGGATACATCAAAGAGGAAAGGGTCACAAACCCTACCTATTTTAGAAAACAATGACTTATCTAGCAGTGAACCAATACAACTTTATCCTTAGCACTCATTGCAGTCATCAAAAGGTTCAAACAACGAATGAGTTTTAGAGTTAGATAGACTAGTAGTTAAATTGGGGTTTTTTGACCTAATTCTGCAAAAAAACAATTATTTTGTTTATTTTCAGTAAATCAGATCCAATTTTTTAGGATTTGAATATTTTTGTAAAGGCTATAAATCTGAATACTTATGTTATAGAAAAGGTTCAACTTTGGGGACCTGTAGACCATTACTATTATCAATCTTCTCATATTGCTCATGACCTAATATAAGCTCTTTTGCTATCATATGTTCAGCTTCCATTTCTTGTCTATTATGTGCTTATGCTTGAATGTGATATTCAGGTTTATTCATTTTATTTGATGTCTCATAGCTGTCATCCTATCTGCATGTCATTGATTTGAATTGCAAGTACTTTCCTTGTTATGATTAGCCATTTATATATAATTGTTTT
This sequence comes from Pseudotsuga menziesii, assembly GCA_001517045.1. Lineage (NCBI taxonomy): Eukaryota > Viridiplantae > Streptophyta > Pinopsida > Pinales > Pinaceae > Pseudotsuga > Pseudotsuga menziesii. The sequence continues at coordinate 502,604 of LPNX011135887.1, read as the reverse complement.
ATGTATGAATATGCTAGCATGATAAGTTATCCATCTTTGCACCATATTATCAAACCTCTGAACAGTGGTAGTTAGAAGCCTTATCCTTAATTGAGTTTCATGCATGTCTTGAGAGTGTGAGGTCTTATAGGGCACTTGACTTGATCCAGTTAGAAAAACCATAAAAAAATTGAAGTTACCATGCATCCTCGAGCTGCAACCTAGAGGAGTTTCTTGGAGTGATAACAATTTCCTTACTATGCAAAACCCTAGTTCCCTTCTTTGAAACTTACTTTTCAGTAACCATTAGAAGGTGACCTTGTTGTACAAATAATTTGCAGAGATTATTTTTGGGTATATCTTTCAAAGTGATTTTGGAATGAGTGTGTGAACGTCTTGGGATGGAGGATCCCAGATTTTTTGATCAAAATGGTGCCAACATCAGAAATCAGGTGAAACCATTTCATTTGTAATCTCATTTCCTATTAATAAAAAGAACATTCTTTCTTGTCGATTTCGATATCTGATTTTCACTATTTACGTTCTTGAAATTTGGATATTTCAATCAGTACTTATTTTATTATTTATCATTTGCAACAAATACTATTTTTTCTCTTCATATTTATTTGTTTTAGGTTTGACTTTGAGAAGTTGAAGAGAAGAATAGAGCAAGACTAGCAAGCATAAAACTTGAACAAATGTTGGACTCCACGTTGGTTGTTCTTTACTTTCTTGTTCTTTGTTGATAATAAAATCCATTTGCAAATTGTTATAGACTTGTTTTCTTGCTTGATTGTTGAGGGTTCCTTTAGGGAATTTGCTCTGTGGTGTTTAGAACCCAAAATCCACTAGGGATTTATGTCCAGTAACATAATTGATGATCATATTGGGGGTTTATCTCCATTTTTGGTTGTTAGGGTTCCTTTTGTGTGCTATTTTTTTATTTTTATCTTGCTTTGTTTCTATTATTTTATGAAATTTATCATGTACTAGCTTTATAACTACTCATTTTAGAACACTTTTAGGAAGGAGATGTTCTATTTGGGCATTGTTTTGTTTTTTTCACTTTTTCCGTGTTTGTACGTTGTATGTAGTGAAAACAAGCATGTTTATGTCTTGTACCTTTCTCTATTTTTTTGAAAAATGTTATTTTTTCCCAGGTACGTGACCTAGACACCAGATAGTCATGCCTACATGATGTGACAGTGCATAACCCTCGTCCATTTTGTTTTTTTTCTATTTTTTTAGTTTTTTTCTTATAGAATTGAGAATTTGGGTTTTTGGTATATCTAAATTGACTATAAAGGGTACGATTCCAATTTCCTTGTTTTTAAGGTAACATTTTTTTTATAAAAGTAGAATCCTTTTTGGTTTCATGGTTTTGACCCTACAATTTTCCTATTCAAACTTTTTTTCTATAATTTTTCTTGCAGATTGAATTGTTATAAAATATTTCTATTTTTGGTTTCACTCTCTTCATGTCCATATCATCGCATTAAATGAGTAAGAAATTTAGTTTACTTTGTACTTTTGTTTCTATTGTTTACATTTTGAAATGAACTTTTGCTTTTTTTCTATTTGTTGTTTTTGCATTATAAGTAAAGCAGAGGATTTTCCTTTACATTGCATTGGTTTAGGAAGGGTTTTCTTTTCTTTTTTTAAAGGAAAATATAAAGAAGGATATTAGTAGGATGTAGTCTTTTCATTTCATTCATTTAGTTAAAAAAAGAGTTGTTCTTTCATTTTGTTTTCTACAAAAGAAAAAGGGAAAAAATAGAAAGGTAGGAGTGTTGTATATGATTAGATTTTAATTTGAAGATTTCAATACTCGTTTTCTTTCTATGAGTACTTTTAATATTAATGTTTATTTCTTGTAAGATTCAAAATACCACAAGTTTCACATATGTATCATTCATTGTGTAGGTTGAAGAAGTCAATATCAATGTTTTGAAGTCCTCGCACCAAAACAAGCCGCCCACGCCCTACCCTTCAAAGATTGTCTGGATATATTGAATCAAAGAAGGCAGTTCCTCCAATGATCCCACCCACTAAGTCTTCCTGGCTTCAACAATTGGTAAGGGCATCACTTCATCTCCTCTCCTAGGGTGAAGGGAATAATCAAGTCAGGGGTTGGTGGATCCCGTCCATAAAGGGCAGTACCCGCTCCAAGCACAAAGGAATTAATTTAGTAAGAAAGCCAGTTTAAAATAAAGATTTAATTCAAATTAATTATAACTTTATTCTTTTATAGGGTTCATCAATCTAGTATAAGCATAAGATATTAGATTATGGTGATCGTAAACTATCCAAGATCATTTAGATTTTGAACATAGTGGGTATTTTCAAAGATGATAGGACAAATCCAATTTTACAGGCACAATGGACGTGAATCTCATTTGAAATGGGAGATAAGCATGAGGTTGTGGAGAGCTCCCTCCAATTCCTAATAAAGAATATAGCAGGGGTATTATGTGTATGGGGTCTCTCTTCAACACCTAAGTGTTGTTGAAGTTTCATACTTTTCTATCCTACAGATACATATGATCCTAAGTTACGACTATCCCCTCAGATGCTACGAAAACATTGGTAGCGTTAGAATCTTGTCCTTAGGGTATTCCATAAGTGTTAGTAGATGATTTTTTGTGAGCACCTTGAGAAGAATTTGTGACTAGAGAATTAGTACCCTTGGAGGGTGTTTTCTATACTTGTCTGAAGAAACACTTGCACCAAGCAGGGAAGCATGCTTGGTCTTAGTAACTAATTTCAACCTTTGTTGTTTTAGTGGTGGGACTTAATCAAGCCACACTAAAACTTTAGAGGGATCATATATTGGCTTGGCTAACATCCTTAAGACATTTTTATAGTGGTATGTTGTTTCCTCTCTGTGTTTATAAGACCCTAGAAGTTTTCATGTTTAATTTTTTTTAAGGGTGGAAGATCATCCACTTCACCAATATTAGAGGATTCAAAGTATTCCTTCGATTATAATGGATCCTCCACCTCCTCCATAGTGGCGTTGCATAAACACAAGTGGATATTTTAAGCCAACTAGATTAATTGATTTTCCTAGAGTACCTAACCTTATCAGGAACAATAGTACTCAATCACACACTACTACTATCGAATATATACAAGTCAAAGGTTTTGTTAGACCTTTTCAACTCACCTTTAACTAGAAGAGAGGATCTACTTGTATTGTAGGTTCACTTTTTGTTGAACCCAGGTTAAGTGCGTATATGATCACTAATATTTCAATCATGGATAACTTAGGAGAGGTATTGGGGTATCTATAGAACCATGCCTCTGCAATAGTGTTAGGAGGACTTTCTCCTCCTCATGTTAGTGCCCAAATATCCAACACAAATTAGGATATTTCACTAGTTGTGACATTTATTGTTGTTTCTGTACCTTTAGTGTCTTCCATTACTCAAAATTTGAGTACTCCATTTCCAGTATTCTTTGGGTCCAATTGCTTTGCATGTGGCATATCTATGATACATATACCAAATGTTCTCTTGACATCTACTTCTTTGTCCTACAACTCCACTTTTTTTCCTAATATTTCATCCTTATCCTTTCAAGGTTTTCCTTGGTTTTTGGGACACATTTTTCCTTCCTCTCCTTTTGTGGGATCTATTCGTTTCCAATCCACTAGACCTATTTCGATTTCAAACTGATTATAGGATTCAATTTTTAGTCAGGTTGTTTTCAATCATAGGCTATTCTTGCTAGGAGCAATCCTTTTTCATTGTTCACTGGAATGGGCACTACTGCTATGCATTCAACTGGTATTTCAGCTGGGGTAATGCAATGAACAAAATATATAATAAATAAACATTAATAATTAAATAAACTAATATTTAATGAAGAGACACATTGACGAAAGGTTATGCCTCGTTACGAAAGGGAACCCAACGTGGTTATTTATACAAGCATCATTCTCATTGTAATATCACCTTTACCTTATCAACCACATATTTCATTATATCAACGAATTACTGCAATATGGCTTATTTGTGTTTGTTATTGCACCGAGAGGTGCATTCTACAACCCAGTAGGGGGATGATGTGTAACTCCTTCCCTGCTTATATTCCAATAAAAAAAATAAAAAATAAAATAAAATAATTGAATATGCCAAAAAAATTGTTGGGTTGATAAAAATAAAATAAATATCAAAACATAATAAAAGAAATAAAGGCAATTATAAATTCATATATGAAGCGTGTTGAGGTTCACATTTCCCCAACTTGCTTAAGCTTTCATTTTAAACTAACTAAATCACATAAACTTTTTATTTAAAAAAATTTGCATAAACTTTCTTTCTATAAAGGAATCTCACGATTTTAAACACAATTACTATTATATTTTTTCTAATGATTAATGTGATAATTTATGTTAACCTAAATTAAGAATGAAATATTAATCGAGACCAAATCTTTATTATTACAACTACAATCTATTCATTTATATTCTTATTAATTATTTAACAAAATAAAATTTGCATCAACCACAATCTTTGTTTTAACTTTAGTTTAAAACACAAAAGACTTATATTGTTAAGTTTAAAAAAAATATTAAATCAAGGTTTTAAATCTAAAATTCTTCTTTAAATTTAATATTCCGTTCATTTCCCCTAGAGGCGCATTCTACAGCCTAGGGGGAGGATGTGTAACTCCTTCCGTGGGTATATAATCGGCTAATAATAATAATAATAATAATTAGAATATGCCAAAAACATTTGTTGACTTGATAAAAATAAAATAAATATCAAAACATAATTAAAAAAATAAAGCCAATTATAAATCCATATATGAAGCGTGTTGAGGTTCACATTTCCTCAACATGCTTAAGCTTTCATTTTAAACTAACTAAATCACATAAACTTTTTCTTTAAAAAATGCATAAACTTTCTTTCTATAAAGAAATCTCATGATTTTAAACACAATTACTATTATTATTTTTCATTATGCATTTATGTTCTTATTAATTATTTAACAAAATAAAATTTGCATCAACCACCATCTTTGTTTTAACTTTCGTTTAAAACAAAAAAGACTTATATTATTAAGTTTAAAAAATTAATATTAAATAAAGTTTTTAAATATAATATTTTTCTTTAAATTTAATATTCCCTTCATTCTACACTCGAGCATGGGGAGGATGTGTAACTCCTTCCGTTCTTATAATCGACTTATAGTCCACTCAAATAAAAATAAAAAATAAAATAAAATAATTTAAATATGCCAATAAATTTGTTGGCTTGATAAAAATAAAATAAATATCAAAACATAATAAAAAAAATAAAGCCAAATATAAATTCATATATGAAGCTTGTTGAGGTTCACATTTCATCAATATGCTAAAGCTTTCATTTTTAACTAACTAAATCACATAAACTTTTTCTTTTAAAAACAATTGCATAAACTTTCTTTCTATAAAGAAATCTCACGATTTTAAACACAATTACTATTATTTTTTCTAATGAATAATGTGATAATTTATGTTAACCTAAATTAAATTTGAAATATATCTTTATTATTGCAATCACACTCTATTCATTTATGCTCTTATTAATTATTTAACAAAATGTGCAGCAACCGCAATACTTGTTTTAACTTTCGTTTAAAACACAAAAGACTTGTATTGTTAAGTTTAAAAAATTAATATTAAATCAAGGTTTTAAATCTAATATTCTTCTTTAAATTTAATATTCCCTTCTTTGGGCCGAGAGAAATAGTTCGAATATGCCAAAATATTTGTTGGATTGATAAAAATAAAGTAATATCAAAACATAACAAAAAAAATAAAGCCAATTATAAATTCATATATGAAGGGTGTTGAGGTTCACATTTCTCCAACATGCTTAAGTTTTCATTTTAAACTAACTAAATCACATAAACTTTCTTTCTATAAAGAAATCTCCGATTTTAAACACAATTACTATTATTTTTTTTCTAATGATTAATGTGATAAATTATTATAACCTGAATTAAAAATGAAATATTAATGGAGACCAAATATTTATTATTACAATTACAATCTATTCATTTAGGTTCTTATTAATTATTTAACAAAATGAAATTTGCATCAACCACAATATTTGTTTTAACTTTAGTTTAAAACACAGAAGACTTATATTGTTAAGTTTAAAAAAATAATATTAAATCAAGGTTTTAAATCTAATATTCTTCTTTAAATTTAATATTCCCTTCATTCTACAGCTCAGTAAGGGAAGATGTGTAACTTCTTGAGTGCTTATAATCGGCTTATAGTTCGCTCAAATAAAAATAAAAAATAAAATATGCCACAAAATTAATTGACTTGATAAAAATAAAATAAATATCAAAACATAATAATAATAAAAATAAAGCCAAATATAAATTCATATATGAAGCCTATTGAGGTTCACATTTCCTCAACATGCTTAAGCTTTCATTTTAAACTAACTAAATCACATAAACTTTTTCTTTTTAAAAAAAATTGCATAAACTTTCTTTGTATAAAGAAATCTCACTGTTTTAAACACAATTACTATTATTTTTTTTCTAATGATTAATGTGATAATTTATGTTAACCTAAATTAAAAATGAAATATTAAAGAAGACCAAATCTTTATTATTACTATTACAATATATTCATTTATGTTTTTATTAATTATTTAACAAAATGTGCATAAACCACAATATTTGTTTTAACTTTAGTTTAAAACACAAAAGACTTATATTGTTAAATTTAAAAAATTAATATTAAATCAAGGTTTTCAATCTAATATTCTTCTTTAAATTTAATATTCCCTTTCTATGGTTTCATTAGGGATGTGTAACTTTTTATGGGCTTATAATGGGCTCAAATAAAAAATAAAAAAATCTCATGAAAGTAAACACAATTTATATTATCTTTTTCTTCATTATTAATGTGATAATTTCACTTAAACCAGATTAAAAATAAAATATTAACCTCAACAAAATGTGTATTATTACAATTATAATATATTCGTTGATGTTCTTATTAATTATTTCGCAAAAAGAAATTTACATCACCCACAATTTTTGTTTTAACTTTCATTTAAAACATAAAACTTTTAGAATGTTACGTTTAAAAAATTAAAATTACATCAAAATTTTAAATTTAAGATTAATATTAGCTTCATATGGTTTCATATTATTGGTTTACCAAATATAATTCCATAATAATAATAATAATAATAATAATAATAATAATGTGGTTTAAGAACAATTCAAATGGTTCAACCGTAAGCAAACTATGGTTTCATAATATTTGTTTTTAAATCTATTATTAATTCTATTAGCTATGGTTGAAATATTTTAATGTTGTTGAAGACAATGTTGTTTTTCGTTTTCAATAAATCCAAGTAGAATTTATTTTTTACATAGTTGTTACCATTTTTTTTTCTCATCATTATATACCATTAATAAGGTTATGCTCTTATCATTTTCACATTATAACATTTTAAAAACTAACATGGTATTAAAAATATCAGTTTAAAGCTAATTAAAAAAATATAAAAAATCAACTCCTTTAGGTTAAATTTGATAACCAATTCTAACTAAACCACATTAATCATGGTTTTGGATATTTTCAAACTTTTCAAAATAGATTCAAGTGGTAGTAGTATTGTGGTGATTTTTTAAACTTTTAAAAATATTTATTGATTTTAAAATAATAGTTTTTATTAATGCGCAATAATTAATATGCTTCACTTAGAGTTCTCAAATTCAAGACACTCTATCACACTAACTACTTAAACTTTTATCATTTACTCATCACCATGATATACAAAAATAATGAAATCTTGTCTAAATCCTTTTTATTAAATCCCTTGTAATATGCTTAATATTTAAAACCATAAATATTATAACCATATTTAAACATTACTATCATGTGGAACACACTTGCAAATAAAAATAATATATCAATTATTCATTTGTTGGGGTGAAAAATATATCAACCAACAATGTAATGAAAATAATACTTGAGTTATTGAGATAATTGATCATTAATGATATGATACAAATATTACCTGTGAATTCACTGCAACAATATTATCATTTTCAGTGGATACACAGACTACAACAATATGGACGAATACCTCGGGGATACAGATAATTAATGACCTAATAGAAACATTACCTTGCCTCCAGATCATTATATATCATTAATAAGGTTATGCTCTTATCTTTTTCACATTATAACATTTTAAAAACTAACATGGCATTAAAAATATCACTTTAAAGCTAATTAAAAAAAATCAACTCCTTTAGGTTAAATTTGATAACCAGATTCTAAGTAAAACACATTAATCATTGTTTTTTATCTTTTCAAACTTTTCAAAATGTATTCAAGTAATACTAGCATTGTGGTGATTTTTCAAACTTTAAAAAAGATATTTTGATTTTAAAATATTCGTTTTTATTATCAATCGTGCACAATAATTAATATGCTTCACTTAGAGTTCTAAAATTCAAGACACTTTATCACACTAACTACTCAAACTTTTATCATTCACTCATCACCATGATATACAAAAATAATGAAATCTCCTCTAAATCCTTTGTCTTAAATCGCTTGTAATAACCACTTAATATTTAAAACCATAAATATTAAAACATTCAAATATTATAACAATATTTAAACATTACTATCACGTAGAAACTGGATTCAGGGTTGTTTAAAACTTTTAAAGATATTCTTCATTTGCACGCACAGAGCTACAAATAATATATCAGTTCTCCATTTGTTGCAGTGAAAAATATATCAACCAACTATGTAATGCAAACGTGCAAATAATACATAAGTTATCTATTTGTTTGAGTGAAAAATATATCCACCAACTATGTAATGAAAATAATACTTGAGCCTTCGAGATAATTGATCATTAATGATATGATACAAATATTACCTGTGAATTCACTGCAACAATATTATCATTTTCAATGGATACATAGAGTGCAACAATATGGATTAATACCCAGGGAATACAGATAATTAATGACCTACTACAAACATTACCATCCCTCCCGATCACTACAACGATATTATCATTTTCGGTGCTTCTAGGGACTACAAGAATATGCATAAATAAATACACCATCCACTGCAACAATTAATTTGGGGGATATGGAACTAATTTGCACAGGTAACAAATTGTTTTGCATAGGTAATAAGAGTATTGATAGAGTGCCATATTAATATGATATTAATTGCCACAAATATTACTTGCACAATCAAATAATGAAGTGATACCCCTCTGCGTATCATCCATGGTAGTGTGGAATAATGTGCAGTGATACCCTATAGCATGATAATACATGGAAACCTACTTTCAACTACACATTATGTGATTTTAACCACAAAATGGGTGAATATTGAATTCAATAGAGGAGAAAGGGTTTGCACCTTGAGAGATTTGATTCCTCTCGAGGCTTGGTAGAACCACTTTTAAGATGGATCTATGTTGGTTTACTTAAAAAACGATTTTATCATTTCATTGGTATCAGAGCCCTTTCTTGAGCATCCCGTTGATACTGCACCAATTTTGTCTTACATCCACTAGAAATCACACTTACACAAAATCATACAACACATTTCATTGTTATGTCTATTGCGAGAAAAATGGTTCAATAATTGAATAACATATCGGTTAAGCAATTATTGAAGCTCTAAATTAAGAAGTGACTCTCCAAAATTAAACGATAAAGTAAAAAATATCGTAACTTTTATATGTATTAGTTTGCATATATTAAGGTAAACTTAAGTTATTAAAAAAAACTTGGAAGAAAATTCAGTATTAAATTTATCCACGTGGTGCTAAAAAGGAGTATGGTTAGGTACATATGATAAAGTTATTTAAAAATAATGTGAAGCATTATAAAGTGTTGATATAAAGTAAAAGGTATATCGTTGTAATATTGGCATTAAAAGAAAACCTTTAACATAAGGATCTTAAAAGGGAATTACTTATATTAAAAGGTATTAAAAAGTTATTTCTAGGTTATAAATAACCATAAGCAAAGTTATAACAAGCTACCTCGAAGAGAAGTGGAACGCGTATCCGGAAAGTTACTAAAGGATTCACTTACATCACGATTTAACTAAGAAGTATCAACTAAAAGTTTTTTTTTTTTCGAAAGTGTAACATAAGATTTTAAAATGTTAAAACAAAAATATATTAAGGAAAAAAAATCTCATTATTATTTAATAATTCTATTTATTATAATTATTAGTTATAAAAGAAAAAAAAGTAAAAGTATATAAGACAAATATCGTAATCAAAAGAAAGATTCCAAAAGATTAAAATTGTGACAACACAAGAAAATTGAGTCTCAGGATGAAAAACAAGGAAGATTTCCAAGAACTTTAAAAACTTATGCTTCAATGTTATTACAAATAAAATGAGCAATTAGAGGGAAATACATTAATATTTCTATTGCTCCCATCGAACACAATTATAATTATATTAGTGTTGACTTTGCTAATGAGATAATGATGCGGAGTCAAATATAAGTAAAAGGTTAGACCTTTGGAATACACAAGAATATGAAATAAGCAATTTACAATTTAACATTGGAGATTATACTGGTGTCTTGCAATTTATAGTTAAATCCTTTTGGAGAAGTGACAGTGACCTAATTTTTGGATTACCTTGGATAGAGACATTGGGGACTTTTATCTTAAATGTTGAAAAGAAGTTTATGACATTTCCCTACAAAAAGGAGAAAAACACATTGCAGGACATTAACGTGAAGTTAGAATCAGAGGTTGCATCATCCAAAGACTTCAGAGAAATATTGAAGGTGGTGTCATAGGGAAATGAGAAATCAATAGAGATGATACAAAAGGATTTCGACAAGGTTATTGCAGATAAAGAAGAATAGTTATCTCATTTAAAAGACCATAATAAGAAATTACTTATGCAAATCAAGAAGGAAAAGGATATAGTTGAATGCAATCAAAAGTTAGAAAAGGAGGATCGAGATCTTCAAAAAGAATTATCAAACAAGAATGAAGAAACCTCTTCCTTAAAAAAATTTAATCAAGGATTGCTAGAGCATTTAAGAAGATTAAAAAAAAAGCACAAAAATCAAGACAATCAGTATGACATCGCCAAGTCAAACTATTAGGAATAACTCTTACACTTAAAAAAACTTAATCAAGACATGCTTATACAAGTTAATAAGATAAAGGAGGTGAATAAATATTTACAAGAAAAGCTAGGTTGCAAGGGATCAATTATCAATAAGGAAAGGGTGGTTGATGCAATAGATAATTCATTAAATGCTCAAATTCAAACATTAGAAAAGGGAAGCAATACTAAGCCCGCCAATGCTTAAATTCAGAAGAACAATCATATTGTCACATCACTATAAGCATCTGTTGTTGTATTTGTAACTTTGAAATATTTTGTAATGTATATCATCATTGTATATTGGTGTACCCCTACCAGGGATGCGTTTCCCTTTGTTTGCAGTGTCATTATTGTATATGGTCACTAAGGTAAAACCTCCATTGTAAGGAGAAAGTCCCACAAACTTATTTAGAATAGTTTTGTCACTAAGACAATATCACAATATAGAAAAACCCAATAAGAACAAGTCTTCTGCAGTTATATATCTCTCCTCCTCAGTCTCTCTTTCTCTCCCCCCTCATGCGATCTTGAGTGGGTGTGAGTGTGTATAAATAAGGAAGGGAACCTCCCTATTTATACACTTCAAGTGAGTGACCTGCCAACATGACTTGGATGACTTCACCCAGAGACACTCCAAAAACACATTACAATATTTTATAGTGGGGACTATTTCCCCGACTAACAATGGAGGTCATACATCAAGGCCCATACATAACAATGAAATACAAAAAAGAGGAAACACATCTATGATGGGGGTACAACATCATAAAATGATAATATACATTAGAATGTATTCCAAAGTTACAATTACAACAACACTCCATCAACTAAGAAGGTATTCTTTCTCTCGCCACAATCATCAACATATATGATCAAGTCATCATCACAGATTCATCATCATAGTTGCTTCCATAGTCACCATCTTGTTGATCATCGAATAGTACTATCTCTCATCCAAATTTTCTATAGAGCCATCTATTATTCATGCTGGGTGTAGGCCTATTCCTCATCCAAGTATTCATCATATCCTTCAGCAATCCATTGTGTAGATACATCCTAGGGCCATACTTTACATTTCCATTGCAATAACCTACATCTCCTACGGTCATCCCGTCGTATCCAAATCATATCTTTGTCTTGCACAAAACAAAATAAAGCACACAAAGCACATAGAGCACAACTGAGCTGTAGACCACTCACATTCTACCAACATAGGTTCCTTCCAGGGTCTTTCATGTCATTAAGACAACCCACATCTTCCACTATGCAAGAATATGGAGCACACTAAGTGCATCACATCTCTTTATGGTCAATCTACATTCTACCAACATAGGAGCATGCCAACATCTTTCACGTCACCAAGAAAAACTGCATCTACCACTCTGTGAGATATTCCCAAGTGCACACCAAGTTCCTTGTGACCACATCATCTTCAACATGGGAACATACACATACAAGGATTGATTACAACCAAATAACCTATGTACCATGCCAGGATATTTTTTGTTCCAGGTTAAAATCAAGGACTTGTTACATCCAAACAACCTGCATCCAAGATATTTTCCATTCGGACAACCATCGAGGAATTATTACGTCCAATCATCCTGCGTACCACACTAGGATTGTTTTCGCTCCAGGACAACCCACAATAGTCATTACATCCGAAGTTCAGGGAGTTCACAAAAAAACATATGTCTGGTCTCATATTATTTAGGGACATCAATGATCCAATCATCTAATGATAAATCGTGGCATCAACCAACTCCGATGAAGCATCACACAAAAGCTTCAAATTCGATTCCATAGGTGTGGCTATCGCCTTGTATTCCATAATTCTGAATCATTTTAGAATATCCATTGCATACTTTCCTTGACTGAAGAAAACCCCATACGCACTCTGCCACACCTCCATGCCTAAGAAGTAGCACATCATCCATAGGTCATTCATTTGGAACTCAATGGAAAGATTCATCTTTGCATATTCAATGGGTTCGTCCTCTCCCTCTAGGAACATGTCATCAACATATAACAAGAGCATCACTGATATTCTGCCTTCAACCTTGAATTAAAGGTTGGAATCTTATTTACTCTTAGTAAATCCCAATCTCATTAATAATCTATCCATCCTACCATACAATGTCCTAGGTTCCTGTTTCAATCCATACAAGGCCTTCTGCAATTTTCACACATAAGTCTACTTGTGATATGTCTCGAATCCCAATGGTTGTTCTATGTACACTTATGCTTTGACTACACCTTCAAGAATGTTGGCTTGACATCCATCTAGTGTATCTTCCATCTCATTACTTCAACCAATGAAATCATATATCTAATGGAAGTGCACCTAGATCCTTGTAGTCTATGCCTTCTTTCCTGTGAGAAGCCTCGCAACATGAACCATTCCTTATGTTTCTTGATGCTACCATATGCAACATGCTTGATATGGATATCACTTTGATGTCATGACATAATTCCTTTATGGTCTTGGAATTATCTCCCAGACATCATTCCTCATAATCGACTGATACTCCTCGATCATGGAATCCTTCCATTTGTTTTTCTCTGTAGCCTCTTCATAGTTGGAAGGTTCTTTATCAATGATGTCATAGATAAGGGACACATATTTTTTGTAAGTTTTTGGTATTTTTCCTTTTCCTTTGCATCTCATATGGAGCACCATACATTTCTACTTCTTGTATGAGTTCATGTCCTCATGCTGGTTTTCCCTTGTCGGATTCCTTTCTGTGAAGTGTCTCTAAAGGGTTTTGTGGTTCTTCAATGTCATGATCTTCATGGACTTATGGAATTTATTCTACAATTTTTTTACCTCAAACTCTCATTTCCTCAGGTTCCTCAACCTCTTCAACAAGTATCTTCCTAGATCTAGTGTATGTCGAGTCTTCATCAAGTGTTACATCTCTACTGATGTCAATCTTATTGAGTCTCGAGAAGTATATTCGGTAGGGATTTGAGGTATCAATGTATCCTATCAGTATTCATTTCTTCCCTAAAGGATCAAGCTTAGTACTCTTCTCCTTTGGGATGTGTATGTATAGTGGGAAGACAAATATTCTGAGATGGTTGACTTCTAGCTTCTCTCTTGAGAATGATTCTTCATAATTCTTGTTTTCAAGTACTCAATGATGAGTACGGTTCTATACATACATAGGTGTCCTTACTGCTTCTGCCCAAAGGTGCATTGAAAGATCTTGATCATGTAGCATTTATTTTGCCACTTCCATTATGGTTCAGTTATTTTGTTCTGCGATGCCATTCTACTGAGGATTGTATGGAGTGCTCAAATTCCTCTTAATACTAGACTCTCTACAGAGTTCCTTGAATTCTCCTCAGGTAAACTCTCTCCCCCTATTTGACAGAAGATTTTTTATCTTCCTTTCAGTATGGTTCTCGACTAAGCATTTGTATTCGTTGAACTTACTAAATACTTCATTTTTCCCTTTTAATAAATATATCCAAGTCTTACATGAGAAATCATATATAAAGGAAAAATAGTACACATACTCACTTAGTAAGTTGGGTGACATGGGCCTGCATACATATGAGTGAACTACCTCTAGTATTCCTTTAGCTTTGCTTTCACTGCTGGAAAATGTAGTCTTTGCATTCTTTCGTTGTGCACATCCTTGCAAACACCTTCACGCTTTTCCCAGATTTCTGGAAGACCTGATACTACTTTTCTTGCAATCGTAGTGAACGGTATTGCACATGTGCAAGCCTTCGATGCCATGGTTCACTTGGTTCTATTGACTCATGAATCAATGTGTGTTCAGGATGTCCCTTTAGTTTGTACAAGATTTAATCTTGTTCTCCAATTAATGTTGCATCATCGATTGTATTTCCTTTAGGCCACATTATAAATTGACCATCAATAAATGCAACTCTTATTCTATTTGCATCTAGTGTAAAGATAGAGAGAATATTCTTCTTCAATCATGGAGGATATAACACATATTTTATCTTCAAATATTTTCTTGAGTCTAGATTGTATGAAGCTTCTCCATTTCCTTTATTGATAATCATCCCCAAGATTCACCTTTTGAGGTGACTCATGCTTAGACATATTGATGAATAAATCTTTGTATCCTATCATATGTTTAGATGCCCCACTATCCAAAGGCCAGTAATCGCTTCTATGTAAGATAGTTCCCGTGAGTGCTGATATTAGAACATTCTCTTCATCAGAATCATCCTTCTGTCTTCTAAATATTTTGTTTGTTGGTTCATCGTCTTCAATAGTGTGAGAATGGTGTATTTTATTCTTGTTGAAGGAGTCCTTGTTCTTGGGACAATCTCTTGCAAAGTGTCCCTTTTCATCACAAGTGTAACATCAAATTTTGGAAGGATCTCTTCTCGACTTCTTTTGTTTTTTGTCCTTCTTCTTCTTGTGATGGTGGTTCTCCTTCTTTCTATAGTTTCTTCTAGTGTGAGGTGTGAGAGGTTGATCTGCAGTTTCTCCCATATTTTCTTCTCTTATTATGAGCCAACCTTCTTCTTGTGTGCATTCTTCTCAGAGACAACTTAAATATATCGTCTTCCTTCTTGCACAGATTCCTTGAACGAATGAATCCCATGATCTTCAGAGGCCATTCAAGGTAGTCATCACAATCTCTCCTTCTTCTACATTCTCTTAAACTAATTCAAGTTGTTCCTTGATTTGAGCAACCCTTGTGAAGTAGTATTGTATAGTCTTTGAAAATTGTATCTTCACATTCTTCAACTAGTTCCTCAAATTCATCTTTCAATTGATGTTCTTTCCTTCAAACATCCTTGTTAAAGCATCAGATACTTCCTTTGGTGTCTTCAGGGATGACGTATGGGGGATGAGATGATCCTTAATAGAATTTGGAATGATTCTCTTGGCATTAACCAAGTTCTTTTATGAGAATCCTTGTCATCATATCCTTCTGGCTCTGGAACTTTCTCAATGATATATTGATCCAAATCATTCTCTTTAAGGATCAGGGAGATTATGTACTTCCATTCTTAGAAATTATCAAATCCATCAAGATTTTCCTCATGTGGAGTATGGTGAGTCATCATTTCAAATGAGCACCTCATATGGAAATAAAAAAGATTAATATCTTATCGATTTGAGGTTTTCGACCTGGTTCCATAGCTAGATGACCTAGGATTTCTTAGAGAAACCCTAATGTTCAAAACATGGAATTTAGAAATTTTGTTTATACATAAACATGTGCCTCCCTGAGGTGATTTTCTTAACTAGGTAATTTTCTGAAGATTGAGGAGGGGAGACTCTAAACTTGATTCCCTGGTTTCTTCTAGTAGTTTCTTGTAGTGTCCCTCAGTAAAAAAATGAAACTTCTCCAAATTTGAAACTGCTTCCACCAAAAGATGCACCCATCTAGGGTGAGTTAGCCTTTCCCTATTTTCTTGATGATATATGGAGAGAAGACCTTGAACTAGAAATCCCTAGTTTTTGTTGTTGTACAATTCCTTATTTCAGAGAGGCTCTCAGACAAAATTAGTTTTCCTAATCTAATTAACTTGATTATGATCTTGTTGCTTCTGCAACTACTTCACCAAATTTTTTATTATTTTAGGGGCCCTCCTTTTACATTGTTTAGAAGTAGACTTAGATTCATTCTTCTTATTCAATGAAGTTCACCCTGGAGAACTTAGTTTTTTGAAAGATCAAGAAAAGGAGTATTTTTCGGCTAAGTAAAACTTAGAGTTTTTCTCCGATGTAGTTGGAAGAACTTGCCAAGTTGAGCCGATAATATCAGAGAAGCTCAAGGAGTTGAGCCGACACTATCGAAGGGAAACAAGTTAGTTCTCATCCTCTCTTCTTTTCGGAGGAACTCAATGGGTTGAGATGACACTATCAAAAGAACTCGACAAGTTGATCCGATTTAAAAACAAGCACTAAACTTTTGGAACACTTGAGTGAGTGCCTCTGAAATAGTCAGCAGTGGAATATCAGTTTTCCCAGAAGCATGAAATCGACAAGATTTATTAGGTGATGGAGACCAGTTTCGAGGAAACTTGGTGAGTGCCGCCGAAATAGTCGCAAGTAGAAAAAATACTTAAACAGGATACCGATACATTAGAGAAACTTGAGAAACCACACCGAATCAAACAACTGCATTGTTTCTTGGGAAGCAACCAAGCGTCGAAAAATCATTTCATGCCAAATGGCATTAATGACTCCACCAACCACATTTATTATCCACCAAACCTATTGATGAATAGGTTTGTTCCTTTTTATATAAATACGGGAGAAATTTTTTGTTTGATTATTGCAAAATGCCATTTTTTCCTCCACCAATCGTTAGAAGACAAGTCACGGCCCCATTACGCTCAACTAGCTTTTGCAGCCTCTCAACAACTAACAGGTAAGTCACCCTGTACCCGTGTGGCATTTAAAAGTTTGTTTTTCTGGGGTTTTTTTGGCCTATACCTTCCTTCTAGACTTACCCCGTCCAATGCTATAAGGATGAGTAAGGTAGGAAGAGTCTCAATAAGACCCTTTTTTCCATCCCAACTATCATAGTTAAACTTAATTAAATAGATGTGAAGCACATCCATTCATTTGGTCGGTTTTTTTTCCTAAATAAATTTATGACCCCCAACTATGCACCTCACTCACACTCTCGGGATGGGGTATGGTTTTCACATATATAGACTTGATGTATCTGGATTGAACTAAGGTGTGTAAATCCTCCCTTTATTTGGAGGAGGAAGTTACAAGAAGTGCCATGTACCGGGGATGGGGTGGGAAGGGTACCAACTTTCACTCTGCTCCACCAAATCGAACATATTTGAAATGTCTTCCTATCCAAATTATTATACACTCTCTAGTTGGAAGTTCCTCGAGGGGACCCTAGTACATCTGGTGCTAGGGGAACCCAGGAGGCACATTGATAATGAGTTTTACACACCTGAAAGAGGATGCAATACATGGGAATTACATTTACCGCTCCAAGGAGGGAGATAATTCCAAGAATATATCTCTTTTTATCAAGAGTGAAGAGGGTGGGGCCAAGTGGTAGGTAGCGCTCCGTAACTCCTTCCTCCAAACATTGAAAGTTCGGGAGTAGTGGGATGTATTGATTAGTGGGGAAGGTTGAGACCGAAGGACTAAAACTAATTTGAAGTACATTTTTCAGTAAATAGAAAATAAAATTATATTTCAACGATGTCTATTTTCCTTTCTAGAATTAGTAGGTATTAGTTCCACTTGAGATATAAATTGGCATCTCCAATATTTAGTAAAGACACATGTTTGGAATAATTCTCAATTTTCATAGAAACTTCGGAGCTTTTGCTTCAAAACCTTAATAAAAATTGATTTTTATTTCATTATTTGATAGTCCATCATCCACCATTCTGCATTCTAATAATCTTGTCGAAGATATGAGTGAGTTAGAAGTTTAGGGTATACATGTATCAAGTTCCTATAAAGGGTTGTTGTTCCTTCCTAGATCATATTTTTCTTCTTCCATATGCTCATAAAACTAAATTCTAATCCCTTAAGCAACGTCATTGAATCATCTGCTTAATCATTATCACAAACCACAAGCACCACCAATAATTTTTGGATGTTTATTAAGAAAATGTTGGGAATAATATGTTGAATTGTTTTGTGTTTACCTTTCTCAGTTTCATACTTTTTCCCACACATCTACACATTGTTTAAATTTCTTATACCATTTTTCTTCTGTTTAACAGGATTCACAAATGCCTAAGAAGGGTACTAGGAAAAATTCTAAGGTAAGTAGAGCAGATTCGGATGTGGAGATTATATTAGACACTAGGATAGAAAACATGTTTGAAGATAAAAAGCAGTAACAAGAATTTCCGCTGAATTCAAATGGGGGAGTTGTATCAAATGATCCTAGACTAGGATATCCCTAATGTAGGTATCGAAGAAATCATTTTGTATCAAAATATCAGAAAGTTGGGCATCACCAAAGCCGCTAATCGCCCATAACTCTTTCATTGTTCGAAGGTTATTGAGTGGATTCTACCACAAGATGATCCCAAATCAAGAATAATTTCTTACGCAAAAGAGGAGGCGTTTTCCTCATTCCATCCATCTCATATTTCAGCAGCATACAAGTTACCTCCATCCCAGGTCATGCTGACTAAATATTGGATCAAAGGTATAAACATAGGCTGCTTGGAATATGCTAAGTAAAGGGTAGTATCAGGAAAGAAACTGAGACAAAAAGCAAGCAAAGAATATGAATGTCAAAAATTAATTACCCTTACATAATTATAGCTTTATTGCTGAGCATAAGTTTTGGCAAGGCGATGGGACTATATATAGGTTAATTTGGGTCACTCTGATTTATTACATAGCCTTTCAAGGCACAATTTTTAATTGGGAAAAAATCATCTCGAAAATCCTGTCATCATGTATTGCAGCTGTACTGGGAGGTTTGACCCAAAAGAAGACATAATTCTATATGTCTTCATACCTCATAGATTGCATATTGGATAGACACCAATTTTATAAGTTGGGGTGGATATGGAATATAATTGAATCACTAATCTATGTGGCTTATCAGATCTTGTGGGCCTATTGATATGCAATTTCCTATAAGGTGATAAGTGAAGAGTTCCTCATGCCTCTCTGTGGGATATTTTTCCATGAAAAACCAAACTGCTTGTCTGAAAATGCAATGGCAGTCATAAGTGAATATGGGGACTACTATTTCTCATAGGAGTGCATGTACATCAGAATGTATGGATGCTCCCAAGCTCCATGTCTTTTTCCCAGGTATGCAATGGAATTTGTAGTTCACAAGGAAGCTGTGAAGTAGGTATTCATAAATGGGATTGGAAGCTACTTGTATGATCGGAAAAAGATGTCATTTCCTCCGTTGCTGTAATGTCCCTAAAATTCATAATTTTTTTTTCGTAGGCTAATAAAATACTAAACTTTAAGGACATCTTTGTTTCTACTATAGAATAAAACATGTTTGTAAAATTGAACCTAAGTTCTATCGCCTTCTGTTTCTATATGTTTTTCTTACATGATGGTGATGTCTTTTTTCCATAATACTATTTTATTACTTCGACACGTTTATAAGTTTTCTTTTCCTTTCTATATTAATTACTGATATTTGACAATACTTATTTTTTTTACGTTTTTATTTTTTTTTACGTGTATTTAATTCATTTATGGTTTATTACGAAGAGGCTGACTTACCTCTATATGTCAAGGGGTGGAGGGGTGGGTTTTTTTCCCTTTAAAGGTCCACTCGGAAATGTAAGATTCCTATCCTACGGGGTTTACTTATTTCTTCATGAAATAAGGCATGTATTTATTTTCCTATGTAGGTGATTTCGTCGGTGAACTTAGTCTTATGATCGTAGCAAGAAAAAACATCCTACATCAACAACAAGCTATACCTAAACAACACTTTTCCTATGCATACATGTTTAAGAGAGGACAAAAGTCCTAAAACTAGGCTATGCCTTATATCCTATGGTAACAATGGGTTTATGATATAAATATATATTTGCATGTTATAACTAAGTGGTGAAGGTTTGAAAAAATTGTATGTAAACTTTATGTTTTTAACCTATAGTGTGGAGGGAAATTATTTTATGATATATGTTGGGCTCTGTTCTATCAGTGTGAATCAGAACTTTAATTTAAAATCAATCCGGGTCTGTAGACTTCAAAACACATCCAGGTTTAGGACAAAGAGGCTGGACTCAGTTGGAATTTAGCCAACTGAAAATGAATCTACTAACAGAAACTAAGATACTGCAGTTCACAGAGACAAAATCCTCTTACAAGGGTGATTTCATTGTTTCTTTTTAAGCATACAGTAGTTGATTTGTGAAAACATAAAAGACTGAGGTAAAAAGCAATAACAGATCTAAAACCTAGGCTCAAACTACAGAGTTCTACCAGCGCTGAAGACACATTCACCAATTAATTTCTCTTACAAGACAATATTCATAATCTGTAAATGTTCTTTACCATTTCTCCATTGGATACTCAACAATATATAATGAATTAAATCTTAATTTAAACCTTCAACGCATTCAGTCTTAACCATTAAATAAAACAGAGTTTATCCAATAATCGTTGGTGATATACAGCACAATAGAATTTATAATTTGAACCGTAAATGAAAGAAACAGAGCATCAAATAGAATCGATGAAGAGATTAACTAAACTTATGCTGCGATTTATAAACTAGAAACTACCAGGAAACACATACCAATGGCTCGATTTAAAGGACTTGCACCAAAATGAAATCGCTGCAATCATCAAATCACTACAGCGGCAATGTAAATGTGTGAGAGCTCAACAATGGGGGCCCTCCAAAGCCTCACTCAACACACAATGAAAATATTCACATAACTAAAGCTTTATTCTCATTCACCAGAATTATTTTACACAGAAATACCACGCAGTTTGGAAGCACAAATGTGTTCCTCTTCAAAATCGTGATGATGTTTCTCATTGTCTTGCAAATGATTTATACAAATTATAAATCAAACTGTAATTGCTATAAACCTGCATCTAATTAATGCTAAGAGCTAACGAGAAAATCTTCAGAATCGTGGAGTTCCACAAAATCAGCATTGTTCCTTCTTTTGTGTTGAATGCAGAACAGGTGGCCATCTTTGACTCTAATTGAATCGACATCTGCACAGGCCACTTCACTTGACTGTTGTATGTTCATCCATCTGTGGACATTAAGGATCCATTCTTGATCTTCCGTTTCCCTCCTAACTGTCCTGCAATTACTCAACTTTGGAGGTAATACGGGAAGTTAGTACATCCCGTAGTCTAAGTAAAAATCCTAGTTAAAATGCCTAAAAAATCACAAAACTCAATTTATTAATAAGCAAATGACATTATACCTCTTTAGCCAAGGTTTATAGATGAACTTTAAAGCTTTCTACTCAAAATGGAGGTTTTATGAAGGAAATGAAGGTTATCTAAGAGGCAAAGAGGGGTCAAAAATAGTGCCCAACATCTCCCCCAAGAGGAAACTGCAGCATGTCCTCATGCCAAAAACTTTGACCCTGTTCAAAACCAAAATTTACTGCTGATTATCCTGCCTTCAGTCTTCAGTCTGTGATGAGGCATCTGTTGATGCCCGAGATGCATAGAGAATCTTCAACCTTTCATACTTTGCCTTGTAAACTTTCCTTTGCTTGTACCATCTATAGGCTTGCTTAGTGATACGTGTTCTTTGAGCCTTTAGTTTCCAGTTAACTTCCTTTAACTTCTCATTCTTTTGTTCAAGTTCCTTTATCTCAAACTTCAGTCTTTTAATCTTCTTACTGTTTGTGGGAGCTTTCTTTTTCTTCATCTTTATTGAAAGCTGCTCAGAAGTTGCATCTACACCCAATTATCCATGCTCTTGTGCTGAATGCTCTTTTTCCTCGTCCATATCCTGCTGGTCTAAGAAGAAATAACTTGAATCTTTGGGCAATTCTTGTTTGAACTGCTTTTCTTTTTCTTTTTCTTGCTGGTCAAAGAAAAGGTTGATCTTCTTTGTCTTCCTGATTATCTCATCAGGATCTGGAATATCCTGAACTGTTTCAGCTGCTAGATCTTCTCCTGGACTCTACAAAGTCTGAATATGTTCCTCATATTCAAATGTTGCTTGACTTTGAGTTTGCTTGTATTTTCTTGACTTTCTCTGATAGGTGGTGAAGAGCTGATCCTGTTTTTGGTACTTTTTTTCTTTCTTCTTCACACTTCGAGTTTGAATCCTTCTCTGAGGCGGTTTTGGACTTGTTGCCTGAGAGTTTTCCTCCTCATCAGTTATTAGTAATACCTCTTTCTTTTTCTTTTTCCCCTGAGGCGATTTTGGGCTTGTTGCCTCAGGGTAGGTTAACATCAATAGCTCATCTTCCTTTGCATCTTCTTCAAGCAACTCTTCTTGATTTTCAAATTGATTATGAACTAGAAATTCTGTCCATGTCAAATTCTGCCTATGTAATTCATTTTGGATAATAATTTTAATAAGACCACAGTGAAAAAGACTAGTTACCTTATCCTTTGAACGCCTTTGGACAGCCTTGGCCATCTTGGTTAGACTTTGAAGCAGGAAGTAAGGCATGTTGATTTCACATTCTCCTTTCAAATGTTGTAGCAGCTTAATATGATAGAGGTAAACAATGCTAAACCTGCCTTCACATGTAACAAACTTCTGAATGATGTAAACTATCTCATCCCATGGATGGACTAGCCAACTTCTTGGTATACCCTTTTTCCAATTGACTGATCCTGCCCTAGACCTGCATAAAAATGGCATCCAGACCTTCTCTTTAAACTGTTTGGTTTTGAAGAACCTTTCACCCTACTGTGGCAAACCAATAACTTGAGCTAGAATGTCTTCTGACAGTCTAATTTGCAAATTCCCTATTCTATCTCTCTCTCCATCGAAGGTCTCAGCAAAAGCTAAGCTAGCCTGCTCATTGTGCCCATTAAATTTTTCAAAGAAACTGATCCATTGTTTGTTTTCAAAGATCTCAAGGCATCTTTCATGAAGGTCAGCAGAATTAAATTCTATTGGTTCCAATCTAGCTGACATTTTAAATTTTAAACAGAAATCTTCAATTTTTGATTCTGTCTCTATCTTCCTTTCAACAATACTCTGAATTTGTGAAGTGTTTGCTGGTATAAAATAGAGTATCCAACAAAGAAAAGGGTTTAAGCTTACTTGTTCCCTGATGTAACCAATTTTTACTTCTTCATGTACAATTTTCACAGAGATTGATGTATTCACTGCGTCCCCTTTCACTGGCTGTCTTCTTTCCTACGCAATTATCCTCAGCAAATGATGTCTCTTGTAAACTACGGCCTCTTTCCACTGTCAATTGTCTTCAGCAATTGATATCTTCAAACTTCCTGTAGCTTACAATCCTTCTTCCTGTTGATTGTCTTCAGCAAATGGTATCTCACATTTTCTATAACCCACGGTCTCTTTTCTCTGTCAATTCCTTTATGCAGCAATCGATTTCAATCTTCCTATAGCTTACAGCCTTCTCACTGGCAATTACCTTCAGCAAACAATGTTTTCAAACTTCCTATAGCTTACTGTCAATTTCCTTCAATCGATTTCATATGCAGAAGCAAAGATTGGACTCGGCTTCTAAGAAAATGACCAAATCGTGGTATATAAAACAGAAATCGATTTCACTTGTGTGCTGTCGTGGGCATCTTCCACGTTCTCTTTCCATCATTTCAAAGTATGGCATTTCCATTTGATATTTTACTTAGGATAGAAAACATATCAATCTTTTTATATGCTCAATGTTTAGTAAACAATTTGGCAATATATATACTTCAATTTATCATATGCCCTATGTTTAATAAACATGCTGTATAAAAGAAGTTTTCTTTTCTCTCTCAAAAATAAACCTTTCCCTTTCATAAAAACTGTGTTGAAGATGTATTTTTGCTCTGTTTTCTTCTTCAAGTTAACCAATGTATGATGCATTATATACATATACAAAGAAGACTCTTGAAATTCTTTTATATCCATGTTTCAATTTTGCTGAGAAGAGACCTTGTTTATCCTTAAGCCAAATTGAAATTCTTCCTGTAGTATGCAATATACTTCCTGTAGGATGCAATTTATGTTCTATAAAATGCAGTACATTTCCTGTAGAGTCCAGTATATATGTTGACCATGTAAAATTTCTCTTGGGTTTGATCATGACAACCATTCTGATCCCTAAGGTGGAAAATGAAGTGTTGGCAGGGATAAAAAAATGAAGTGCTGACAGAGACTAAGTGAGGTACTGGCAGAGATTAATGAAAGGTAAATAAGGGGCTGGTAGAGACTTATCAGAATAATGGCAATAATAGGCAGTCAAGCTTGCAAAAATTGGTAAGATGTCATTACTTATAAACAAAAGAATTTTGAAACTTTTTAAACATAAAAACCATAAATTCTTACAGACTTGCTTGATGTTCCTTTGACGAGCTTGCTGCCAGTGTGAAATTGGTTTGGATTCTGATGTCCTTCTGATGTTTTCTATCTGCTGCTGTCTCAATTTCCTTCATTTTCACTGAAAATCAGGTCTTTTTGTAGATCTTTTCTGCCTTGCCACAAGTCAAGGCCCTCTGCCTCTAAAAATCTCCTGAATTGCTGGTAATCAGGTCCCTTCTGCTAATAAAATTGCTGGTAATCAGGTCCCTTCTGTTGATGAAAAATCATAATATTTTTCTTGTGAAAAAGACTTGGAGGGTTTTTAAAGAAGCATGAACAGTTTATCCCCCTCATAGGCCTAATATTTGACTTGTCCTCAAGTCAAACAGGATCTTCATTATTTGTAAAACAAAACAGGAATTTGGAAAAAGACTTTATTGTTGTGAATTTTCAATGGCCAGGCAAGCCTGGTTTTCCAGAGAAAATTCAAGTTTATACTGTGCCAACAAACTGGTTTTCACAGCTAAACTTCCTTTTGTTCTCTTATATATATATTTTGATTTTTTCTTTTTGTTTTATTTGCTACTGTATAAAATAGCTAAGGAGTAGGTGAAGGAAAAACACTGATGTGTTTATCCAACACTTGTATTTCCTTTTGCTGTGAAAGTTGTTGTATGAATTCTGCCCTATTGATAGGTCTGTTGTATAGCTTGAGGCGGTGGCCATTGACCACAAATTGATGTGCTTCATCATCTATAGTTTTAAGTTTGACTGACCCATTATCATTGACATCAACAATCTCATATGGACCAAGCCAATGAGTAGTAAATTTAGCCTTGAAATATTTAAATTTGGAGTCAAATAATAATGCCCAGTCACCAACATGAAATTGCTTCTTTTTGATAAATTTATCGTGCCATTGAGCCCGCTGCTATTGGATTAAAGTGTTGTGTTCTATAGTAGCCTGTCTGATCTCATCTAACTGGTTCAACTGAAGTAATCTTTCTTTCTGAGCCTCAGAAAGATCCATGCCCAAATCTGCTGCTAACTTAAATGTATGAATTTGAAACTCGATAGGGAGGAGGACTTGCTTACCGTAGACAAGCTGGTAAAGAGAAAAACCAGTACTGTTTTTCCAAGTGATCCGGTATGCCCATAAAGCTTCAGTAAGCTTTGCTGACCAATCCTTCCTATGCATCTGAACAGTCTTAGTGATGATGCCTTCTAGGGTTTTATTTGTAGATTCCACTTGGCCATTGGCTTGTGGATGGTAAGGAGTGGACTTTCTGTGCTTGATCTTATATTTTTCTGCTATCTCTTGCACTAATTTGGAAGTAAATTGGGCACCTTGATCAGTTACAATTTCCCTTGGCACCCCAAATATAACAAAGATCTCTTCAAAAAGGAAATTTACTACAGTTTTCTCCGTAGCTCTTGGTAAAGGCTTGGCCTCTACCCATTTAGTAACATAGTCCGTACAGACTAGAATGTACTTCTTCCCTTGTGATGGTGGATTAATTGGACCAATGAAGTCAAGGGCCCACTTCTCAAATGGTTCAATGAGGACTTGAGGATGAAGTGGCATTTCATCAGACCGGACTGGCCGGCCCATCCGTTGGCATATATCACAACTTCTAACATACCTCTTTGCATCCTTGAAGATAGGAGGCCAATAATACCCCAGATTGAGTATCTTGTATGCTGTCCTCTTATCTGCAAAATGACCACCACACGGTTCGTCATGACATGCTTTTAAAATATCTAAGATTTCATCCTGTCTTACACATCGTCTTATAATTAAATCATATCCTGTATAAAAGAGATCACCATTAACCCATGTATGCCTAGCACTTTGTTTAATGATCTTTTTCTTTTCTTTAGAGGTCAGAGATGATGGTAATTGGCCTGATGATAAGTAATTGTCAATGTCAGCATACCATGGTGTAATAACAGAAATTGCAAACAGGTGTTCATCAGGAAAATTATCAAAAACAGGAACAATCTCACCAGTATTGTGCAAACGAGACAGGAAGTCTGCCACTTGATTTTCTCGTCCAGGTCGATCTAGAACAGTAATGTTGAATTCCTGCATTAATAATAACCATATAGTAATTCGACCATTTGTGATAGACTTGTTCATTAAATACCGTAAGGCTGAATGATCTGTATCGACAAAAATCTCATAACTAGTTATATAATGACGAAACTTATTGACAGCATGAACCACGACCAACATTTCCTTTTCTGTGACAGTATAATTTAACTCCGCAGGTGTCAGATTTTTACTTATAAAATAGATTGCATAAGTCAAAGTATGTTCTTTCTGGCCTAAAGAAGCCCCTATGGCAGTAGCAGAGGCATCAGTAGAAATATGAAAAGGTAATGCCCAATTTGGTCCTCTCAAGATGGGTGCAGTTGAGAGTTTCTCCTTTAATGTCTGAAATGCAGATTGACAATCAGTATCCCAATTAAAATTCACATCTTTGGAAAGAAATTTGAACAAAGGCAGAGCTATTTTACTGAAATTTGCAATAAATCTACGATAATAGCCTGCATACCCTAAAAAGCTTCTTACATCTGTTTGAGTTGCTGGTTCAGATAAATTTTCAATTATTTGAATTTTAGCAGGATCAACTTGTATACCAGATGCAGAAATGTGATGTCCTAAGACTATTCCTTCAGTCATCATCATAAAGCATTTTTCATTACTGAGGGAAAGGTTTGAGTCAACACATCTTTTTAGAATTTTCTCCAGATTTTCCAAAGAATCTTCAAAATTACTTCCATAAACAGAAAAGTCATCCATGTAAATCTCAACACACTCATGAATCAAATCTGCAAAGATGGCCAGGACTGCCCTCTGAAAGGTAGCTGGGGCGTTACATAAGCAAAAAGGTAAAGCCTTATAGGCATAGGTACCCCAGGGACATGTAAAGGTGGTCTTATCCTGGTCTTCTATTGCAATACTGATTTGATTATAACCACTGAAACCGTCTAAAAATGAAAAATACTCTTTGCCAGCTAAGGTATCCAACACCTGATCAATGAAAGGCAATGGGAAGTAATATTTTAATGTAGCTTTATTTAATTCCCTGTAATCCACACATATACGCCATTTACCATTCTTTTTAGGGACAACAACCAAGGGAGAAACCCATTGACTGTCGGAAATGGGATAGATAAACCCTACTTTTAACAACTTTTGTAGCTCTTCTTTGACTATTTCTTTTAATATAGGATTCATTATGCGTTGTGGTTGTCTAAGAGGTTTAATCTTATCATCTGTATAGATATGGTGAGTACATGTTTCATGAGGAATACCAGGCATATCAGTGTACTCCCAAGCAAATGCATGTGAATGTGTATTCAGTAATTTAATCAATTGTTCTTCTTGTGATGGAGTAAGATGTGCACTTATATTTAAACTTTTTCCTGGACTGATTTCAATTGTCTTACTCTGATTATCTGTGATTGAATTAACATTGAGAAGTTCATGAAGTACTAATGCTAGAGAGTGTATTGTGCAATTTTCTTGAAAATTATAACCCAAAACCTGATTTGCTGCAGCATATTGTATATCTCTTAATTCTTCAGAAATGTCAGGTTCAGCAATAAAATAATCTAACAATCCTTCATTATTTGCTTCCTGAAAGTCATAAAACTGGTTGATGCTCAGAATAGGCTGAATTATTTCTTCTTCTTGTTCTTTAGTTTCAGTAATCCAATACAATTGATCTAAGGTTGAAGGTCTTTGGGCAGAAGGATAGAGTGTGATTTGTTTTCTTTCTGTCCCATGTGAAATAAGCATGCTACCTGACCTACATCCTATGAAGGCATCTGCTGTGGCTAACCAAGGTCTGCCAAGGATCAATGGATGACCTCCTAGGTTAGACTTTGGTTGGAGCACTATGAAATCAACAGGATACTCCCAAGAGTCTAAAGAAACAGTAATATCCTCTAATACTCCCTCAGGTGTGATCTTAGACCTATCAGCTAATTCTAAGACTGTTGTTGTTGGTGTAAGATTCGTCAAACGAAGATATTGCATTGTTTCAAGTGTCATCACATTAATTGCAGCACCTAAATCTATCAATGTCTTTGGAATTGAAAAATTATTGATAGTAATAGTAACCATTGGAATCCCAGGATCCATATATTTCTCAATAAAAATAGTGTTAGACATTAGACTTGCAAGATTGCCTACCACTTGTATTTTAGATGGATCCTTTTTCCTTTTATTTAGACATAATTCTTTTACTGCTTTAGTGAAAATTGGAATATCTTTTATAGCCTGCAGTAAAGGAATTTTGACATATGCATCTTTTAACTCATTCAGAATATCAAAGTTAGGTAAGGAAATTGAAGGTTTTTCTTGGACCAGCCTTTCTGGGAAAGGAGGTTCATATTATACTAAAGCTTTTCCTTTTTTATTCTGATTTTCTGATTGAGGTTTTTCTGTATTTAATTTTTTTGTATTTTTCTCATTTTCTATTTGTTCTTCTACAATAACAGGAGATTCTTTTTGTAAGGCCTTTCCAGATCTTAAAGTAATATTTTGCAATGGAAGAATTGAATAAGGAAGTGCCATTCCATCATCAACATTGTACATAGGTCTTTCTGTTTTATTGTTTGGATTTGGAATGGGCTGAGCTGGTAGTTGTGTAGGCCGAGGTGGAGGCTGATTGGATGGCAATTGAAGCTGTTGAGGTGGTGGACCCAATTGAGGAGCCATATTGGGTTGTGGGACTTGGTAAGATGGGGCTTGATAAGGAGGAGTTTGATAAGAAGGAGTTTGGACTTGATGCTGCTAGTATTGGGGATAGGCTGAAGGCTGTTGGTATGGCTGCAAATAAGCTTGCTGATATGTTTGATTACCATGGGAATAACCTCTCCAATTTGGAGCAGATTGGGCTAAAGGAGGAGACCAGGTTTGCCAAGGCATATGTGCACTCCATGAGTTCTGAATAGGAGTTTGATAATTTGCATTAAATTGTTGCATAGGGTCTTGGGACATACCTGAGAATCGTGGCTGCCAAGGTCTTCTTTGTCCCATGAAGTAAAGAGACTCCATGCTTTGATTTTCCTCCATTCGAGCTACCTGTAACTCTTTCAATCTAGGGCAATCATCAGTTTTATGATTAAAAGTGCATAAACCACAAATTTCAATAGCATTTAAAGGACATTCTTTAAGTGGGTGCTTCTTTCTACACTTAGGACAAAAGATGGACAAAGCTTGATCTTGCTGGTCCTGTTGCTCTTGTCTTTTCTTAGTTTTTGCTACCTCAACCTGTGTGCCCAATGTACTCAATAAATCGGTTTTGAAATCCTCCAGCAAATTTCCAAGTTCAGCCCTAGAAATACCACTATTTGCAGACTTATTTACTTTGGTAATGATGTCTCTTTTTCCAGTCCTAGCCTTCCCTATTGAATATTTTTGACATAGATCTTGTATTTCATCAAATGGAAGGTAATAAATGTCACCTTTGCCCATAACATTTAAAATATCTAAATACTCCTCTCTTATTCCTTTCAAAAATGTTGTTCTAATCATCTCTGATGTTAAGGAATTGTATTTAGATTTTTGTAAGTTATATGAAAACCTTTCCAAATACTCCTCTAGACTCTCATCCTCCTGTTGAGTCATGCCAAAGATATCATCTTTGAGATCCTTTGATCTGCAATAGGCTTGATATTTCCGAAGAAAGATCTTCCTCATTTCATCCCAACTAGTAATAGAGTGTTCTCCTAGGCCCATAAACCACTTCAAGGAAGCTGCCTTAAGGGTAGCAGGGAAAAGACTGAGCTTATGGGTATCATCAGTATACCCATAAGTTCGACACAAGATGTCAAATTCAAACAGAAAAGAGTCAGGATCTTCAAAGGTTAGGCCATAAAAGTTTGGTAAAACTGAGGGTGGAATGTTCTTCATCTTGACATCTTCCCCTAGGATAATACTAGTATCTAAAATAGGGAATTTGAAGGTAGCTTCCTGATCTTCTTCTACCTTTTCCTCTCTCTCATGTCCTCTTTCCTCTTCTCTTTCATGTCTCCTCTCTTGGTCTCTTCTTTCTTGTCTTCGTTTATTTTCTATCTCTAGCATCCTTTCATACTCCCTTCTCTGCTCAGCAGTTGGGCCTTTTGACGTTTCTTCCTCGGACATTTTGGAACTACCAACTGTTGAAAAACCTTTTGGAAGAGAAGCTCCTGTTAGTGCTGTTTTTGGGGGGTTTTTAAGAAATCTTCCTTTTTCGTCTCTAAGTCTTGACATAAAAGTAAAACCTACTCTGTGTTTTTGTGTAAAGTTTTTGTTTTTATCAGAAAAACTAAAGTTCCTAAGTCTGCTTCTACAGTGCCTCCCCGGCAACGGCGCCAAAATGTTGGGCTCTGTTCTATCAGTGTGAATCAGAACTTTAATTTAAAATCAATCCGGGTCTGTAGACTTCGAGACACATCCAAGTTTAGGACAAAGAGGCTGGACTCAGTTGGAATTTAGCTAACTGAAAATGAATCTACTAACAGAAACTAAGATACTGCAGTTCACAGAGACAAAATCCTGTTACAAGGGTTATTTCATTGTTTCTTTTTAAGCATATAGTAGTTGATTTGTGAAAACATAAAAGACTGAGGTAAAAAGCAATAACAGATCTAAAACCTAGGCTCAAACTACAGAGTTCTACCAGCGCTGAAGACACATTCACCAATTAATTTCTCTTACAAGACAATATTCATAATCTGTAAATGTTCTTTACCATTTCTCCATTGGATACTCAGCAATATATAATGAATTAAATCTTAATTTAAACCTTCAACGCATTCAGTCTTAACCATTAAATAAAACAGAGTTTATCCAATAATCGTTGGTGATATACAACACAATAGAATTTATAATTTGAACCGTAAATGAAAGAAATAGAGCATCAAATAGAATCGATGAAGAGATTAACTAAACTTATGCTGCGATTTATAAACTAGAAACTACCAGGAAACACATACCAATGGCTCGATTTAAAGGACTTGCACCAAAATGAAATCGCTGCAATCATCAAATCACTACACCGGCAATGTAAATGTGTGAGAGCTCAACGATGGGGGCCCTCCAAAGCCTCACTCAACACACAATGAAAAGATTCACAGAACTAAATCTTTATTCTCATTCACCAGAATTGTTTTACACAGAAATACCACGCAGTTTGGAAGCACAAATGTGTTCCTCTTCAAAATCGTGATGATCTTTCTCATTGTCTTGCAAATGATTTATGCAAATTCTAAATCAAACTGTAATTGCTATAAACCTGCATCTAATTAATGCTAAGAGCTAAGGAGATCATCTTCAGAATTGTGGAGTTCCACAAAATCAACATTGTTCCTTCTTTTGTGTTGAATGCAGAACAGGTGGCCATCTTTGACTCTAATTGACTCGACATCTGCACAGGCCACTTCACTTGACTGTTGTATGTTCATCCATCTGTGGGCATTAAGGATCCATTCTTGATCTTCCGTTTCCCTCCTAACTGTCCTGCAATTACTCAACTTTGGAGGTAATATGGGAAGTTAGTACATCCCGTAGTCTAAGTAAAAATCCTAGTTAAAATGCCTAAAAAATCACAAAACTCAATTTATTAATAAGCAAATGACATTATACCTCTTTAGCCAAGGTTTATAGATGAACTTTAAAGCTTTCTACTCAAAATGGAGGTTTTATGAAGGAAATGAAGGTTATCTAAGAGGCAAAAAGGGGTCAAAAACAGTGCCCAACAATATATACCATGCCATCGAAACTATGGCTCAAACATTGCATTATCACTATGGTGGAGGGTTTAATACTTAGGGCGATGGGGTTTTTAAATGATGGTGGAAACACCGTGAATCCAAACTATACCATGGTGGGTTTTGATCTGCATGGTAGTGGTGGACATGGTGGTGTAATTATTGAGCCTTGGGAAAACGCAGGAAGAATGTCTTAAGCATTGTGGTAGGGCTTTGATGTCATTCTTTTGGTTTTTGATGTGGTGGAGAGAGAGGGTTTATGCTCCAGGTAGGATCTGTGCATCTATGCTACGCAACAAACATGTTGTCAGCTTATGGACATGTATGTAATCATCGTTGGTTTGCACCTTCACATTTATTTGTTGGATTTGCTGCTTTGATTTTGCATACTTCTCATAATAAACATTTCTTTGTGCAAGTGAGAAGAGTGTGTAAACTCTGCATGGGTTAGAGGAAGAGCT
This sequence comes from Pseudotsuga menziesii, assembly GCA_001517045.1. NCBI lineage: Eukaryota > Viridiplantae > Streptophyta > Pinopsida > Pinales > Pinaceae > Pseudotsuga > Pseudotsuga menziesii. The sequence continues at coordinate 469,349 of LPNX011135887.1, read as the reverse complement.
GTAGGTTTCTTGTGCAACCAAACTCCAGGTAAGCACCGAATTGGAAATGGTCCTTACACTTGCTGGGAGGTTTTAGCAGAGGGTTCAAAATTTGGGTGTGGGAACATATTGTTGATCCATTTCGTTATTTGGGGGTTTTAATAAATCATTTTGGAATTTGTGTATACGACTGTGTAAGCCTTTCATAGCTCCACCAATTGTAAATTTCGATATGTTTTGACTGTTAAAAAAAAACTATTCAGCTATGCATATAAGTTTATCCTTTGCTAGAAAATGGATTTGGTTCTTAGTTTGGTTTTAATGGAAATATTTGTTTTGGTAAATGGCTATTTGTTTTAATAATGTTTTTTCCTTTAAATTTTACAGTTCCATTGCTCTGTAAAGGAGCACATGATGCCACAGTTTTGTGACTTATGTGTATGGTAGCAGAATGTGTTTTTCAAATGGATGTGATTGCTTAGATGAGAAGGTAACTTGGTTTGTTTATAGGTTAGTTTCTTCTTATAGGAAACCGTAAGCATATGGCTTGGGCCTTATCTTTTATGATCCAACCTATGTATATTAATTAAATGGTTTTATGTGTAAATCGTGACTGTACATGTGATGGTGTTGGGAACAAGCGTAGCTATGTTCCTTAGTTGATATACAGTGCTTTTCCAACAAAATATTATTTGAAACCCATACGGAGAAACTGTTCGTGGTTGATACCGCTTGTATAATTTTTAAAGAATGTAATTCCTTGTTTTAATATGGTCTTTATGTATTGATTCATGTGATTCCACTTAATGCGATGCATTGGGAATAACTCTAATTAGTTTGGATGTCTTATTTGTTTTATACTGAAATGTATTAGATGGGATTCGATGGTAGCAATTTGTTTGTAAATGATTAAAAGTTCGAAAAACCAATCCTTTACAGGATTCGATGGCTAGGCTGGGTGAAATAAGGTTTAGAAGTGTTAATATTTACATAGCATGATTTGGAAATAAAAGTGAAGAGGCTCTTGGCCTTCACTCCTTTGATAATTTTGATACTTGTTTTTATGATATTAGTTATAGTGTGTATTAGAGTTATGTTTGGTTTAAGTAATGGTGATTATGAGTATTTATATTTTGGGACCAATGCATTTTGCTGGTAGTATAAAATGTGCCATCATATTGATTTATTTTGAGGGTTTGAATTAGTGAGTTAAGAGATTCGATCTCTGGTTTGTTTGTTTTAAATATGTAGTTACTAATTATTTTAATGTGTTTGAACAGAGTTTTAAATTTTTTTTGTTTAGATTTAGGTTTATTTTATCTAGATTCATTAAATATCTACTTTAGTTTATAATATTGTTTGGGAAAAGATCTAGTAGTTGGTTTATCTAACAACTAGGGTTTTGGATCTAAAATGAACTGTTGACATTTAAACTTTCTATAACTGTTTAAATAAAAATCTAAGAGAATTTAAGCTTAAAAACCTATCTAGGAATTAAAGGCTGAGTTTAAGTTTAAACAAAATGGATCTTGGCCTACAACCTAAAAAAGATTAACCCTACAAATTATCTAAAATATTTCAAACTAATTTTCATAATTTAATAAAATGGAAATCTAGTTGAAGCATGTATTCAATATGAATATTTTCAATCAAGATCATAAATACTACTTGAAAACAAATCTATAAAATTGGAGAATGAAAAACCTCACCTGCAACTCTCATTTTATTAATGGTTAGGAACCCTGCACACTTAAACACATAGAATTATTAAAAACTTATCTAATTCTAACCTCAGATTTGTTAACCGGATAACTTGGGAACTACCATGTTCCTTCGAATCGTTAGCACTATTTTGGGTTAAATAGTTGGAAGGGAATCAGATCAGTGAAAAGAGAGATAAGGTATGCTAGTTTTCATATCATAAGACCTTAAAGAATGTTAATAAGATTCCACAGTTGTTTGAAGGGTCATTTCTAGGTGGGAAATGTAAAATTATTGAAAATTTTCTAGTTCTAACCTTGCAAATGTGTATGAATGGAAAAAATATGCTCCAGGTTATGCGGTGGTAAGAATGGATGGCATAGATGCATAACATATGAAATCAACGGTTGTAAAATATTTTTCCAAAGAAAAGAGGCACGGTTTAAAGAAACTTAACATTGGCAGAATGAGGTTAAATAAGATGCAAGTTAAACCGTCATATGAACATGTAATATAGATCGATGGAGGAGAAAGATTTCACTGAGCAAAGATGTACAGAGAAATCAATTGTGAAGGATTGCGAAATTTGATATATCCTTCAAGTTTCAATGGATGAGATCTAGGAATGCTGAAGATCTACGGTTGAAATGGATTTTGCAGTGGAAATATGCATGGAGGATAAAATATTTCGGGGCTACGATATCTCGTAGGACCTGCACATTTTGACGGTTTATATTTTGCGTAGAAGAGATCTACGGTTGAGATGGATTTCACATCTCGAACATGCATAGAGGATAAAATATTTTGGTGGTGTGAAATATTGTAGACCCTGCACCTTTGAATGCCAAATATTTGGCAGAGAACTATTCTATCGTTCATGTTGATTTCACAATGGGAACATGCACGAAAATTAGAGGGATGAAGGATTTTGAAATCGGGTAGGGCCCACATCATGGGATGGTTTATATTTCTCGTAGATCAAGATCTACGGTTAAGGTTTATTTCCTAGTCTAAAGATGCGAGGAGAAATAAAAGATGATGGTTGTGAAATGGAGATAGAGGGTGGATAGTGTTAACGGTGCAGATTTCATCCGGGGAAGATCTAAGGTTCAGAATCGTTTCGCATAGAAGACTTGCTCACTCCGAGTTTAGAGATAAAGTTGCAAAATCGGTTAAAAGAAAAGAAGATCAATGACTTAGAGAAGGTCGTGTCTAGATCCATGCTCATGGCTTGATTTCAGATGGCGAGCTACAGGAAGAATAAGGGACATAATTTCATATTGGAGGGAAATTGTGGGTTAAGTTGGAAAAAGGATATATAGTGTAGGATCAGTCAGGTTGGAAAGAAGGCTGAGGATTTTTTCAAGTATAAAAGGTGTGAGATGGATACGAGTAAAAGAAGTTATTAAAAACTGCACACATGAATTGTGAACAATATTTTATTCTCTTGCATCAAAAAATGAAGGTGACAGTAGTTCAGAAGCAACGAAATTCTACGTTGTCTTTGGTCCACTTGGAACTATATCAGGCAGGCTTCTCTTGATTTTGAAAATATATAAAATGGCTAAAGTGGAAATATTAGAAACTCAGATCCTAGAGTATTACAGGGTAGAAGAATTGCTTGAAGATATAGATGCTGATGTTTTTTATACTATTCTATTAAATGGGCCCATTGATGCTGTTAAGTAGAAATTGAAACTACTTAAAGACCAAGGAACTGACATTCATAATATTTACTACTCTTACTTTCAGTTTTTCACTACTGACCAAACGCTTAACTGTCTAGAGTTCATTGAGTGGTGTGCCAATAATTATTCTCTTTCTGAGAGGGTGATAATGGACATTACCAGTTCCACAATATTGTGTCCTATTAATTCCTTCGTAGTTAGGAAAACCCTATTAGTTCTTGATGAATTTACCATGAAAACCAAGAATTACAATGAATAATTTATAGTCCAATGCTATAGAGAGTCCACAATAGAGAAGAAGGAGGATTTTTTCAAGAATTGTTTTAAGCCAGATATCGAATTATTAAACCAACCTTTTCCAGTTGACGCCTCCCTTTTCAATGAAGAAACCTAGTACGTAGTAACCTTGTTATGTTAGTATTTAGTTCTAGACATGGATAAGTAGATTACTGATCCCCTCATGGGTTTAATATTTGTAAATAGTACTCTTTCAATTGAGTCAGATGAGTTAATTCAATCAGTGCAAGTTTCATTCCTTAATTTTGATGAGTTCTTAGCTGAGAATATTCATTTTCAGTTAATGAACTTCCACAAAACCAAAACCTTCAGATTTCGATCATATCTGTTGAAGATGTTTCGTTCTTTAAATGAGGGGGAATTTGCAGCAACCATAAATGGTATTGAGTGAAGAAATGAATAGAGATTATACCAAATTTATGAAACTCCTCATGTCATAGGTTTATAATGCTTTTTTTTCAAAGAGGTTTCCTAGGGTGCTACCTGATATGAGAACTATTTTACAACTTTCTACAGAGAAGAGGATTGGTGATTGGTTTTTGTTTGAGAATGGAACAATGATCAGATTGTATGGTTTGATGCATTCACCTTATTTGTTCCCATATCTCCTAACTCCCAGAGTGTTCTTGATGGAATTCATCAGAGAGAAGTTAATTGTAGAGACAAAACACCTTTTAAACTTCAAGAAATCTACTGAAATTAAGTATCCATGGGATGTAGGCCCATTTACCATGAAGAATAAGGATTCTTTACCAATGATTGAGGGCTTACTTAGAAAAATGGGATTTTCGACAGATCCTATAGTTAACTATGACCCTCATCATGTTATATAAAAAAAAATAAAAGATGTGAAAATAAATCCTTTTAAGCATGAAGAGATTGTTGGATTGGAAAATGTTGCTAATTGGTCTAACTATCCAAAAGAATCCCCAAAACATGTTGACATGCAGGAGGATTGAAATTATCCTATAAGAGAGGTTGTATCATTGTTTCCTGACATTTCCAAGTTGATTTTAGCAGCTGAGAACACCATTGGCTAGTCACTTAGAAAGAACTATTAAGCAATCTTTTTTAGATGCAATGGACACTGAAGAGGAAGACACTGCTAGAACTCCTAAAAAGTAGAAGACTAAAGAACAAGGACAACTCATTTATATTACAGATGAATACAAAGGAAAAAAGAAGATGGAAGTAGCAGGCCTTGCTTTTGAGGTATATGAGTATGCATTTGCAGATGCACCATTTGACTCGACTTCCCATTCCAAAAGAAAAATAGAATTATTGGAGAGATACAAAAAAACCAAAGAAATAACTTCAAAGGAAACTTTGAAGCTATATTAAGAAGTGAGAAATATTTCCAATCAAGATGTATGTCTTGTTTCAGTTAGAGACTATGCTCAAAATAATTTTAACTTGGCCTTGGCAACCAAGAACAGAGTTGCAGAAATGAAGATGAGCTTGGAGAATATCCCTATACTATACATGATCCATTTACATAAGAAGGCATGGGATATTTTGTTTACTGATTTATTGAAGGTGAATCTGGGATTATTAAAGTTGCATATCCCCAAAATTAAAATTGGAAATCTGTTAAGAAAATAAAAGGTGGAGAATAAATTCCACCAAACACAAATAAAAAAATTGCAAACAGATCTACTGGCTGCTGAAATCCAAACTGAAAAGGGATATGGAATCTAGAATTTGTTGGATGAGAAAGAAAAAGACACTGATCTATTGAAAAAGAAGCTCAAAATACCTGCTACACAATTGATACAGGGACTTGAACTAGATGAGATAGAAGAAGAGAAAGAAAAATTGAATAATGAGTTGATTGATTGCAAAGCTAAACTATTAAAATTTTCTAACAAAGAAAAATAGTGGTAGAAAGACATGGCATTAGTAATAGAACGTGAGAATATTATGAAAGAAAAATTTGAGAAAATGGAAAAGAAATTACAGGATAAGGAAAAAGAACTTGAAAGTAGGATTATTCCCACTATAGCTTAGTCTAGTGAGCAGTCTATAGTTCAAGCCATGTGAAAGGTAAGCATAAAATATTTAGATCTACCAGACTAAAGAATCAAAATAAAAACTTGAAGAACCTAGCAGTGCAAAGAGAACAAGAGAGGAAAACTTGGGAAGCCAAGTCTCAAGCATGGGAGGCCAAATGTCAGGAGATGCTAACTAAAACTGATAAATTAATAAAGCAATTAACAAGATAGTCAACCTTACATGGAGCTAAGCATATCATTTGGGATGTGCTTATAACAAAAGAAGCTAAGATCATTAAATATTTAGATTAAATTTTAGACAAGGAGATTGTGACTCAAGTAGCTAAACAAAGTGTCTTGTTAGTGAAACAAGTTTTGAATAAAAAATCTAGAGACACAACTCAAAATGAAATCAGTTTCCTATATAGTTTGAAAAAATAATATATAAGGAAGGAAAATATTTTAGATAGCATCTCAACCATTACATGGTAAAGAAAAGTGGTGAGCAAATATCAACATTTGGATACGGTTCAAGCTAAAATGGATACTATGAATCACCAAATTAAGGAATTCATTGAGCTATTGAATCCCTTGTTCAAAAGAGGACTTCCTTTCTTTTGCAAAGAGAAATGAGGGATCTAGTCTCAAAAGAAATATAATGATAGGTTGATTAGTTGCAGACTAGATCACAAGAAGTTTGATCACATGCAGTCTTTGTTTGGAAAAAAAAGTGGTTGACAAATTGGATGGGGATTTCGAGAGTCTTTTTGACATCAAATATAAATGTGCTAAATTGGCTGATTATTCTTATGTTGAGAATGTAGAGCTCAGAGTGTTGGTGAAAGAAATGATCAATCTGGATTTTCCATTTGTCGAACATTTTGGGAAAAACAAATTCAGGTTACGCCAGTGAAGAGTTTAAAGTTGAAAATCAGTTATTAGTTATTTAGTTTGTATTTAGAAGCAGTTATTAGTAAAGAAGTGTCAAGTGGCACATGTAAAAACAATTATAGCTATCGTTAGCAGTTTATTATATTTTCAGCTCATGGAGTAATGTATAAGTACTATTACATTTTATGAAACAAGGGTTGGAACCTGAGCGATTTTGTGTTATCTATATTGTTACTTATCTTTAATAAAATTACAGAGCTGAATGATGGTATTTTGCTGCAAAGATTCTTGTGTATTTCGTAGTTATAGTCTGTTATTCCCTTTCTTATGTGCATGCCTTTCTTGTTAAAATTGTCATTGCATGTTCTTTCATATATGGAATAAGTGTGTAATAGTTTCATAATTCATAAATTTTTATGTTCTCGCTATTGTTTTCGATATGCACAAATCCTTTCAACTAAAGTTAATGTAGAATTCATATTTTTGGTGCTATGTGTTAATGGAATATCATTTTTTCTTCCTTATCACCAGACCAGCAATATTTTTACCGTGACCGAAGTATTATCTTTCCTCTGTAGAATATTTCCATGCAAACAATTCTGTGATTCAAAAAAATATTTGTGACTCCATAGCCCAATGCATGCTTACTTTGTTTCAACCAAAAACACAATCTAAATCCTTTTATTTTATTTATGTATCTGGCCTCATTGACACGAATCTGTGAGAGATCCCTCTCTGGGAAGAAAGAAGGCAGCCTTATTCCTTAAAGTGGTTTTTTTGTTACCTTGGGATTTTACTTTCCACAACTTGGGTATATTCTGAGTGATAAAAAATTGACTCCATTGCTAGGCAGCGAAAGTGCAAATCATCCTTGGGAGAGAGAACAAAGATTTCAAGAAGAAAGGATTTATGTGGGAAAATATAAATTTCTGCAATTGAAAAAGGTTATACATTCTCCCTGGATACTCCACATTCATTCTAAGAAAGATTTCAAAAGGAATCCTGGCTTTCAGGAGGTCACATACATGAGGTAACCATAATACTAAAATATTACAAAGTGTGTATAATTCATAAAGTTTGTTTATAAGTAGGGTTAAATAAATAATAAACATTTCTTAGTTTAGTGCATCATCTTTTGAAGAATTCCATAGCATTTGATATTTTGGGTTCGAAACCGAATTTGAAAGGTCCTTATTGAATTCAAAATATGAATTTGATTTGAAGGAAACAAAAATTAGCCCCAGTAGGATAGAATCATATTTGCTTGATTATCTTTGGAAAAACCTTCAAAACTGTATGAAAACTGAAGAAATACCTTATGTTGTTAAAAAATTTCAGTCTCATATCCCACCAGTTGTTCAAAACCATCCATCTATTCAAGCTCCTCCATTCATTCCAAATTGACCTAGACCAAGGGCGGATAGGTTTTCTCCTTTGTCCTTATCTGTTGTATTGCATGACCTTCCCCAAAATTATGCCCAAAGAATTTTCTTGTATGATGGAGATGGTAGTTTCATAGCAAGACAATATGTTGATAGGTTTGATGATTTAATTGAATTGGAGGAGGTTGATGATGATGATGTTAAATTGAGGTTGTTTTCCCAAAGTTTTCTAGGAGAGGCAAAGAAATGTTTTAGGGATGTACCAGCTAGATCAATTGCCACATTTGAATCCTTCAAAAATTCATTTTTTGGAAAGATGAGATGATAAGAAATGTCTATTACAAGTGCTTTCCCAATAGAATAACCTTAAGAAAGGAGGTTTTGAATCTATTCATGAATTTTCAAGTCGATTTATGAGGGTGTATAACTCTATTACTGCTAGTATCAAACCCCTTGTAGGCGCTACAAAAATCCATAATGCTAATGCCCTCGACAGTGAATTTTCATTATTATTGAGAGAGAGAAAATCAACAAGTCTTCGTGTCATGTTTAAAGATGCATTAGAAGTGGAGGCTAATATGATGGAAAGTGGGAAGATAAAGAAGAAAGGAGAAACATATAAAAGGAAAACTAGACAAGAAAATGTGCTTTCTACTTTTGATTCCTCCTCTACTAATGATGCTAAATTTGAAATGATGATGAAAAAAATGGAGAGATTGATGGATAGGCTGACTATGGATAATAGACCATTGAACAAGGAACATAATGAACCTTAAATTAGAAACCCAAATTTAAGAAGGCCAAATCCTCACCCACCTCCACAAAATAGACAGAGAGATATTAGGAATCTTAGAAATCCAGATGATGAACAATACGACCACCTTTTCCTAAGAATTATGTTACAGATGAATAAGAGGTTGATGCTATTGAATATCAAATTCACCATTTTTGTGACTTGGATTCTTAAATATAACTTACAGAGGAAGAACATAACATGTTTTCTTAGGAGGATGAAAATAATGATTTTGAGGAGGAGTCAGAACAGTACTTGTTATAGTAGATTTTACCACTCAGGGTGAATCACACTTGTATGGCCTTCCCCTGTTCCGCTGCAGACTCCTTAGACCCCTTGGACCATTTTTTGTCCTTTAATGTTTCCTATACCATCCCTATAAACATGTGAAAATTGATACACGTGACTTTTAAACCCCTAATCACGTATATACGCAGGTTTGACCTCTAAAACCGTGTACATCGGGATGTGTACAAAATCCAAATCCTTTTGGAGTTTTCCTTCACATGGATCCGACTCACTTGACTCCTGGCCTTCCATATGCCTTGAGATCACTCGGATTTGACCTTTCATTACCCCTTTGAAAAGTTATATAAGGAACTCTTTGGATACATTGAAGGCATAAGAGAATTGTGAGCAAAGAAACTATAGTCCATTGTTGCCAAAACTTGTGCTTGAGTTTGCATCCCTTTGTCTCTTGTAGCACTTTTGTGTTCTTCCCAAGCTTTCCTTTTGCTTGTGAGCTTGCTATTGAGAGATGGAGGATTGAGGTGGTGGAGGCCCAAGTGGGGGATTCAGTTTCTCCGATTCACAGACATGCCGACAGAGGATGTATCCATTGTAATCTCTGATTTTATATTAATAGAAATATCTTTTCCTGTCCAATAATGTATGTTTGAATGAATATTTTATCCATGGATGATTTCAAATGCTTATACATTGTTGATTATATATGCTAGAATAGATCTAACACCAATATATGTAGTATGCTTGTATTGCTTACTTGTTGTTGAAGAAGTGATGTATCAATTCAAGATAAAGTTGGAAAGGTCAACGGGGATCTACTTCAACCGTCTGGAATAAGGTATGAGGTCTGATCCTTTAGTGTTAGATATTTGATTTCTATTGCATATTGGAAAGGATTTATTTCTAGAGTCAAGTTGTCTGTTGTGGTACCCCAATCCATAGGAATTTCTCTCCATAACAGAATTGGAGACTTTGCTGGGGAGTTCCTAGTAGTTTTCCTTTGGGGGTTTTATATTGGCATTCAATGACTTTGAATTGCTCTTTTTCTCTTGTTTCTGTGTCGGGTCTGGGGGCATGTTTTCTTGGTAGTGTCTAATTGGTGTGAAGTTTGTCTTAGCTTGTCTATTTGCCTTTATTTTTATGCACCTTTCTTCTTGTATGCGAGTTTTGAACTCACGGTCACGTATGTACACGGGTTTCACTGCTATTTCCGTGTACACACGCAGGCTTACTGCGAACAATCACGTATGCCCTTAGTTTTTCCTTCTAGAGGAAGATTGATTTTTGCTGGGTGAATTTGGATGATTGTTGAGTCTCCTTTGATACTGCTAGAGTCTGTATACCCCTCTATTTCTGACCAGAGATGTTTTTTTTAGGGTAAAATTTATTTTTTGAAGAATGTTCTTGTCATTGCATTTTCGATTTTTTGTTTTGGATTAGTGCATTAGATTTATTTTACCTTAGTACTTTGCTTGAGTGCTGCTTGTAGAGTCTAGGGGTTGTAGAACCATTCTTTTTCTTTCGTATCTCATTTTTATTTTAAAAAATACAAAAAATTTGCTTATCATTATGCATTGCATCTTGCATTTTGCATAGTACTTGCACTAGATTTGCTTTGGAGTATTAGTCAGGATTTCATATAGGAAAGTTTGCATCTATCATTCGATTAAAATTGTGCATTTTACGTAGTAGCATACCCTGTTTTTCATGGACACAATGCATTTGCATTGATTGTTAGGTGTGCATTTTGCTTCATGTTGTGTCATAACGCCATTATTTGCACGGCCATATACCTCTTTTGAGTAATAAATCCAATTAAAATCAATGCTTAATTAAAATGAACTACACTATTTTATTTGATGGGGTTCACCAACAAGATTAGGTTTTAGGGTCTTGGAATAGTTCATTGTAAGTAAATTCTCCAAGACCACTAAACAACAACATGTATGTGTCTGTCCAGGTGAGTGTGTGAAATTCCTTGGTATGACCAGTGTTTCTCAGGATCCTCCTCTCAAAAGGGAGTTAAGCACAAGGCAGTGTGAGCGGTTATTGATTGGGATGACCCCTAGTCATAGATGAGTAGCACCGGAGATATTTCCAGGATTGTATTCGTATCTGGGGGATCTTTCAAGAGTTTTGGGCTTCGCTGCCCTACCCATACGGTCAATCCTGTCTGCGACTGTCCGCCTGAGCATTGATTATATTGAGATGACCTTAGTGGCCTTACCTAGGATATCGAGGGGGTACTCTACAAGGTTTATTCTGCAGGTGTCCCAGCCAGGCTGGGGTCGGACAGCACAGGTGCTTTACACGTTGAAGCTGAGGGCCACAATAATTGGTTACGTACCTCTGCTTGTTGTGTATGGGAGTCTCAAGCCTCTCCTAGGCGAGACATACCTGATTCATTTGGGATCTCACTTATCCTACACTTGATTTCTTATGTTTGGATTTATATTTTATTGGTGTATGCTCTATGCATGATAGCGTGCCTAGGGTTTGCGTAGATAGAGAGTCTTTTATATTTTTTGAGTCATTGTGGATTCGGGTGCAGCTCCTCATTGTTCTTGTCATTTAGCAGGACTTCCACCTTCTACATCTCCTCCTCCCTTGGGAGAGAGAAATAGATAGTCCAGGTGGACTACTTCGCACATTGATTCACACATGATGGGAGACCATGTTGAAGGGATTCCTGAACCACCTTCTCCCATTCAAGTGGAAGATGGGGAGTTTACTCCTAACTATGATCCTTCACATGATTTGACTGAGTTAGGTCCTGTAATTTCTGAGATAGGTACTTTTCATGATATACCTACTTACTCTAGTGTTGATCCCCCATTGATGCATCGCCAGTATGGAATGCCGAAAGATGATGAGACTCATTTTGAAATCGCGAGCACTAGTTATGGTAGTTATGGTATGTATGTTTTTCCCACACATGATTTGTCATTTCATGTCGAGTCTGAGTTTGAGCCTAACACTATGCCTGGGGGCACTCTCATTCCTTACCATGCGGAGAGGTTTGGGATCACAAGTCACGTTGCACCTTCCATCCCAGCGGTGGAAGCTACATCACATATTCCTCCTAGGCCTAGGGCTAGTGATCCTACTAGGATACCATATCTGAGACAAGTGACTATAGGGAACAAAACGTAAATAATTACATAGGTCCCTTCGTCCTCTGTCCCCAGTTCTTCGAATGTTCACCCTCCACGTCATTCACATGGTCCTTCGGGGCGGAATGTTCCTACGAGTCATGTCCGTACTGCTGTTACTCGACCAGCTGTGTCTCAGGTTGAAGTACCACCCGTTGTTTGAGGAGGTCATGTTCATACTTCTAGAGGTCATGTTACTACTTCCGGAACATATATTCCTACTTCCGGAATGTATATTCCTACTTCCGGAACGTATATTCCTAGTTATGGAGTGTCTCATGGGACGTCTCATGCGATTAATTATGGACCTTATTATGGGACACAATATGGACAGGGTTCTTCACCTTATGGCTGCGAGTATAAAAAACCCACTTACTCTCCAAATTACAGCTTTGTAGCTCCGAATAGTCAAGGTACACCACACTATGGTGCTTCCATGCCACCCTATATGGGTCAAACGGGAGGAGGGAACTATGGCCAAGGCCATGGTGGTTATGGTAATCAGACCTATGTGAATCAGAATTATTAGGGAGCAGTCCATCGACATACTTATCCCAGGCTCCCTTTCCTCGCAACAATGAATCTTCCTGACTTGTTGAGATTGACGAACAATCCTATAGCTCATGACCCGGCTTGGCCAGCTGTCCCTACTAAGCTTCCCTTAGACATACCCAAATTCGATGGAAAACCGGGAGAGGATCCAAGCAAACATGTTACTACCTTTCACCTATGGTGCTCTTCAAATTTCTTACACCAGGATTCGATCCGTTTAAGACTGTTTCAACACACCATTATAGGGCCTGTCGCGAAATGGTATATAAAGCTACTTAGGGGGGCATTCGCTTTGTTCGATGACCTAGTGATGAATTTTCTTAACCACTTCCAGCTACCAGTGTGTTATGATGTTGGTACAGAACTCTTGTCAAAATTTGGGTAGGATAAAGCCACACATATCTCGGACCACATCTAAGAGTGGCGTAGATGAAAGAGGTTGATTAAAGCCTTTATACTGCCGAAATTCCTCCTCGAATGGTTCCTTAAGTCGTTATTTCCTTATATAGCGAAGGATGTTTCTACATACGGAGTGCAAAATGATGAACAAGCCATTTTTAGGGTGCAGGAACTGGATTTGATTTACGCTAAATCCAGTTTGTTATATGAGATCATTCCCAATGCTTCGTGTTCTAGTTTCGACCCAAAAGTTAAACCTAGACCACATGCCGATGGCATTGTTGGTTGTGCGAGTGTTAAACCTATGGATTCGGTTGTGAAACAAGTTAGTCAATTTTTAATCAACCAATCTTCTTCGAGACAACCCATGGCTTCGTCTCAACCCACCCAAATGACGAGTGTGCTTTCGGTACAATCGTTGCACCAGAAGGGTAACCAGTAGCCTGGAAGGAATAAAAAGAAGGGTAAGAACAATCGTAAGGGTGGGAATAGGAATGAAAATGCTAATAATAATGACAAGAATGCCCATAATGCGGGGTGGGGGGGGGGGGACAAGAAAGATAAACATAAGGTTAAATTTCCTTGCAAGTTGTGTAAGGAAGATCACCTCACTTACTTGTGCCCTCGTATCGATGAAGCCTCAAGATTCTTAGCGTAGGGCCTAGCTGTACTGACTAACCCTTTACTTCACAATCAAAATATGAACTCGAGGACCCACGATCAATCTGGTGGTGCTCAAGATCTGCCGAAGGGTAGTGATCATGGTTGCATTAACATGGTACGTGCTGCAAAAGTTGTGACCCATGTGAAGGACTATGGTTCGTCACAACCCAACCCAGGTAAGGAACCTGATCCACCAGGAACTCCTTTGTGTATTGAAAAACCTGTGGATAAACCTGAAGCTGCACCTCGCATTCCTAAGGGAGTCCTTAAGCATTTGGGGCACAATCCTAATGCTCGAGCTACCCAGAACTATTCTATCATCGAGGATTTGGGCCACACTCCTTGTATGATGTCTGCCCTAGAAGTACTTCAGAGTTGTCCTTCACAAAGGAAGGCTTTGGTTTCTACCCTCTATGTGGATGATGATAATTCTTCCTCCATGATTAAATTTGAAACCGTAGGACTTCATCTTCACTTGCCTTACTGTGTGTCTCTTTTGATTCATGTAGAATGTCTCAACATGACCGTCAAGTGCACTATGATTGATGAAGGCGCTGTTGCTTCTGTGATGTCCTTATTGTGTTGGATGGGTTTAGGCTCCCCTAAGTTGTCTAAATCTATGACCATGTTAATTGCACTCGATGGGAGATCGTTTAGGCCACATGGGATCCTTCATTCCCTTAAGGTCCATTTGGGAGGGAAGACCGTTGCGATAGAGGTTGAGGTGGTTGATGCGCCCCTTGACTACAATCTCTTGCTGGGTAGGAATTGGATGTACAGTATGCAAGCTGTAGCTTCTTCCCTATTTCACATTGTATGCTTTCCATTTAATGGCATGATAGTTACAATTGATCACATGTCATTCAAGAATCCATTGGTTACTACATCTTTGGGAGCTTCGATCCCGATTGTAGAGCACTCTCAGCCAGCAATTGGGAGTGTGGATGTGGGCATGTATCCATCCCTCATGGGAAGCTTTAGCTGTCCTACACCTATCCTTATGATAAGGTCTAGTTCTGGCGAGGCTTCGACATCAGTGAGATCGGTGTCTTTTTGCATGATTCATATGGAAGATCCTTGGGTTCTTCCTACACCGAATACTTCAAGTGATCCCATCGTGATGGACATGTCGTTTCCTACAACTATGGTAGCTTATCAAGCTAATCTTGAGTGTGTTGCAGAGCCTAGTCCTTCCTCTTCATGGACGGAGGTGGAGGACCTGCATGTGCTACCTGCATGGGCAGTTCAATCTTCTCATGCGCACAACTGCCTTGATAGTGTTTTTCCTTCAGACGAAGTGATTATGGAGGCCATGTTGGGAGTTGAGCCACCATGGGAAGAGCGCCATCATAGATCTTATTTTATTCTCGAGCTTGACCGCTTGGAGCATGAGGACTTTAGGGAGGTTCTTAGTGAGAGAATTGGTAGTCCCATAGTTCCATTAAGCTCCCCTGGTCCGATGGTTGATGTGAACATGGAAAATATATCTCCAAAAATTCCTATCAATATCTCTCGCAATCCTGGAAGGATAGAGAATGTCTATATTGGGGCAGAATGTTCCCATGGTGATATTCAACAATACACCAAGCTGTTTAAATAATTTCGTGATATCTTTGCTTGGTATTACGATGAAATTCCAGGTATCGACCTCACATTGTCGAACATGAAATTAAGACTTATCCCAACGCTAAGCCTGTTCAACAACGCTTGCGTGCGGTGAATCCTAGGAAAGCACCCGCGATTAAGGTAGAGATAGAAAAATTGTTGAAAACCAGTTTTATCTATCCCATTCCCTTGACGGAGTGGGTTTCAAACCCCGTTCCAGTTGATAAGAAGTAGGGAGCGATCCGCATATGTACTGATTTTCATGATTTGAATCGTGCTTGTCCTAAGGACAATTTCCCCACACCATTTAATGATCAGATTTTGGATGAGTGTGCGGGTAGCGAGGTTGTTTCCTTTATGGACAGCTTTTCCGGATACAATTAGATAGAAATTAAACCTGGGGACCAACATAAGATCGCATTTATTTGTCCTTGGGGAAATTTTGCATATCGAAAAATTCCTTTTTCACTTAAGAACGCTAGAGTTACTTTTCAACGGGCTATGACATTGATCTTCCATGATCTCAAATCAATTATCAAAGTGTTTTTGGATGACCTTGCTCCTCATTCTTGTATGAGAATACATCATTCCTATCATTTGAGATTGGTGTTCAAAAGGTGCCGCCATTATTTGGTCAGTTTAAATCCTCACAAGTGCATATTTTGTGTGAAGTCAGGTCACTTATTGGGATTCATTGTTTCTAAAGAGGGTATAAGAGTCGACCCTTTGAAGGTTGATGCAATACTTCATTTGTCTCCCCCAAAAAACATTCGTCATCTTCAATGTTTGCAAGGCATGGAAAAATTCTTACGGAGATTCATTATCAATTTTGACAATTTGACTAGAGGCTTCATGTGTATTTTAAAGAAGGACATTACCTTTTGTTGGGATGAGTGAGCCTAGGAGTCCTTTGATGCACTCAAGCGAGCCCTAGCATTGGCCCCAGTGATTAGTCCCCCAGATTATAGCCGTGATTTTCTACTTTATGTGGCTGCATCCATGGAGACGATTGGTATGGTTTTGGTTCAAGAGGATGAGGAGCTCCAAGAGCATGCCATATACTATGTGAGTTGGAATCTTATTAACACAGAGATCCATTATTTCCATTTTGAGAATCTTTCCTTAGCTACCGTACATGTGGTTCAACGATTGAAACATTATATTCTCCTTCGCAAGACCTTGGTTGTAGCCCATGTCAATCTGTTTCAATTTGTCCTCACTTGAAGGATGATTGGGGGAAAATATAATAAATGGATTATCATCTTGCAATAATTCAATCTTGAGTTTGTTTCGGCAAAATCAACAAAATCATTAATTTTTGCAAAGCTTATATCAGATTTCCCAAGAAAAGTCGAGGAGTTGGTTTGTGAAGATACGTTTATTGATGAGCACATCTTCTTAATCTCAACTTTAAACCCATGGTATGTGGATATCATTATATATCTACAAACATTGAATGTCCCTACTCACCTATCATGGGATGAACGACGATGATTACGCCACGTGTCTAAGAATTACCTCATAGTGGATAACACTTTGTACCGTCGTGGGGTAGATTCCATTTGATGACATTGTTTAAATCATGAAGAGGCTGAGGTAGTGCTGAATGATTGCCACGGAGGGGCGTGTGTTGGTCATTTATCTAGGCTTTCTAGAGCCCAAACAATCTTAAGAGTGGGTTATTTCTGGCCGTCGATCTTTAATTATTGTGTACATGCGGTCAAGAGGTGCCACCCTTGCTAGGTGTTTGCATGTAATAGGCACTTGAAACCTGCCCCGTTACATCCCATCATCATCGCCGGTCCCTTCACTAAGTGGGGGATTGATTTTATGAATTGCAACCCAACTTCAGCTGGGGGGAATCATCATATCATAGTGGTTGTCGACTACTTTACGAAATGGGCTGAGGCTATGCCTACAATTAAATCCGACGGTGAGACATCCATGCACTTCGTATTCAACTAGATTATTACTCTATTTGGGATTCTGAAAGAGCTTGTCACTGACCATGGCTCGCACTTTCAGAATTGTATGATGGAAGAGTTGGAATCAAAGTTAGGGTACAAACAAGAGAATTCCTACTCTTACTACCCTCAAATGAATGGACAAGTAGAAGTAGTGAACAAATCACTCAAATCCATTCTCCAATGAACCATCGCACAAAGCAAGAATAATTGGCACATTATGTTATATCTTGCTTTGTGGGATTATAGAATCACTGTTAATACTACCATGGGTTTTTCTCCATATCAACTTGTACATGGAGTGGATTCGGTATTACCGGTTGAGTGTGAGATTCCTTCTTTAAAGATAGCCATAGAACTCTTACCAGAATTTTCACCATTGGAGGAGCGTTTGGTCTACCTTAAGCAACTTTATGAGCAGCGCCAAGATGCCTTGGTGACTCTAGAAGTAAATAAGCGTTGCGTAAAGGTCTAGTACGATAAGTCTGTCCGTCCATGGAGGTTTAGTGAGGGAGACTTGGTCCTTTTGTGGTATCAACCGAAAGAACCCTTGGGGGCAGAAAAATTTAACCCCATGTCGTGTGGTCCTTACGTCGTTAAATGTGTGTTAGAGAAGCGCGCTTATGAGTTAGTGGATTATGAGGGAACAGCCTTGGAGAATACTAGAAATGGGCTCTATCTCAAAAAGTACTATGCATGATTTTTATCCAAGGCTAGTATTGTACATTATTGTACAATTTTGCATAGGTAGGTCTTTTTCTTATGGTGATCGGGTTGGTGATTAGTTTCCATTTCTTTTGGCAGATGTCAATGGAATCTTCCACCATCATAGGATTCGTGGATGGTGCGAGCCATCACACTAAACACTCAACCTCTGCTGCTTGGGTGATTTATACTCCTATGGGTTAGGTATTGTCTTTAGGAGGCGTATGTCTACGACCATCTTAAAACAATGTTGCTGAATATAGTGTTGTTATTGAGGTTCTACGGGATTCCATTTCACATGGTGTTCTCTCTCTTGAGGTATGACTTGATTCGGAGTTAGTAGTGTCACAACTTAATGGTTTGTACCATGTTAGAGATCCTACATTATTAAGAAGATTCTTATGTGTGATATTATTAGAACGACAATTTGACAATATAACATACATACATATTCCAAGAATTAATAATCAAGTTGTTGACTCATATGCTAACTACGTGTTAGATTGGCATTTGTTTCATACACAATAAGCTCATCACAAACATAAATTTTTACACATGTAGATAAATAAACCGATCATCATAAAAAAAATTATAAACATAAAAAATGTGGTAATACATAGTGTCATAATACAAAAATGGGGCTCTCGAGCTACCAAAATATAATACACGGAAGTACAAAATGTATCACTCCCAGGTATCTAAGCTTATGGAGGAGGAGGGGGGTTATGATTGTGGAATGTCACTATGGCTCTAGCTAGCCATCGAAATAGCCGCACCCATGCTTGTGGTACACCCACCACCTGGTGCTGCATGGCCTCAGGTAAGTCCTCGACTTGCGCCATGGGTACTCTGTGTGTCAGTCTCACGAAGTTGGTATGAATGCTTTGGAGTGTCTGCTCTGCATCCACACCCATGATATTGTCTCCTCTTCCCCTCTGTCTATGACAAGGGAAGCCTTCAGGCCATCGTGGTCCCACATCTGCATGCATATGGTAGATGTCACTATGTATTGTCACCCAAAAACATGTCTTTTGATTCCACATAATCAGAAAACACAAAAAAATTAAACAACTCAAAATTTTTAAAAAGAGGGTCAAGATTCATTACCTATGTCACCGTATGTCGACCCTGGTGGTAGCGACATGTTTGGGTCTCCCTACAAATCTATCCCTGCATAGGGGTAGTCATCGATGGAAACTATCTGTCGTCGCCACCATGGAAAGAAATCAGCTGGATAGGGGTTGGACACCCTACCTACACCCAGTCTACGCATTGCATATGCCCAACACCGTTGGGTTGTATCTCAAACCCCGTGTAGAGGAATGTTAACTCTAGATCTCAATCCTGGAAAATGATCAAAGAAAAACAATCTCAGTATGCTGCTGAAACCCAAGTTTCACACTCTGCCCATCTTGCACTCACTGAGATGGTGTTTGATGTTTCCCAGTAGCACAGTGCTCCAATCGTATACCGTGGGTCTCATGCACTCCACTCCATAGAAAATCAGAGGCTGTGAGGCTTGGTGGAGTGAAGCCAATCCTGCATCCTGCCCAGTGTCAATAGGATTTCCTTTAGGCCCAACACCTATATGGAGTTAGTTGGGATCTGACTCCCCACCTTCTCTGTGTCTGGATAGTAGTACACCGCAATGTACTCATCTATAGTTAGGCCACCTCCAGGCCCACGAGAACGTAGGTTTACCACTTTCCCCCGTCGGGAAAGTCCAGTCATAAACTATATGTCCTCCACTTCTATGGTGAGGGACATCCCGTCTATATGGAACAATTCCGATTCTAGATCCCAGTAGTCCACTAACATCTGTAGTAGCCTTCGTTTGGCTCTTAAGCCACCAAGACGCCAAAATTTCTATATCCCACACTCACATAATTCTTGTTGAGCCATTAGATCTGCCCTTACTACCTCTTCTACATCGCCATGTTCACATTCTCTCCATTCTAGGACCATTCTGCACAAAAAAATTGAGTTTTGTCCATTAGAATACTTAAAAATCATTGAGCACGGCTGCATACATGACTGTTTGCTAAACAGTCGCGTATGTACGCGACTTTGAGGGCATTTTCCGTGTATAGCCATCCCTATACACAGAAAAACCCTCGATTTCTGCATGGGCCATGGCGCGTATCTTAGAAGGGCCTAGAATCCTAAATACACAATGGAATTTGACAAAATTTGCATGAAAATGAAAGAGTAGAGCATGGGTAAGTACCTGGAAAAAGCAGAAGTGGATTCCACTGGCTGGAACTCCTGGAATTCACTGTTGATGTTCTAAGCTCAAATGAGTAAAAGTTTCAAATGTTTTATAATGTTTTGAATTATTTACTATTTATAGAAATTTTTCAAATTTTTGAAAATTTTTACCCCCTTTCCTATAGTTTGGACTATTTCTAATCCTTTTGGACTGTTTTTGGACTAATTTATGATGTAGGAGACCTTTTTTAGTGTCGTTTCAGCCGTTGGATTGACCCGTTCATGATGATTTTAGCTATCATATATAAAATGGCATATAGGTTAGGTTTCATCACTGTTTTCATATTGCATGACCTTATGGCCGTTTCATTATAGCCTTAGGTACGAACCCACTCTATTATGTCACGGAACCTTCTTGTTGTTTTAGAAGTGGCATGATATGAGGGGTAGAGCTTGACCTTACATGGGTACCCTAATTAGCACCTTATTTCCATTTGGTGCCCATGCTGACATTTTGTCCCTTAGGATGTGGGAGTCCGTTGTATAGTATTGCCATGACATTTCACAAGAGCCTCGTACTCCTCTTGATCTTTTGCTGGCCTATTTCTCTCAAGACTCCCTTATGTCAAGTTGTAATTGCATTATCATGAGCCTTGCTTGCCTTATTGAGCTTTACATCGGCTTCCCTGACATTGAGTTTCAACAATATAGCCGGAGCTTGTATCATGTCTAGCCATGTAGAGCCATTTTATATATCCTTTGCAACTTGATTCCCAATTTTTACCGGGAGGGGACTTTCCCCCGAGTGTCACTATCCTACACATGTATCCTTGCATTGAGCATAGGTATGTTCCAATTCTTGGAACTAGTTTGTTTGCCAATTATGACACTTGTTTCCTCCTAGTCTGTAACTATAATGTAGTTCTATTCTTTTTCAAGCTTTTTAAATATTTGAAAAAGTCCAAAAAAATAAAAAAACCAAAAAGCTGGACAAGGAAAGATGTTATCTTTTGGAAGCTGTCGAGTCATGTCGCCTTCGAACAGAGCACTGTATACCACATCTGTTGGTTGGGTTTATAGTTTGACTTTAGGAGCTGTACTCATTTATCTGAGTTTATCTCCACTGATTGGTTAAGCTTCCAGTCCCCATGGAGCCTCTCTCGATGCCTCCTGTGTCGCAGAGATTTCCCAGTTTTATATATCAAGTCTATGCTACCTTTATTCAGTCACCATTTGCTATTATTCTCTTGTTCGAAGGAAGTTGAAACCCGAGTCAGCCATTCCTCAGTTATCTTGACTTTTCATGTAGGCCATTCCCGGTATAGTTAATGGTTCATGCACTTTATGATCGAGTCCTTCTACATTATACAACTTTGCTAAGTACCTTGTGTTGGATTATGGGGGATGCCTTAATTCCCCCCTTCCAGTGGATTTCATCCCATCAACTCCAGATCATTTATTCTAGGATTGGAATCTAGAGTCATTTTTGAGTGCCTTGAGACTTGCAGTCATGAGTGGCAGGTTCTCTCGCCATCGACAGTTTTTGGGAATACATCAATTTCCTCTGATCAATGGATTCTCTCAAGTGTTCGACCTCAACACATTTATTCACACTTGTTAGTTTGCACTCTAGTACCTTGATTCCCATTTTCATTATCGGTGGGAGATCTCGCGTCTGTTAATGGTATACATCAATGACCGATAATCAGACAATGTGTTGAAATATTGTAACTTCGAAGAATATTCTTTATGTATCTTTTGTGGTCCTCGATGGTCCAACCGGGAGAACCACTTGTATTACATTGTACCCCGATGCTCCTAATCGGAAGATCTAATAAGAGTCATGAGGTAGTCCCCTCTAATTGTAAAGGTGGGTCATCAGCACCCCAGTGTGGTTACTTGAGCCTACATGTGTAACTCGAGCCTACATGAGTTAACTTAAGCCGACATGTTGATTGAGTAAACTTTAAGTAAATGGATGAATATAAATAGAGGTGTAGTGCTCCTCATTTGTGACACACACACTCACTTGGAATAGCGCACTTGTGGAGGAGAGGAGTTGCTGGAGAAGGAGGAGAATCAGGTTTTTGATCTCCTTGTTGGTTTTACCTTTTTCCCTTTTGGGGCATCTATATTGAGGAAGCTTTTGCTGGGTTTTTCCCTTTAGGGTTTTCCCAGGATAAATATGTGTTGTTCTTGTGATACTGTTTCTTTCAGTGATCCTGCTTTATATGCTTTTATTATGAAAAATGAAATGATATACTGATGTCTTAGTAAAGCATATGAAAAATTAACACAATGGACTACTATGTTCAACCTTGAGACCTCTATTCACATAGTAGGACATGTACTTGTAGTGGTTTGTGTAGAAGACCTTTCAGATTGGTGGCATGTCTTATATGCTACCTCCTTGATCGTTCCAGTGTTCATGGGATTTCATCTCTTGTGACTTGATTCCAGTATATGTCAGACATTTCCAGCTATTATGGAGATCCTTATCCATTGTATATCTTCAGCCATTATGGAGATCATGATCCTTTGTATATATTCATCATGGAGATTCTGATCTATGTATATTGTACGTGGCGATGACCACTTATGTGATATGTTGTATCATGCCTATTCATGGCCATTGTACTCTTATGTATCTGGGATTGCTAGATGTATTTGCAGTTATATGCAGAGTTGTATCATTGTACTATGCTAATTAGGTGGCTGAACCTTCATTTGGGATTCTTCATCACTCCACTTCTGGGATGGACTTATAATGTATTTCAGCCATCATATGACCCCTCTGACCTCATACATTAGGGGGCATCTGTTATAGTTCATTTTACCACTCCAGGTGAATCACACTTGCATGGCCTTCCCCTATCCACTGCAGACTCCTTAGACCCCTTGGACCATTTTTTGTCCTTTGATGTCTCCTAGATCATCCCTATAAACATGTGATAATTGATACACACAACTTTTAAACCCCTAATCGCGTATATACGCGGGTTTGACCTCTAAAACCATGTACATCGGGATGTGTACAAAATCCAAATCCTTTTGTAGTTTTCCTTGACATGGATTCGACTCACTTGACTCTTGGCCTTCCATATGCCTTGAGATCACTCATATTCGACCTTTCATTACCCCTTTGAAAATCTATATTATACATTGAAGGCATAAGAGAATTGTGAGCAAAGAAACTATAGTCCATTGTTGGCGGAACTTGTGCTTGACACTGCATCCCTTTGTCCCTTGGAGCACTTTTGTGTTCTTCCCAAGCTTGCCTTTTGTTTGTGAGATTGCTATCGAGAGATGGAGGATTGAGGTGGTGGAAGCCCAAGTGGGGGATTCCATTTCTCCAATTCACAGACGTGCTGACAGAGCTTGTANTTAATAGAAATATCTTTTCCTTTCCAATAATGTATGTTTGAATGAATATTTTATCCATGGATGATTTCAAATGCTTATACATTGTTGATTATATATGCTGGAATAGATCTAACACCAATATATGTAGTATGCTTGTATTGTTTACTTGTTCTTGACGAAGTGATTTATCAATTCAAGTAAAAGTTGGAAAGCTCAACGGGGATCTACTTCAACCATCTGGAATAAGGTACGAGGTCTGATCCTTTAGTGTTAGATATTTGATTTCTATTGTATATTGGAAAGGATTGATTTTTGGAGTCAAGCTATCTATTGTGGTACCCAAAGCCATAGGAATTTCTCTCCGTAACAGTACCAAAGAGGGTATTTTCATTCAATAGATGATGTCTAGAGAAAGATGAAATTGAAAAATAGAGATGTAACTATAAATAAAGGAAGGTTCAACTCAAATCAAACTTCTAGTAGTCAACAAAATATAGAAAAAAAATGAAAAAAAAGAATATATTGTGTATTAAGATTCTGAAAATAGAACAAAATAAATAAAAGAAGTGGAACAAACAAAACTGGTAGATGTAGAAAAAGTTGCTTCAAATTTTAATTTACAAACATAACTTTCAAAACTAAATATTTCCATTCCTTTCATTGAATTTCTAAAGAACATGGAGTACAAAAATACAATAACAAATATGGTTAGGAGTCGGGGAGAATTTCAACCAGATTTCCTAGAAGTGACAGATGATGCTCCTACCCTAGTCTTTGGGTCAAAAATTGAATATATGGATAATGCTGAAGTCCCTCCTTTCTATTTAAGCTTAAATGTTCACGATATGATTGTGCACAATGTTATGTTAGATTTCGATGCATCTCATAAATTAATACCTAAGGGGGTAGTAGAAAGTTTGGTACTGGAAGTTACTAGACCATATAAATATTTGTATTCCTTTGACTCTAGAAGGGTGAAGTGTCTTGGGTTGATCAAGAATATGGTTGTAAATTTCACAAAAATGCTATCCAAGACTGTGGTAATGGATATTGTTGTAGCAGACATTCCTCCTAAATTTGGTGTATTGTTGTCAATATCTTGGAATTCTAAATTAAAAGGAAGTTTGCAAATGGATATGTCTTATTCTACTATTCTTGTGGTTGGTGGGAACAAAAGATTATACAGTGAGAATAGATCAACTATTTTAGTTAGTGGTTAAGAAAAGTCAGATAATCATCATATACATGCTGTTGATACAGATTTAGGATCTTCAATTTTGTTTAATGTTGGTTCTCCCTGTGATCTTGAAATTCCTGCACATATTGAACCTAAAGAAGATGAAGAGTATGAAAAAATACAAAAAGAATTTGGAGAAAAAAATAGAAAGAAGAATGAATTTGGACCATGTATTTTGATGAATCTGTGGCCAAAATTGGTGTTGGTGCTGGTGTATATATTATTTATCCTATTAGGGATTTTAAAGCTTTGTCATAGAAGTTAAATTTTGAGTGTACCAATAATGTGACAAAGTATGAAACTTTATTACTAGGATTGAATGCTTTAAAATATTTGGGATCAAAGAGGGTACAAGTTTTAAGATATTCAGAGCTTCTAATAAACCATGATAATGACAAATATCAGACCAAACATCCCAAAATGAGGGACTATAGGAATGAGGTATGGGATATGTTTGGTAACTATTTTACAGAGCACAAGATTAGAGTTTTTCCAAGGTACGAAAACACGATAGCTGACTCTCTGGCAGTTACTGCTGGTAAATTTAAAACTCCCACTGCTGGAAAGAGAAAGTATAAAGTTGATATTATAAATAGACCATCCATACAAGACAACTCTACATAATGGAAAGTGTTTGAAGATGATATGCAAATAAAAATATTTTTAGAGCTGTCTGGTGAATTTGTAAACACTCAAATTGACAATAAAAATGATAAGTTTGAGAACTTCCAAGATATAGAAGAGAATGAAGAAGAAACTGCTGAAAACAAGAAGTTGAAAAACACTCTGGGGGGAAAAGATGTGATTCAATTAAAAAGAAATTTTATCCCAAGAGGACAGATTCCCTTAGAGAATCTTTTTGACCAGAAGGATGTTGCAAAATATCGAAAAGTGAAACTTGCGGATAATGATGTAGAAGACAAAAACATAGGGACTGGAGAAGCTCCACATATTGTAAATCTGTCGAAGAATCTGTCTGTCAAAGAAAAAGAAGAATATACTAGTTTGATGAAAAAGTAAACTAATGTGTTTTCTCGAAGTTATGAGGATCTCAAGGAGTATGATACTTATATCATACAACATACCATTCCTATAAAAACTGGTGAAAAACCTTTCATACAGAAATTGAGAAGAATTAATCCAATGTTGCTGTCAGTTATTGAAAAAGAGATTAAAAATTTATTCAATGATAAGATCATAGTAACTATGATATTTTCCAAATGGGTTACTAATTTGGTGCATGTTATAAATAAGAACGGTGAGATCAGGCTTTGCGTAGATTCCAGAAATCTAAACAAAGTCTCATTGAAGGACAACTATCCATTACCCAAAATGGATCATATTTTGTAGAAAGTGGTGGGATCTGAAAGGATTTAAACTATGGATGGTTTTTCATGGTACAATCAAATCAAAGTGCTTCTTGAAGACCAGGAAAAGACTACCTTTACTACACCATGGGGTGCTTTCAATTATGCCTAAATTCCCTTTGGTTTAATCAATGCAGAGGCAAATTTCTAGCATGTCATGGACATCACTTTTAAAGAGGAAAAGGATAATTTTTTTGTTGTATACATGGACGACATTACTGTATATTCAAGATATGATAGGGAGCACATGAAGCATTTGGAGAAATATTTTCTAAAGTGCAGGAAGTATGGTATATCATTGAATATTAGAAAATCAAATTTTGCATTGGAGGAAGGGAAATTGTTGAGACACATTATTTCAAAATATGGTATAAAAATAGATCTAGAAAGAGTCAGTTCCATTCTGAAGGTTGAGGAACCATGGATTAAAAAGGAGGTGCAATCATTTATTGGACAGGTAAAATTTTTGAGGAGGTTTATTCCCAGTTTTGCTGAAATATTAATGAATATCACTAATATCCTGAAAAATGATAATGAGATAAAGTAGACGGTAGGTGTAAGGAAATATTTCAGAGAAATTAAAGAGGCTATCACAGAAGCCCTAGTTTTGGTAATCCCATATTTTAGTAAGGATTTCCTAATATTTTCTTATTCTTCGAAACATATTATTTCTAGAGTCTTGTTACAGAAGAAATATCAAAATCTTGAATAACCCATAGATTTCTTCAGCAAGGTGTTGAGTGATGGATAATTAAAATATCATATTATGGAAAAGTAGGCGTATGCACTGATAAAGTCTTTGAAAGATTTTAAAGTTTATGTTCTTCATTCACATATCATTGCTTATGTTCCTGGTAATGTGGTGAAGAGCATTCTCACACAGCCGGATCCAGAGGCAAAAAGAGAAAAATGGGTTATTGTGTTACTAGAGTATGACATTGAAATTAATCCCACTAAGCTAATAGAAGGACAAGGACTTGCAAAGATGATGAAATGTTGAAATTGTGAATCCTTACAATTGATTTTTTTTATCTAACCATTCAAATCAGTTTGACACAAGGGTACATGTATTGTCTGAAGTTTCTATGTCTCCATGGTATTCTTATATTGTTTATGTTCTGCAAAATTTACAAGCTCCTGCAGGGTTAATCAAAACAAGGGAAAGATATGTGAAGATGAAAGATGCTAAGTTTTGTATTCTAAATCAATACCTCTATTGGAAAGATCTTGGTGTTTTTTTTTCTCAATTTCCTTTTGGAGAATGAAGCCAAGAAAACTATACATAAATTTTACAAAGGAGATTGTGGTTGACATCATTCATGGAAGGTGACAACAAACAAGATTTTGAGAGTTGGTTTTTACTGGAATTCAATGTTTTTAGATGTTTACAAGGATAATACTACATGTCACCAATGTCATAGCTTTGATGGTAAGAGGAAATTGGTTCCACTCCCTCTCAATCCAATATCAGTAGAAGCACCTTTTCAGTAGTGGGGACTGGATTTTATTGGAAACATAGATGGATCTTAACAACAACTGACTACTTCACCAAGTGGATCAAAGAAATACCTACAAGAAGGGCCACAAATGCAGTGATTATGGATTTTCTGGAGGAGAATCATTTTTCTAGATTTGGTTGTCCCAAAAGGATTGTGACAGGCAATGCAACATCTTTTAAGTCTAAACAGATGATAAATTTTTGTCACAAGTATCATATTAGTCTTAATCATTCTATTGCATATTATCCACAAGGTAATGGTCTGGATGAACCTTCAAACAAAAGAATGGTGAGAATAATTAAGTTGTTGGAGGATAACAAAATAGCTTGTAATACAAAGCTGAAATATGCTTTGTGGGCTGACAGAATCAACACAGAGAGAGCAATTGGGATGTCACCATTCCAATTAGTATATGGATATGAGGTATTTTTTCCAGCATCATTAGGAGTACCCGTCATGAAACTTTTGAAGGAACAACAGGATGAGCCAAATCATGTGCAAAGAAGAATAAATCAAATCATAGAACTGAATGAGTTAAGATACAAAGCCTATGATAAAGTGCAAGTACATCAAGAAAAAATGAAGAACACTTTTGATAGGAAGGTCAAGGAAGAACAATTCCAAATAAATGATTTGGTTTTAAAGTGGGATGCTCGTAGAGAAGATAAGCATGGTAAATTTGACCAGATGTGGGTGGGTCCTTATATTATTGCATCTTACAAAGGAGAGAATTATTTTATTTTGCATCATCAGGATAGGTCTCAACTGAAAGGAGGTCCATTCAATGACATAGTTCTCAAACATTACTTGTCATGAAGGGAGGAGGTAATTTACGTATCACAGTTGTATATATTTCTTTACTTTTCAAACCGTACAGATGGTGAGTTGAAGTATTTGAATCCCGTAGAGAAGGCCCTAAGATATGAGGGGTAGCCATGTTTCTTTTAAATTCTTCATTTTTATTTAAAAAAAATGAAAGGGTTGGAGATAGCCTAATGTATAAGGAACTGGTCTACCGGGTTCTTTGCTACCTCACAGGGAGGATAGCATCCCTAATGGATCTAGTTGTTAGAACTATTTTTGGCTAAGTAGTTGGAAATGGACCAGATCAATGATTAGAGAGATAAGCTCTGTGAATTTTCATATCATAATACCTTGAAGAATGTTAATAAGATTTGCAGTTGTTTGAAGGGACATTTCTAGTTGGGAACTGTAAAAAATTGAAACTTTTCTATTTCTAACCTTGTAAATGTGTATGAATGGGAAAAATATGCTCCAGGTTATGCTCTGGTAAGAATGAATGGCATAGATGCATAACATATTAAATCAACTGTAACACCTCAATTTTGACCCCGTTTTCATTAATGTATATGATGTAAATATTATATGGAACCATGGTAAGGAGCTCAAGGCCAAGGCCCTACATTTATTAATGTTTGGTATATAGGAGATCATGGTTGATGCCTATGGTTTCTGTGCTAAGTCAAGCATGTTTGTAAACATCATGTAAACATGAAAATTAATGAAAAACCAATATCTAGCTATGTCAAAGCAACAAAAAATGAGATGGGGGCATGATTTTCCTAAGGATACAGGGGAGGGAATGTTAACCTTGAACCACTTTACAAAAATCGATCTGTCATGGGGAAATCCATTTAAAATTGTTAACTACCCTTTTTCTTTTCTTTCTTCCCAACCATTTATTTTTGCCAGAATGTGGTTGAGGTAGTTATTGCAGGGAAGGGGAAGAGTATGGAAAAATTTGAATTGGGAAGAGCACTGAGTTTTGAATGTCATGGTTTGAATTCATGTGAAAGAAAAACACCTAGAACAGTATGCAAATTTGGCTGATGCATTCACGCATTACGTCTTTGTTTGGATTCACGTTTTGGGAGATGTGGGATGTCTTGCTCATCCATAATTATTCTCCATTCGCGTTGAAGCTCTTCAGTAGCTGAGCTCTTCATGTGTGTATTCATCGCATTTTTCAAGTGTTTTCTCTTCGTGAGACTATGAATTTGTGTTGCAGAGATATCTTGAACTACAAAGTGTATGAGACCCTGTTACTCATGTTCCAAAGTAAAGCCGGTGTTGTTGAGTCTCCATGTGGTTTTTGTGTTATGCACCTTGGTTCGGGTATGAACTGTTTACAAGACTTAGGAATGCGAGAGATTTAGAATGCACTTGATAGACCTAGTTTGGAACCTCACAATAAGATAAGAGTGGCTAGTGAACCTGCTATGCACATCCTGAAGAGTACTGGAAGGGAAGGTGTAGCTTGAGGGATTGTGGATTAGAGAAGGGGACACTTCCTTGTGTTTGGTGTGTAGAAAGTGGGGACGCTAGGCCCGATAGGACTTGTGAAGGTGTTCTTAGCTCTGTAGATGATTTCACTAGCTTAGCATTTCTTCCTGCCCATTGCCTTAGAATCCTAATAAACCCAACTAGAAAGATAGCTTGGCTAGTAGCCTAATAAACCCATCTGCTGGCTTGGTTGTGTCTTGATGCATTTGACGTTGTGAATAACCTTTGGATAGACAATAAGATAAACCCAGCAATGAGATGGATTGACTGTGTGCAGTATGATAAACCCATCTGTTGGCTTGACTGGTCCTTAAAATGAATGTTGGATTGACTGTGAACAACCTGTGAAACCCAACTGTGAGATGGCTTGGCTGAGTGGCCTGTGAAATCCATCTGTTGGTTTGTTTTCCCTTACATCCTGATAAACCCAGCTGTGTTGGCTTGGCTTTGTTTTGTTGCACCCTTGGCTATGTATGAGTCTTCTAGTGTTCCCTTATTCCTTAAGGAATTCATACCCAAATCGAGGGTGGTAGTGTTGTTGAGAGATTGATGAGCACACTGGCCTATGGTTTGGTGGAATGTTGCAGCGACATAGTTGGTTGTGCGACAAGTTCTTGTCAAGGTAAGTGTTCTTTTCCATGTTAAAATTCGATTAGCGGGTCAATTTTTCGAGTAGAAACCTTCTTCCGCAATGGTTTATTCCGCATGTGGGATGTGGGATGCGGAAGACATCCTTTGGAAGATTTGGATCCTTGCAAATTCCTTTCTGCAACTTGTGGGATGTGGGATGCGGGATGCAGAGATGTCTTTTTGTGAAGTACGACTTTTCGTAGTTTTTGTTCTGTAATGCACCTTTTTGAAACTTGTGGGATGTGGGATGCAGCTTCACAAATTTTGATTTCTGCAATGGTCATTTCCTCATGCGGGATGCGGGAATGCAGAATGCAAGATGCGGGATCACGATATCGTGATGTCCACAATTCCCAATCCTGCAACTTGCATCGTCGATTTTTGCGAGCTGATTATTAGCAGTTGATCTAATTCCAGATACATGACCATTTGTGATCGTTGATTTCCATCACTATTTCTTTCCACCGTCTGATCTCCTCTCAGATATTTCCTTGCAGATCATCGAACTGATCAATGGAAGACAGGAGGTTGCATGACAATGTTGGAAATGTCGAGAAGTGGTTTGTGGCCATGGCCTGTGTTTTGATGAACAGTAAAGGTTCTCGATGAAATTTTTAATTTCGCATGATAATGGGGTATGGGTATGCTATAGAGTGGTGTCATAGCTTCTAGTTGCATCATTGGGCTTAGATGGACTAGTATGGATATTGAAAGGGATAAGAATAGCCTTAGATATCAGCATTGTAGTATGCTACATAGTGGTATCTATAGAATGGTTCCAGCAGTATAGCGCAGTATCAGTGCTGCAGGTTGCAATGTCGGGACTGAAAGGGATGAGTTGAACATTTAACAGAGCTGTCGGTTACAATATTTGTCCTAGATAGGCCAGGTGATAGTAAGTAATTGGTTTTAATTTTGAATTACTGTGTATCTAACAAATGGTGTTTGATAACACATTTTGCAGTCATAGTGCGTTTTGGAAGAGTGGGTTGTTCGCTCAACCATGAGAATCCACGACATGAATGATGCATAGAATCCCTATGAGCACGAGGAAGATGATATGGGGGAAAATGTTTGAGTTGGAAATTCTGATACAAAGTATTGGGAGGAGGTTTCAAGATACTCCCCCAGATTTTGCAGCTATCATGAGAAGCATCAGGGTGGAGATGCAAAGCTATAGGGCATATAATGAAAGGTTGGTTAAGGCTTAAGAGGAGTAGAATCAACTAAATGTAGTCATGTTGCATATTATGATAGATATTCAAAGGTAGATGAACTTTGGGGAGCATACATTAAGGTTGGAAGGCAGTAAGAGCACTGCTAGAAGGAGAAAGAGATATCCTAGTGTGTCATCTGACTCTAAATGATCCATTAGGGATTCAAGTTCCTCTTCTAATAGGAATGAGAGGAAGAGGTGTTATCGAAACCATTCACGTGATGGGCTTAAGAAGGAGATGCTGCCTATATTCAATGGTGAGATAAAGAATGGTCAAGAAGCTGAAGCTTGGCTTCTTGGGATGAGGTTACTTGTGTATATCTGAATGTTCTACCCCTTGGTTCCTATGATGTTCTGATTGGAATGGATTGGTTAGAGGCTCACACAGTAAATATTTACTGTCACCATAGGAATTTTGAATGCATAGATGAATAAGGGAACCCGAGAGTTGTAAGAGGCATTCCAAAGGTTATTTCAGTGAGGTAGATTTCAGCAATGCAGTTGAAGAATTTTTTTAGGAAGGGTTTCCAGTTGTATGCAGCTCATATTATGGAGGTGTGGGAGAATGAAAATCCTAGGTTGGAGGAATTTTAGGTATTGTAGGAATTCAGGGATGTTTTTCCTAATGATGTTCTAGTGCTTCCTCCAAAGAGGGACATCGATTTCATGATTGAACTTGCGCCAGGAGAAGCACTAGTGTCTAAGACACCCTATAGAATGAGTACGTCAGAAATGTTAGAGATGAAAATGCAGCTTCAAGGGTTGATGGAGAAAACGTATATCAGGTAGAGTGTGTCTCCTTGGGGAGCACTAGTTTTGATTGTAAGAAAGAAAGATGGTATACTCAGATTGTGTATTGATTACATACAGCTGAACAAGGTTACTGTGAAGAATAAATATCCTTTTCCTAGGATTGATGATCTCTTTGATCAAATGAGAGGAGCAAAGGTATTTTCCAAGATTGACTTGAGGTTGGGTTACCATGAGGTGAGAATCAAGGATGAAGACATTCATACGACAACCTTTAGGACAAGGAATGGGCATTATGAGTTTATAGTGGTACCATTTCATCTCACAAATGCACCATCTACGTTTATGTGCCTTATGAATAGTGTCTTTAGTAGGTATTTGGACAGGTTTGTTTTTTTTTTCCTTGATTACATTCTTGTCTATTCTAAGAATGACGAAGATCATGAAGAGCATTTGAGATTGAAATTACAATTGCTTAGGGAGCATTGGTTGTATGCAAATTTGAGAAACTGTGAATCTATAAAGATATAGTTTAGTACTTGGGTCACATTATCTCAGAAGAGGGTATATCTGTGGACCCTGACAAGATTGAATCCATAATGAATTGGCCTATTCTAAGAAATGTAACAGATGTAAGATTTCTTATGGGGCTTGCAGAATACTATAGGAGATTCATTGAAGGATTCTCCAAGGTTACACATGCCATTACTTCTTTGCAAAAGAAGGTAATAAATTTTGAATGGACAATGAGGTGTGAAGAAAGCTTCCAGTAGTTGAATAATATTCTCACAAGTGCATCGGTTTTGAAAGTTGCAGACCAAGAGAAAGATTTTGTGGTGTGTACTGATGCATGCGGTCAAGGACTTGGAGGAGTCCTTATACAAGGAAACCACGTCATATGTTATGATTTGTGAAAGTTGAAGGAGAATGAAAAGAACCATTCCACTCATAATCTCAAACTTGTAGCCATAGTACGTGGCTCTCAAGATTTGGAGGGATTATTGGATAGGAAGAAGATTTGAGCTAAAGATAGACCATTGTGGTCTGAAATATTTGTTTGATTCGATTACTCTGAATGCTAGGAAATCTATATTGCTGGAGTTTTTATGTGAGTTTGATTTTGAGATCAAGCACATTAAGGGAAAATAGAATAAGGTAGCTGATGCACTCAGTAGGAAGGTGCAGGAAATGCATGTGGCATCCATTAATGTTTGCCAATCAGAGTTGAGGTAGCAGATTGTTTATAATGTTGTTGAAGATGAATTGTATGTGCAGGTTAAGGACAAATTCCGGAAGCAAAGCCTTGAAAAGAAGTATGAGTGATATAAATTGGAAGAAGATGGACTTCTTACGTATAAGAATAGAATTTACATTCTAAACGTAGCATATTTGAGTAGAGTTGTTATGGATGAGATCCATCAAGATCCATATTCTGGTCACCCAGGGTATCAGAAGAGAATTGCTATAGCCAAAAAGCAGTACTTTTGGCCAGGAATGAAAAAGGACACGGCTGAATACATTTCTAGGTGCATGAAATGTCAACAAGTGAAGGTTGAGCATCAACACCCAGCAGGTTTGTTGTAGCCTTTGCTAGTTCTGACATGGAAATGGGAAGTTATTTCCATGGATTTTATTATAGGATTGCCAATGACTTGGGTACAACATGATTCCATCATGGTTGTGGTGTACAAGTCGACAAAGGCATCACATTTTATACTGGTTAATTCTACACATAAGACTGGTGACATTGCAAAGATCTTAATGAAGGAGATTTTCAAATGGCATGGATTGCCAAAGGCAATAGTCTCTAATAGAGATGTCAAGTTGACTTCCAATTTTTGGAAGGGATTGTTTGCAGATTTGGGTACAAATATAAACTCCAGCACCACGTACCATCCTCATACTGATGGGCAGACATAGAGAGTAGACCAAGTGCTTGAAGACATGCTTCACATGTATTTGATGGAAAACCTAAGCAAGTGGGAAGATCTTTTACACTTGGTAGAGTTTTCTTATAACAATGGACAACAAGCATCCTTGGGGATGAGTCCATATGGATATTTGTATGGGAGGAGGTATAGGACACCCGTGACTTGGGATAATCTAGTGAACAAAGTTGTGATTGGTCTAGAATTTCTTAAGGAGATGGAGCAAGAGGTTGTAAAGATCATGCAGAATCTGAAAGCAGCCCAGGACAGATACAAAAGCTATGTTGATAAGCATAGGGTGAACAAAGAGTTTAGTGTTGGGGATCATGTTTACCTCAGAGTCAGGGAAAAAAAAAATTCCTTGAAACTTGGAAGTTGTGCCAAGTTGTCACCTAGATATTGTGGGCCGTTTGAAGTGCTTGAACAAATAGGGGTAGTTGCATATAGAATTTCATTTCTAACTAGCACTAGGGATCATAATGCTTTTCATGTTTCTTTGCTTAAGAAATATATACATGACCATAACCATGTGATAAATTGGGATGTGATTAAGGTGGATCCTGAGGGAGAGTTGAGAATTGAGCCAATGCACATCCTCGACAGGAAGGTCACTATGCTTTGAAACCGAGCCATAGGACAGGAAAAGGTGTAGTGGGAGAAATATGGTCTTGAAGAGGCTACATCAGAGCTGTAGATTCCATGTGATTGGCACATCCATTTTTGTTCGAATCAGCTGAGCACTGAGGGCAGTACCAGTGTAGCATTTGTGTTCAATTTTGTAAAGAATTGAGGACAGTGCTATTGAAGGGGGAGGGGAATGTAACACCCCAATTTTGGCCCCATTTGCATTAATGTATATGATGTAAATATTATATGGAACCATGACAAGGAGCTCAAGTCCAAGTCCATGTCATTGATTAATGTTTGGTATATAGGCGGTCATGGTTGATGCCTATGGTTTTTGTGCTAAGTCAAGAACATTTGTAAACATCATGTAAATATGCAAATTAATGAAAAACCCACATCCAGCTATGTCAATGCAATAAAAAATGAGATGGGGGCATGATTTTACTAAGAATAAGGGGGAGGGAATATTAACCTTGAACCACTTTGGGAAAAGCCATGTGTCATGGGGAAATCCCATTAAAACTATAAACTACCCTTTTTCTTGTCTTTCTTCCTAACCATTTATTTCTACCAGAATGTGGTTTAGGTAGTTATTGTAGGGAAGGGGAAGAGTATGGAAAAATTCGAATTGGGCAGAGCACCCAGTTTTGAATGTCATGTTTTGACTTCATGGGTAAGAAAAACACCCAAAACCATATGCGATTTTGGTTGATGTGTTCATGCATTACATATTCATTTGGATTCACATTTTGGGAGCTGTGGGATGTCTTGCTCATCCATCTTTATTCTCCATTCACATGGAATCTCTTTAGTAGATGAGCTCTTCCTGTGTGTATTCATTGTGTTCTGCAAGTTTTTTCCCTTGGAGAGACTGTAATTGTGTGTTGTAGTGCGATCTTGAACTACATAGTGTATGAGACCTCGTTACTCGTGTTCCAGATTAAAGCTGATGTTGCTGAGTCTCCCTATGGTTTTTGTGTTGTGCACCCTGGTTCAGGTCGGAACTGTGTACAAGACTTAGGAATGGGAGAGACAAATAATGTGCTTAATAAACATATTTTGGAACCTCACATTAAGATAAGAGTGGCTGGTGAACTTGCTATGCACATCCTGAAGAGCACTAGAAGGGAAGGTGTATCCTGAGCGTCTGTGGAGAATATAAGTGGATAGTTCATTGTGTTGGGTGTGTAGGCAGTGGGGAAGCCAAGATCGATATCTCTTGTGAAGGTGTTCTTAGCTATGTATATGAGCTCTCTATATTAGTAGTTATTCCTACCCATTGTGTTAGAAGCATGATAAACGCAACTGGAAAGATGGCTTAGCTGGTAGCCAGATAAACCCATATTTTGGATTGGTTGTGTCTTGTTGCATTTGACCTTGTGATTAACCTTTGGTTGGAAAGTCTAATAAACCCAACAGTGAGATAGCTTGATTATGTACAGTCTGATAAACCCATCTATTGGATTGACTGGTCCTTAAGGCGAATGTTGGCTTGACTTGTCCCTAAGGTGAATGTTTGCTTGACTGTGAACAATCTATGAAACCCAACTGTGAGATGGCTTGGCTGAGTGGCCTATGAAACCCATATGTTTTTTTGTGTTCCCTTGCAGCCTGATAAACCCAACTGTGTTGGCTTGGCTGAGTTTTGTTGCACCCTTGGCTAGGTATGAGTGTTCTAGTGTTCCCTTATTCCTTGAGGAAATCATGCCTATCTCAGGGGTGGTAGTGTTGCTGAGAGATTGATGAGCACACTGGCCTATGGTTGGGTGGAATGTTGCAGTGACATAGCTAGTTACATGACACTATATTCTCAAGACAAGTTTTCTTGTCCATGTTAATCTCTACAATTGTATTTCTTGCATTGTAATTGCTTGATGGAATATGATGAACATGTTGGATTTGTTGAATTGATTAATTGTTCCTTTGAATAAATGCAATTATAGGAATCTATGTATGTTTCCTTCAATGCATTATTAAACTAAGTTACAGGTTTAGAATGTTTTATTGATGTTGGCTTGGATGGCCAAGTTTTTTCAAAAACTTTGATTAGCAGGTCAGATTTTCAAGCATAAATCTTCTTCCGCAATGGTTATTCTGCATGTAGGATATAGGATGCGGAAAACATCCTATGAAATATTTGGACCTCCACAAATTACTTTCCGCAATTCCCTTTCCGCAACTTGTAGGATGCGGGATGCGAAGATGTATTTTTGTGAAGTTACGACTTTCCCCAGTTTTCATTCCGCAACTTGCGGGATGCGGCTTCGCATATTTTGGTTTCCATGACGGTCATTTCTGCATGTGGTATGTAGGAATGCAAAATGCAGAATGCAGGATGTGGGATGCGGGATCTTGGTATCGTGATTTCCACAATTACCAATCCCGCAACTCAAGTTTTCCACTCCATCGATTTTTGTGGGATGATTCTTAGCTGTTGATCTGATTCCATATGCGGGACTGTTTGTGATCATTGATTTTCCTCACTATTTCTCTCCACTGTCTGATGTCCTCTGAGATCTTTCCTTGCATATCATCGAAATTATCAATGGAAGATTGGAGGGAGCATGATAGTGTTGGAAATGTCGAGAAGTGGTTTTCAACCATGCCCTGTGTTTCGATGAACTATAAAGGTTCTTGATGAAATTTATAATTCTGCATGATAATGGGGTATGGGTACGATACATCAACGGTTGTAAAATATTTTTCCAAAGAGAAGATGTATAGTTTAAAGAGACTTAACATTGGTGGAATGGGGTTAAATAATGTGTAAGTTCAACTGTCAGATGAACAAGTAATGTAGATCGATGGAGGAGAAATATTTGACTGAGAGAATATGTGCAGAGAAATCAATTGTGAAGGATTGCAAAATTTGATATATCCTTCAAGTTTCAATGGCTAAGAGATAGGAATGTTGAAGATATACGATTGAAATCGATTTTGTAATAGTAGCATGCATGGAGGATAAAATATTTCAGGGATGTGAAATCTCATAGGACACACACATTTTGATGGTTTAGATTTTGGGTAGAAGAGATATACTATTGAGATGGATTTCATAGCCCAAACATGGAAGGAGGATAAAATATTTCAGGACTGGGAAATCTTGTAGAGCCCACACCTTTAAATGGGGGAGAATTGATCTATGGTTCATGTTGATTTCACAATGGGAACATGCACAAAAATTAGCGGGATGAAGGATTGCGAAATCAGGTAGGGGCCACATCATGGGACAGTTTATATTTCTCATAGATCAAGATATATAGTTGAGGTTTATTTCATAGTCTAAATATGTGAGGAGAAATAAAAGATGAGGGCTCTGAAATGGAGATAAAAGGTGTACAAAGTTAACGGTTCATACTTAATCAAGGGAGGTTCAAAATCGTTTCGCATGGAATACTTGCTCACTACGAGTTTAGAGATAAAGTTGTGAAATTGGTTAAAACAAAAGAAGATCAACTGCTTAGAGAAGGCTGTATCCAGATCCATGGTCACAATTTTATTTTAGATGGTGAGCTGTAGGAAGAATAATGTACATAATGTCATATTGGAGGGAAATTGCGGGTTAAGTTGGAAAAAGGATCTATGGCACAGGATCGATCATGTTGGATAGAAGGCTGAGGATTGTTTCAAGTGTAAAATGTGCGAGATGGATAAGAGTACAAAAATTTATAAAACACCATGCACATGAATTGTCAGCATTATTTTATTCTCTTGCATTGGAAAATGAAGGCGACAACAGTGCAGAAACAACCAAATTATACATTGTCCTTGGTATACTTGGTAGTATATTAGGTAGGCCTCTATTCCTTTTGAAAATATATAAAATGGCCCAAGTAAAAAGCGTAGAAAATCATAGCCTAGAGTATCAAAAAGTAAAAGAATTGTTTTAAGATAGAGACACTGATGTTTTTGATACTATTCTATTAAATGGGCCCATTGTTGAAACTGATTAAAGATTAAGGAACTGGCATTCACAATATTTATGAGTGCTACTTTCATTTTTTCACTACTGACCAAACCCTTAACTCTCTAGAGTTCATTGAGTGGTGTGCCAATAATTATTCTCTTTCTAAGAGAGTGATAATGGACATTACCAATTCAATAGTCTTGTGTCCTATAAATTCCTTAGTTGTTAGAAAAAACCTGATGAATTTACTTTGAAAGCCAAGAATTACAATGAAGAATCTATGTCCAATGCTTTAGAGAGTCCAAAATAGAGAAGAAGCAGGATTTTTTCAGGAAGTGTTTTAAGAGAGATGTCGAATTATTAAACCAGCCATTTCCAGTTAACGCCTCCCCTTTCAATGAAGAAACCCGGTGCGTAGTAACCCTGTTATGTTAGTATTCAGGTCTAGACACATACAAGTACATCACTTAGCCCCTCATGAGTTTAGTATTTGTCTTGAGTACTTGTCCAATTGAATCAGATGAGTCAAGTCAGTCAGTGCAAGTTTCATGCCTTAAGTTTGATGAATTCTTAGCTGAGAATATTCATTCTCAGTTAATAAACTTCCACAAAACCAAAACCTTCATATTTCAATCTTATCTGTTGAAGATGTTTATTTATTTCAATGAGGAGAATTTGTAGCTACCATAAATGGTATTGATTGAAGAAACGAACATAGATAATACCAAATTTATGAACCTCCTCATTTCATAGGTTTATAATGATTTTTTTTTCAAAGAGGCTCTCGAGGGTGCTTCCAGAGATGAGAACTATTTTTCATCTTTCTACAGAGAAGAGGATATGTGATTGGTTTTTGTTTCAGAATGGAATAGTGATCAGATTATATGGTTTTGTGCATTCACCTTCTATGTTTCCATATTCCCTAACTCCTATAGTGTTCTCCATGGAATCCATCAGAAAAAACTTAATAGTAGAGACATAATACTTTTTAAACTTCAAGAAATCTACTAAAATTAAGTATTCATGGGTTGTAGGCCCATTTACCATCAAGAATAAGGATGAATTACCAATGATGGGAGGCTTACTTGGAGAAATGGGATTTCTGACAGAGCCTACAGTTAGCTATGACCCTCATCATGTTATATCAAATAGAAGAAAAGATGTGAAAATAAATCCTCTTAAGCATGAAGATATTGTTGGATTGGCAGACGCTGCTAATTGGTGTGACTATCCAAAAGAATCCCTAGAAGGTGTTGACATCCATGAGGATTCAAATTTTACTATAAGAGAGGTTTTCTAATTGT
Source organism: Pseudotsuga menziesii (assembly GCA_001517045.1). Classification (NCBI taxonomy): domain Eukaryota; kingdom Viridiplantae; phylum Streptophyta; class Pinopsida; order Pinales; family Pinaceae; genus Pseudotsuga; species Pseudotsuga menziesii. The sequence continues at coordinate 429,001 of LPNX011135887.1, read as the reverse complement.
TTCCTGACATTTCCAAATTGATTTTAGCAGTTGGGAACATTACACCATTGGTCAGTCATTCTGAAAGAACTAATAAGAGATATTTTTCAGATGAAATGGACACTACAGAGGAAGAAACTGCTAGAACTCCTAAAAATCAGAAGACTGAAGAAGAAGGACAACTTTTCCAGATTATAGATGAAGACAAAGGAAAAAAGAATATGGAAATAGTAGGCCCTACCTTTGAGGTAAAGGAGTATGCATTTGCAGATGCACCAATTGACTCCACTTCCCAGTCCAAAAGCAAAATAGAATTATTGGAGAGATAGAAAGAAACCAAAGACATAATTTCAGAGGAAACTTTGAAGCTGTATTCATAGGTGAGAAAGATTTCCAATCAATATGTATCTCTAGTTTTAGCTAGAGACTATTCTCAAAATACTTTTAACTTGGCCTTGGAAATGAAGAACAGAGTTACAGAAATGAAGATGGACTTGGAGGATATCTCTATACCAGACATGATTCATTTACATAATAAGACATGGGATATTTTGTTTACTAATTTATTGAAGGCCACTCTCGGATTATCAAAGTTGCCTACCCTCAAAAATAAAGTTGAAAATCAGTTAAGAAAAGAAAAGGTGGAGAATAGATCCCACCAAACACAAATAAAAAATTTGCAAACAGATCTACTGGCTACTAAAAGCAAAAGTGATAGGGGAGTTGGAATCTAAAAGTTGCTGAATGAGAAAGAAAAAGACATCCAGTTGTTGAAAAATAAGCTTAAAATATGTTCTACAAAATTGATACATGGACTTGAACTAGCTGAGATAGAAGAAAAGAAAGAAAACTTGAATAATGAGCTGACTGATTGCAAAGCTAAACTATTGAAATTTGTTGACAAAGAAAAACAGTGGCATAAAGACATGGACTTAGTAATAGAAAGTGAGAAGAATATGAAAGAAAAATTTGAGGAGATGGAAAAGAAATTACAGGATAAGGAAAAGGAAATTGAGAGTAGGATTATTCCCACTATAGCTCAGTCCAGTGAGCATTCTATATTTCAAGCCATGTCAAAGGTAAGCATAAAATATTTAGATCTAATTAGACTAAGGAATCAAAATAAAAACTTGGAGAACCTGGCAGTGCAAAGAGAACATGAGAAGAAAAATTAGGAAGCCAAGTCTTAAGAAAGGGAGGACAAATGTCAAGAGATGCTAACTAAAAATGATAATTTAATAAAGAAGGTAACATGATAGTCAGCCTTACAGGGAGCTAATCATATCATCTCAGATCTGCTTATAATGGAAGCATCTAAGCTCAGGACATATTTAGATTACATTTTGGAGAAGGAAATTATGACTCAAGCAGCTAATAAAAGTGCCTTGGTAGTGAAACAATTCTTGAATAAAAAATCCAGAGACACAACTCAAAATGCAATCAGTTTTCTAAATATTTTATAGAAGAAGATAAAAGGAAGGAAAATATTTTAGATATGATCTCAACCTCTACATGGGAAAGAAAGGTGGTTAGCAAATATCAACCTTTGGAAATGATTCAAGGTAAAATGGATATTATGAATCACCAAATTAAGGAATTCATTGAACTGCTTAATCCCTTGTTCAAAAGAGGACTTCCTTTATTTTGGGAAGAGAAAGGAGGAATGTGGTCTCAAAAGGAATATAATGGTAGGTTGATTAGTTGCAGATTAGATCACATGTAGTTTGATGACATGCAATAGTCTTTGTCTGGAAAACAAATGGTTGACAAATTGGCTAGGGATTTTGAGATTTTTTTTTATTTTGAAGATACATGTGCTAAATTGGTTGATTATTCTTATATCAAGAATGTAGAGCTCAAAGTGTTGGAGAAATAAATTCTCAATATGTATTTTCCAACTTTCGATCAATGGAAGACCGTTGAACATTTTGGAAAAAAACAAATCAAGGTTACGCCAGTGAAGATACGAAGATCATGCAGAGTTTAAAGTTGAAAATTAGTGATTAGTTATTTAGTTTGCCTTTAGAAGCAGTTATTAGTTAAGAAGTGTCGAGTGGCACATGTAAAAATAGTTAGAGCTATTTTTAGTGGTTAGTTATATTTTCAGCTCGTGGAGAAATGTATAATTAGTACTACATTTTGTGAAACAAGGGTTGGAACATGAGAGATTTTTTATTATGTATCTTGTGAATTATCTTTAATAAAATTACAGAGAAGAATGTTGGCATTTTGTTGCAAATATTCATGTGTATTTCATAGTTACAGTCTGTTATTTCCTTTGTTATGTGCATGTATTTCTTGTTAAACTTGCCATCGTGTGTTCTTTCATATTTGGAATAAGTGTGTAATAGTTTCACAATTCATACATGTTTATGCTCTGGCTATTGTTTTAGATATTCATGAATCCTTTTAACTAAATTTAATGCATAATTCCTATTTTTGGTGCTCTCTACTAATGGACTATCACTCTTTGTTCCTTATAATTAGACCAACAACATTTTGAGAGTGACTGAAGTATTATCTTGCCTTTGTAGATTATTTCGAGGAAAACAATTCTGTGATTCAAAAAAATATTTTGGACTTCATAGCCCAATGTATGCTTACTTTGTTTTGACCAAAACGCAATCTAAATACTTTTATTTATTTATGCATTTTTCCATATTAAAACAAATCAGTGAGGGATCCCTCTTTGGGAAGAAAGAAGCCAACTTTCTTTGTTAAAGTGTTTTTGTTGTTGCCTTGGGATTTTACCTTCCATAACCTGGGTATATTTTGAGTGATAACACCAACCATGACCCAGAATCGTTCCTGGTTTTAATATGGATCCCCCCAAGTTGGTTCCAACATGCAAGTATCCTAGATCTCCTGAAGATAAGGATGCACCTATCTGGAATATCATGTTTCGTACAAGATTGCTTTTGCTTTTGGAAATTCCCCCCAAAATTATTAGGAAAAATAATGATTAGATCCATAAGCCTTCCTTTGGCTTGGATCTTTATAGACAATATTTAGGAAAAATGGTATTTAAACTTTAGTTAGATCAAGAATCCATTAATTTCATGAAAATAATCTGTAATTGATTTATGTGAGGTTAATAATTATTTTCCTTCACTTAGGAACACTTTTACTAGTTCCTAATTTGACTCTTTAGGAATCAATATTTATTTAATCATTTAAAATAATAAATACATAGACTCCTTATTTATTATTTTTAGTTATCTTTATTTATATATATATATATACTATATATAATTTATTCTTTTATTCATAATATATATAAACTATATACATTATTGTTAATATTTATTTAGGCATCATATAACATGATCTCATTTACACGGTTCTTTCATTAGCTTATAATATTTTATTTTATCAAGGCCTTGAGGTAGGGTTGGTCAACTAAGTTAGGAAGCTCTAAACCTCCTTGCATGTTGGATTACCTTGTATATAGTGGTTTTTATTTAGTACTTTATGAGAAGTATAAATTCAAAATTTCATTTAATCAACTTAAAATAAGTAAGATAAGGTTGTTTTTTTTCAGATTCGTTTTTACTCAACATAATTAATTTTCAGTAACTCCTAGCATTATTCAGAGCTCACACTCAACGCTAAAAACTGAGAGTTGCACTTAGTGCATTTCCAAATCCTCTATCTCAAAACTAATGCTAGGATGTACTTGTATAATACACATAGGGATACAATGGCCAAATATTTGATGTTCCAGAGCTTATGGTTAACATCAATTTTGAATGTTCTAGAAATTATGCCCAACACTTCCAATTCTGATTATTCATGTGCTCCAAAGATTATGCTCAACACAAAATATATCATAACTCATGTTTTACAGAGATGGTGCTCAACACGAAATCAAATCACTTATATGCTCCAGATCCTTTAGTAGGTGTGGCCCTAACATGAGTCGATCAACTGGGCTATCCCAAGTAACCGATGTTCTACACTTCTGACCATAGTGTATCTTGGAGGAGGTCTAGTATCCATTGTTATACGCAAATTCAGTGAGGTGTAGATAATCCTCCCTCTTGGTGGGTTTGTTCATAACATACATTCTAAGAATGTCTTCTAAAATATGGTTAACCTATTCTGTGTGCCTGTCTGTCTGTGGGTGGTAAGAAGTACTAAAGTTTAACTATGTCTCTAATCCAAAGAATAAATATCTCCAAAATTTTCCAGTAAACTTCGTGTCTCAATCCGAGATGATTTACTTGGGTATCCCATGCAATCTAAATATCGCCTTTAAGAAAATGTCGGGAATGTGAAAATCCTTGTAGGTTGACTTAACGAGGATAAAGTGTGCCACTTTTGATAACTTGTCAACCACTATAAGGATGGAATCATTCTTCTTCTTTATCTTTGGTAAATTCATGATAAAATCCTTACCGATAACCTCCCACTTCCATTCTAGAATGGGTAATGGTTGCAATAATCCCGAAGGATGCTGGTGTTCATATTTAACAAGCTGAGATTATTGACATTTTGTAATGAATAACGCTATGTAAGCCTTTAAATTAGGCCAGAAGAAGTGTTTCTTACTGCTGATTTCATATTTTGATATCTTGAATGCCCCAAGTGGGGTTTTCGATGGAAATCCATGAGGATGATGGACCTAATGTCCCCTCCTTCGAGAACATACAATCTCTCTTTGGACCACAATAGTCTTGTCTCAGCTACCTTATACTCTTTTTGTTGTTGAAACAACCTGTCCTCTTGAATTTTCTTGAGGATTTCAATATAGAAACAGTCAACTCCATTTTCCGTTATGATCCTATCATGCAAATATGAATCAGTTTGTCTTAAGGTTACCTCATATAAAATATGAGTTCGTCAACTTAAGGCATCGACAATTTTATTCTCCTTTACCTTTATATGATTTAATTCTAAATGGTACTCACTAAGGAAGGCCAACCATCTGGCCTTCCTGGAATTTGGATATGGCTAGTCGAACAAACACTTCAGACCCATGTTGTCTATATTCACAAGAAAATTCTTCCCCATGAGGTAGTGCCTCCACATATTCAAGACGTGGATAATGACTGCTAACCCAAGATCATCGGTGGGATAATTTTGTTCATGTTATTTTAATTTTCACGACTTGTAACATATCACAAAATCATTCTGCATGAGGAATCCTTTGAGTCCTTCCTTGATTGCATCTATGCAAACAAAAAAATCCCCATCGAGATCTACAATTCGTCGTATCGATGCAGTAGCCAAAATCTGTTTAAGATTTTGAAAAAATTCCTCTCACTTGGTCATCCATAAGAACTTGTTTTCCTTCTTTTGGAAGGTAGTCATGGGATACGAAATCCTTGAAAAGTTCTCAATGAACTTTCTTATTATCCTACTAATCCCAAAAATGACCTAATGTAAGTGACACAGGTAGGGGTAGGCCAATCCTCTATGGCTTCAATATTTTTCAGGCCAACTGCTATCTCCTTCTCGGAGATGATGCGACCTAGGTACTGTATCTGTGGTTTGTAAAAATCACATTTACTAAACTTAGCATAAATCTGGTGTTCCCGTAACACCTATAGTACTATGCGGAGATGTTCCTCATGTTCCTCTTTACTCTTTGAGTAAACTAGGATGTCGTCTATAAATACTAGTACACAATTATCTATGTATTTACTGAAGTTATTTTTCATCATGCACATAAAATTAATTGGTGCATTGGTTATGCCAAAAGGAATTACTACAAACTTGTAGTAGCCATATCATGTCAGAAAGGCCATTTTAAGTATATGTTCATCGCATATCCATACCTAATGGCATCCGGACCACAGTTCAATCTTTGAAAAGATATTGGCTCCTCTGATTTGATCGAACAAGTTATCAATCCTAGGGAGTGTGTAAGGGTTCTTGATGGTCATTTTTTTATGTTTGTGGTAACCGATGCACATTTGCATCGTACCGTCCTTATTCTTTACGTAAAGTATGGGTGCTACCCAAGGGGACAGACTAGGTTAGATATAACCCTTCTCAATCAACTCCTGTAACTGCAACTTGAGCTCCACCAATTCTAGTGCGCTCATGTAGTATGGGGATTTGGAATCCAATATTGACCCTAGTGTCATTTCTATGGAAAATTCTAAGTATCATTTTGGTGGTAATATCATTTTGATGTGTTTCTCTCTCTCAGCTTCTACATACTAGATTACTGCAAACAGTTTGCAGCCTTTTTTGATGCACTTATTTGCATGTAAGGCAGACATCTCTGTAATAGAAACCTTATCAGGTATTCCTTGAATCTTTTTCTGATTCCCTTGGCTATCTGTGCACAAGATTGACTTGTTTAGACAATTGAGCATGAAATGGTACTGTTCCAACTAGTCCATGCCTATAAGTACATCATACGATCCTAAGGGTAAAATATTCAAATCTATTTTATCTAGAAAACCGTTCAAGTTTACCTCACAATCTCTCACTATTTTTGAATCCTTTCTTTTCGTACCCATGGCTAATTGTAACAGCCATGGTTTCTCATGTTTAACTTTTTCTAGTTTACATGTCTCAACAATTTTAGGTGATACATAGTTTCGGTAAGCATAGGGATCAATCAAAATTGAAATAGAAGTGTTTGAAACTTTACCTTCTATTTTGACCATAGTAGCCTGATGGTTTACTTGTCAACCATCCAAGGCTACATAAATTATGGGTGTGGTAGCCATGTCCTCTACCGTTGGGTCTTCTTGTATATTGCGTAATACTTCATTAGTATTTTTTGTACAATCTTTGGAATAATTGGGTCCTTGGAATTTCCAACATTTAATTTGTAGCGGGGCAACATTGGCTCCTCTGTTTGCTACTGGTCTGTTGGAATTTGGTGCGAGAACATTTGTCTTTTCCCTTGTTTTGTTGAAGTTTTTGTTTGCTGTAAAATGGTGGTTCTGTTTTCTATAAGGTGGTGGTTTGAAACTAGGTTTTTGGTTGTTCAAGAAGGTTCTAGACCCATCTCAACTTATGTTGATGTTTTACTACCTTAGATGTCCATGCTCATAGAACAACATAACTTTGTGTAGGGTAGTTTCCATGGTTTTAAGCATTCCAAACTCAATTCTCTCTTGAAAATTGGGAGGAAGACATCCTAAAAATTGTTGTATATTCACCATTTTCGTTCTTTATGTAAGGAACACAGTGTAAAATATCCAAAAATATGTTAATGAAGGAATCCATGGTCACGGATCCCATCCTTAACTCATGGAATTATTTCACTTTCTTGTCATAGAATCTCTCAGACATGCATTTCTCTTGAAATATTCTACGAAAGTTACTCCAACTAATTTCGTTTACCTCATCCTTTTTGGTATGCTTTAGGTATCTCCACCATCTATCTTCTTTTCCATTTAAATTGAAGATGGTTAGACGAGATTTCATTTCACTAGTGTAGTTGTGTACTTGGAAGTATTTTCTCATACCTAGAATCCATTCTTCAAATTTTTCCTCCGTGTTCATCTCTCCTTCATAGCTTGGGGATTTTATCTTTCTGAACTCTCCTTGGAGGTTGTCATCATTGCTCTATTTATTTCTGCAAGGAGAAAGTGAAATATCACTTGAAAGACTGTGATACTCTCTTTCTAGAGGTTCAAGTGTGTGTTGTTAGTTTTCTTCTTCCTTTCGGCTGCTGTCCCGTTTATGATAAAAATATTTCTTAGATTCATTGGTTGAATGAGTAGGCTGTCCATGCGGACTTCCTCCCGTCATGTTCTGAAGTAAAGCTTCTTTGATTTCTTTCTTCTCTTTTCTTTCATTCATATTATCATCCTTGAAGCTTTATAAGTATGCTTGCAGGCTCTTTATGGTTTTCAATATATTAGAATTTTATTCAACCATCAGTTCTCCTTCCCGTGTGGGGGTATTCATATTTCCTTCCCGGCTGTTATCCTCTTCTTCATTCATGATATGGACTATTTTTTAATCCCACAATTAAACATTTTGTAACAAATAGTTTCCTGTTAGTGATCAAAATTTCAAATACAATTTTGAAATATTTTAATTTGGCAACGAATGGTTGGTAGCATCCAATAGGCCTATTAGTGTTTGAATCTGGGCTCCAATACCACTTGTAATGTCCCTAAAATTCATAAATAAATAATTTTTTTCGTAGGCTAATATAATACTAAACTTGAAGGACATGTCTATTTCTACTGCGGAATAAAACTTGTTTGTAGAACTGAACCTAATTTCTATTAATTGTTGTTCCTATATGTTTTTCTTGTCTGATGATGTATTTACATAATAATTTTTTATTACTTCGACACGTTTATAAGTTTACTTTTCCTGTATATATTAATTACTGATAATTGACGATACTTATTTTGTTTTACATCTTTCTTTTTTTTTATGTGTATTTAATTTGTTCATGGTTTATTACGAAGAAGCTGACTGACCTCTGTATTTCAAGGGGTGGAGTGGTGAGGTTCTGTCCCTTTGAATGTCCACTCGAAAAGGTAAGGTTCCTATGCTACGGAGTTTATTTAGTTCTTCATGAATTAAGGCATGTATTCATTTTCCTATGTAGGTGATTTCGTCGATGAACTTAGTCTTATGATCGTGGAAATAAACAATGTCCAACATATATAACAAGCTATACCTAAAGAACATTATTCATATGCATAAATGTTTAATAGAGGAAAAAAGTCCTAAACCTAGGCTATACCTTATATCCTATGGTAAGAAGGGGTTTATGATATAAATATATATTTTCATGTTATAACTAAGTGGTGAAGGTTTGAAAAACTTGTATGTAAACTTTATGTTTTTAACCTATAGTGTGGAGGGAAATCATGGGATGATATATACCATGCCATCGAAACTATGGATCAAAATTCTCCGTGTCGCTATGGTGGAGGGTTTAATACTTAGGGAGATGGGGTTTTTAGATGATGGTGGAAAGAACGTGAAGCCAAACTATACCATGGTGGTTTTTAACTTGCATGGTAGTGGTGGACAGGGTGGCATAATGAATGTTCCTTGGGAAAACATGGGAAGACTTCCTTAAGCATTGTGGTATGGTTTTGATGTCATTCTTTTGGTTTTCGATGTGGTGGAGGGAAAGGGTTTATGCTTAAGGTGGGAGCTGTGCATCTATGCTGCACAACCAACATGTCATGAGCTTATGGACATGTATGTAATCATCATTGCTTTGCACCTTCTCATTTATTTGTTTGATTTGCTGCTTTTATTTTGCATACTTATTATAATAAACATTTTGTTGTGCAGGTGAGTAGAGATGTAGGTTGCTTGCACAACCAAGCTTTGGGCAAGCCCCAAATTGGCAATGGCCCTTACACTTGTTGGGTGGTTTTTGCAGAGGGTTTGAAACTTGGGTGTGGAAACGTATAGTTGAGACATTTTGTTGTTTGGGGGCCTTAATAAATCATTTTGGAATTTGTATATGTGACTATGTAAGCCTTTCATGGCTCTTCCAATTGTAAATTTCAATATGTTTTGACTGCTAAAAAAAATGATTCGACTTTGTGTATAAGTTTATCCTTTCCTACGAAATGGATTTGGTTTGTAGCCTTTGGTTTTAATGGAAATATTTGTTTGGGTAAATGGATTTGTGTTTTTATAATGATTTTTCTTTTAAATTTTATAGTGCCATTGCTCTGCAGTAGCACAAATGATGCCACTTCTTGGTAACTTATGCGTTTGGTAAGAGAGTGTGTTTTTCACATGGATGCGGTTGCTTCTATGAGAATGTATCTTGGTTTGTTTATAGCTTGGTTGCTTCTTACAGGAAGCGATAAGAATATGGCACAGGCCTTAGCTTTTACTATGTAGCCTGTGTATATTAATTAAATGGTTTTATGTGTAAATCGTGACTATACATGTGATGGTGTTCGGAACAAGCGTAGCTCTATTATGTAGTTCATATACAGTTCTTTTCGTACAAAATATTACGAGAATCCTGTAAGGAAAAAATCTTCACAGTTGATACCGCTTGTATCATTTTGGTATTTTTGTTGTGTGTTCATAAGATTCGATCCTGGGTATTTTAATTGTTGTGACTGTGTTTTTTTATAAATTTAATTCATTGTTTTAATATGGTCTTTATGTATTGATTCATGCAATTCCACTTAACTTGATGCATTGGGAATAACTCTGTTTAGTTTGTATGTCTTATTTGTTTTATACTGAAATGTATTCGATGGGATTCGTTGTTAGTGATTAGTTTGTAAATGATTAACAGACTGGTAGCCAATCCTTTACATGATTCAATTGCTGGGATGGGTGAAACAAGGTTTAAAAGTGTTAATATTTACATAACATGATTTGGAAATAAACGTGAAGAGGCTCTTGGACTCCATGCCTTTGGTAAATTTGATACTTGTTTTTATGATATTAGTTACAGTGTTTATTAGAGTTATGTTTGGTTTAAGTAATGGTGACTATAAGTATTTATATTTTGGGAACAGTGCATTTTGCTGGTAGTATAAAATATTCCATCATATTGATTTATTTTGAGGGTTTGAATTAGTGAGTTCTAAGATTCGATCCATGGTTTGTTTGTTTTAAATATGTAATTACTAATTATTTTAATATGTTTGAATAGAGTTTTAAAATATTTTTGTTTATATTTAGGGTTATTTTATGTTGATTCGTTAAATCTCTGGTTTAGTTTATAATATTGTTTGGGAAAAGATCTGGTAGCTAGTTTATCTAACTTCTAGGGTTTTGAATCTAAATTGAACTATTGACATTTAAACTTTCTATAATTGTTTAAATCAAAAGTGAAGATAATTTAAACTTAAAAACCTATATGATTTTAAGCTCAAGCAAAATGGATTAGCCTGCAACATAAAAAAAAATTAACCCTATCAATTATCTAAAATATTTCATACTAAGTTTCATAATTTAAATAAATGGAAATCTAGTTGAAGAATGTATTCAATATGCAGATTTTCAATCAAGATCATAAATACTACATAGAAACAAATATGTAAAAACTGGAGAAGATAAAAAACTCATACCTACAACTTTCAGTTTATTAATGGGTAGGAACCCTACATACTTAAACACATGGATTTAATAAAAACTTAGCTAATTTTGACCTCATATATGTTAACTGGATAACTTGGGAACTACCACATTTCTCCCAACCATGACGCACAACCGTTCCTGGTTTTAATCTAGATCACCCTGAGTTGGTTTGAACATGCAAGTATTCTAGAGATCCTAAAGGTAAGGCTGCTCCTATCTGGAATATCAGGTTCTGTACAACATTTCTTTTTCTTTTGGAAATGCTCTCCAAAATTATTCGGAAGAATAATGATTAGATCCCCAAAGCTTCCTTTTGTTAATAAATATGATATAGAATCTTATCTGAGAGAATAACATGCATAACAAAAATCACAAGAGACAAGAGACATAAAGTATTTTCCTCAGGGAAACCATAAAGGATAAAACCCTGAAACTTCCTCAAAGATAGAATGAGAACCAATGGAAGTAGTAAAACCCAAAGACAAAAAAGATGATCTCCAATAGATTTTCTCTCTCTTTCTCTCACTTGAGAGAGCTTCTCTTCTCTCACTTATGCGGCCCAATGAGTGAGTGTGTGTGATAAATAGGGAGGCTCACTCTCTATTTATATTATTTCATTCACTTAATGTCCACTCCAACAAGTCGAACTCACTTAACAATTATTTCCCAGGGCTGAATTCTCTAGGAGAGTCTAATAACCCTAGTTCCCCACAACTATGGGGACTTCTCCCTCCGATCAGCAAGGAGGGTTAACCTTAACTCAATTGTGGGGACTATTTCCCTGACTTATAATGGAGGGTTAACCTCAATGACTTTACATGACTTGTTTACATTACAGATACTTATCAATAGGAACATTGGGGTACAATACATAAGATATACAAATGAATACTTTACCAAGTTACAAATTCATCAACACTACCTCTTAACTACAAAGGTATTCTATCGACACAATTTATCAGCACAATTCTTCTTCTCCATATCATCTGGATCATCATCAAGTCATATTCATCTTCAAGTCATCTTCATATTCAAGTCATATTCATCACTGAATCATCATCAAGTACGGATCGTTACTTGATCTGGAGCATCATTGGATCATCTTCAAGTCTGGATCATCATTTGATCTAGAGCGTCACTGGATCATCATCAAGTCTGGATCATTACTTGATCTAGAGCATCACTGGATCATCATCAAGTCTGGATCAACACTTGATATGGAGCATCACTGGATCATCATCAAGTCTGGATCATCACTTGATCTGGAGCATCACTGCTGTATCGTCACTGGGTCATCATCACTGGTGCTATCTCTTAATTCTACTAATCACAGGAATTTCTACAAAGCCAACCCTTTTTAATGCTGGGTGTAGACCTAGCCTCCATGTAGGTCTTTATCGACAGAGCCAGCCCTTTTTCATGCTGGATGCATATATACAAATCCAGTCCTTTTTCATACTGGATGTAGTCCTCTGCAGAGCCAACCCTTATTCATGCTGGATGTATCATCACAGAGGAAACCCTTTTTCATGTTGGATGTGTGATCACAGAGCGATCCCTTTTTCATGTTGGATGTGGCACCAACACAGAGCCAGTCCTTTTTCATACTGGATATGTCATCACAGAGCTAGTCCTTTTTCATACTGGATGTGGCATTTACACATATCTAGTCCCTTTTCATACTAGATGTGTCATCACAGAGACAGTCCTTTTTCATATTGGATGCGGCATCACAGAGCCAGTCCTTCTTCATACTGGATGTGGCATCTACACAGAGCCAGTCATTTTTCATAATGGATGTGTCATCACATAGCTAGTCCTTTTACATACTAGATGTGGCATCACAGAGCCAATCCTTTTTCATACTGGATGTGGCATCTACACAGAGCTAGTCCTTTTTCATACTGGATGTGTCATCATAGAGCCAATCCTTTTTCATACTAGATGTGGCATCAAAGAGCCAGTCCTTTTTCATACTGGATTTGGAATTTACACAGAGCGAGTCCTTTTTCATATTGGATATGTCATAATCTCATATATCTGACCATGGAAGGAACCAATCCTATCACCATGTCATAAATACATATCTCTTACATCTGACCATGGAAGGAACGAATCCTCTCACCATATCAAAAGGGAAAAACATTTACATCTAACCATGGAAGGAACCAATCCCACCACCATGTGAGAAGGGAATAGCACTTACGTTTGACCATGGGAGGAACCAATCCTACCACCATGTTAAAAGGGCTCACAGATGCATCACTTCCTCTTGGAAGGAACCTCGATTTGTAGAACACCAAGCTTCTCCCTGAAGTACTCAAACTTCACTCTGGTCATTTCTAGCATAGAATCAGATCAGGGCTGATTACATACAAGGATGACATGCGAGATTTTCTAGGACCTATTAAATCCGAGGAAAACCTATAGGACCATTTATGTCTAAGCCACCTATGATCTTTGCCATGATTTTATGCTCAGAGAACCTGTCTCACTAGTTATGCTAGAACTCCCTCTTTTGAGAGATCTCGATCTGGATCATATATAGTAGCTTCACTGCTCCTATCTGATCTCATATTGACGCAACATCCTAAAGTGCTCTTCTTATCAATGGCACTACCTACCCAATTTTAATCCACATAACCCTCTAGGTTAATATTCAGATTCATATCATACTTGATCCCATACTCAACTATAACCTTTAGGTACCTCACTGCATGCTTTGCAATGATAAAGTGAACATGTCTCAATGTGTTCACAACAAAGAAAATACCTGGTCTCGTATTCATCAAGTACATCAAGGAACAAATCATCTAACGATACATCATAGCATTAACTGATTATGATGAAGCAACACTCAATATTTTTAGGTTTGATGCCATAGGTGTGGTCATGGCCTTGCAGTCCATCATCCCGAACCACTTCAGGATCTCTACTACATACTTCCCTTGTTCCATGGATATTCCATCCACATTCTACCACACCTCCATGCCTATAAATCAGTGCATCATCGCCAAGTTCTTCATCTTGAACTCAACAGCAAGTATCCTTCTTGCATCTCTAACGAGTTCCTATTTTCCTATCAGGAGCAAGTCATCGACATATAACAGGAGCATCATTGGTCTTCCACCTTCAACCTTGAATAAAAGGTTGGAATCCACTTTACTCTCAGTAAATCCTAGAGTCATCAGTAAACTTCCCATCCTGTTGTATCATGTCGAACCTCGGGATATTCTGCAGTCACTCCTTCTAAAGCAGAGCATCATTCTCCCTCTTCCTTTCTTACTCTATATATCTTGTACTATAGTGACAAGTAGATTCCTTTGATACTATTATTCTATGTATCCATCTAGGGTCACTAGATTCCAAGATCCTCTATCTTGAAAATTTTCTTCTGTCACCTATCTATGAGCTTTTCATCCTCCACAGGCTTTCATATCCAACCTTGTAGCAAAGGTTAATATCTTCATCAAGCTCCTCGTGTATGTGCCCTCCCATGGGTGTCTTCTGAGCTCATACAAGGCCTTCTTTCATTTGCACACATGATTCTTCCTATCATGTGTCTTAACTTCCAGTCGTTGCAAATGTCTCTTCTTAGTCTATGCCTTCTTTCCAAGAGAATCCTCATGCTATGAATCTTGCCTTGTATCCCACGATGTTTCCATCTAATGCATGCTGGGTCTTGTAGATCCATATGGAAGACACTATAGACTTCCCTTTAGGTCTCAATACTGTATCCTAGACATCATTCTTCTTGAACTGCTACTCTCCTTCCCTTTCTTCTTAGATACTTCTTCATAGCTGTAAGGCTCTGCATCAATGATGTCACTCAACAAAGTCACATAACTACACTGAGTCTGACACCTCTTGATTTATTTGAAATTATTGTCATATTCTTCTTTATCTTGGATTATTTCTTGAACGGTCATCACTTTTTCTTCAAAACAAGTCTCATCCTTCTTTTCTTGTAGGTGATTGTACACGATATTTCCTACAGTTCAAATTCATTTGTATGGTTAGAAACATTTCATAAGGCATATTCATAATGGAAAATTCTTATGCATAAATATATGATCATGCAAATATTTTAGCCAATACAACATTCATCCATATCTCATGGAAACTTTCTAGATGCCTTCCATCTCTACCAAGACAACATTGAGATTGTGCACTAATCCAATATCTTAGCAAAGAGGTTTCATTCTAGATAAGTAGCAATGGAGAGTTGTATAGCACCATGAGCTACTTACCTATCACATACATATTAGTAATATACTATCATTAATGCAAACATATATCAACTAAATATAAAAAAATCCATAACAAAAAAATATCATGAAATGACAATTGAATACTTATCTTTATTTGTTTCATGGGTAGACTCCTTTCATCTTCATCATATTATTCATTCATAACAACATCATTTCTTATCCAAATGCTTAATATGGATAAGAGGTTCTTCAAGAATTGAGTTCTTCATATTCCTCATCACTTGAGGGATCTTCTTTGAATCATGAGTTCTTGATCTTTAGTTGCTCCCATCTTCTCTTCTCTTATTATGGGTATTGTGTGTGCTCTTCCCAGAGTCTGCTGAAAGTAATCACTTCCTTCTGGCACACATTCCTCAAATGAGTGAATCCCATTATCCTGAGAGGCCATTCAAGGTGGTTATCACAACATCTACATTCTCTACTTCTTCATCCACTGCTTCAAGTTGTTCTTTGATTCGAGAGACCCTTGTAAAGTATGACTGTCAGGTCTCTGCATTCTGGATCTTCACATTTTTCAACTGGTTTATAGAAGTGATCTTTCGATTTATGTTCTTCCCTTCAAATATCTTGGTCAATTAATAAAAAAATATCTTTAGGTGTCTTTAGGAAAGACACTTGTGGTATAAGGTGATCCTTAATTGAATCAGCAATGATATTCTTTTCCTTGACCAAGTTCTTCTTGTGTAAGGCTTTTAGCCTCATCTCCCTTTGGAACTGGAGCCTTTCCACTTATGTAAGTGTCCAATTTGATTTTATTCAAGAACTAGTGAGATCCAATACTTCCATGCATGGAAGTTGTCAGTTTCATCAAGCTTGTCATCAAGATGGTGTGACTAGTCATTTTGAAATGAGAACCTCAAATGTAAATAGCAAAAGATTAGAGCTTACCGATTTGAGGTGTCCATCTTAGGTATGGCGCTGGCTGATCTAGGGTTTGTCAGAGAAACCCTAATTTTTAAAAATTCTGATTGGATAGAAAAATAGCCCTCTTCAAGGTGACCTATCTAGTGTACTCCTTTTCTGAAAACAATGGAGGGAAGCTCCCGGAACCGGAAGCCCTAGTTTAGCAATTTCTTCTATAGAAATGCCTACTACTGTTTCTGTAGTATCTTTGAAATTAATACTCCTCTATGTCTAAAATTTCATACCAGGTTAACCTCATCTGTCCTCTTTCCAACACCATAGGTTTTACTAGAATTGGTTTCACCAATTAGGACTTATGAGCTTTTTCCCAAGGTGAGGTGTTTCAGGATTGTTCAGCATAGGAAAGTTGTACGGATTTCCATGTGTCAGTGTTTCACCTTCGAGGTATGAAACATTTGCCACATAAATTTCAATATGTTCCATATCTAGAACATATTGTGAAATTTCATTTGGATCTTTGTAACCATAGATATTGCAATTCTCCCTAGGTCTCATGTTTAGGGATGAATCCTAGAAAAGGATGGAACCCTGATTTGGAGGAAACATATCTCCCAGAATATAGAAAATCTGAGGCTGAAATGTTTGCATAGTGTACATCAGAAATTTGTCTTTGAACTGTGAAATTTTTTGCTCCTGATACTTCTTGAATCTTGAGATATAGCGAATCTACAAAAACTACCAGTTTTAGTATTTTAGGGTTTTTCCGGCCTGGGGTCAAATTAGGGTTTGACTTTCCCGGAGTTTTACCCAAGCAGAAATATTGACCATGGTCTCTAAATTTTTATTTTGATGAGGAGATAAGTCCTAGCATGGGATCACTCAAAAATTCCTCTTCTGTGAAAATCCCTAATTTCCCGTAGCACAAACTGAAAATGCCCGGAATCAAATTCTGCTTCGACAGAAAGATGCGTCCTTCAATGGAGGTTCATCCTAGCCTCCTTTTGCTGATGGATTGTGGAGACAGACCCAAAAAGTAAGAATTGCTAGCTTCTATAGCTACATATTGTCTTCTTCTCAATTTATCTCTGATACCATGTTAGATTTTTATCATTTAAGCAATATGATCTAGGATCTTATCTAAGAGAATAACATGCACAAAAAAAATAACAAGAGACAAGAGACACAAAGAATTTTCCTCAGGGAGACCATAAAGGAGAAAACCCCACAACTTCCTCAGATATAGAATGAGCACCAATGGAAGCAGTAAAACCCAAAGACAGAAAAGATGACCTCCAACATCTATTCTCTCTCTCTCTCTCTCACTTTAGAGAGCTTCTCCTCTCTCACTCATGCCCCCTAGTGAGCGAGTGTGTGAGATAAATAGAGAGCTTCACTCTCTATTTATATTCTTCCATTCACTTAATGTCCACTCCAACAAGTTGACCTCACTTAACAATTACTTACCAGGGCCAACTTCTCTAGGAGAGTCTAATAACCCTCGTGCCCCACAACTGTGGGGACTTTACCGTCCGATCAACAAGGAGGGTTAACCTTAACTCAATTGTGGGGAGCATTTCCCCGACTTACAATGGAGGGTTAACCTCAATGACTTTACATGACTTGTTTACATTACAGATACTTCCCGATAGGAACATCGGGGTACAATACATATGATATACAAATGAATACATTCCGAAGTTACAAATGCATCAACACCTTTGTCTTGGGTGTGTATGGACAATCTTTAGGAAAAAGGGAAGTTAAAATTCAGTTAGATCAAGAATACATTATTTTATTGAAAATAATGTTTATTTGATTTATGTGAGGTTAATAATTATTTTCCTTAACTTAGAAACTATTCGACTAGTTCCTAATGTGACTCTTTAGGATTAAATATTTATTTAATCATTTAAAATAATAAATACATAGACTCCTTATTTATTATTTTTAGTTATCTTTATTTTCTTATATATATACTATATATAATTTATTATTTTATTCATAATATATATAAACTATATACATTATTGTTAATATTTATTTAGGAAGAATATAACATGATCTCATTTACAAGGTCCTTTCATTAGCTTATAATCTTTTCTTTTATCAAGTCCTTTAGGTAGGGTTGGTGACCTAAGTTAGGAATATCTAAACCTCTTTGCATGTTGAATTACCTCGTATATCGTGGTAGTTATCCAGTACTTGATGAGAAGTAGAAATTAAAAATTTAATTTAATCAGCTTAAAGTAAGTAAGGTAAGGCCAGTGTTTCTTAGTGTCCTTTTTACTCAGCACAATTAATTTTCAGTAACTCCTAGCGCTATTCAGAGCCCACACTCAATGCTAAAAACTGGTGGTTACACTTAGTACGATTCCAGAGCCTCCCGCTCAACACTAATTAGGATGTACTTGTATGATACAACCAGGGATACAATGTCCAAAGATCCAATATTCCAAAGCTTATGCTCAACATCAATTTGGAATGTTCCAAGGATTATTCCCAATACTTCCAATTCATATTATTCATGTGCTCCAGAGCTTATTCTCAAAACAAAATATCTCATAACTCATGTGTTCCAGAGATGGTGCTCAACTAAAAATTAAATCACTAATGAGCTCTAGATCTTGCACTCAACGCAACATCTCATCACTCATGGGCTTTAGGGTCCATTCCCAACACATCATAGAACTCAATCATGCATTCATTCTTCTTCACATTTTATAACAATCATCATCTCGGTATATTCATTTTAAGGTAAATCACATAATATATTGAGTACATCATACTACGACCATAATATTATCCATCAGGGTCCATGCCCAAGATATACAATCACATACATGCTAAATAGGCATATGCATTGGCTACGCCCAAAATATCTAACAAATCATCATATGCATGTGCACTGGGGCCTTACGCCCAATATAACAAACATAAACACAAAATTAACATCATATGTAATGGGACTTATTCCCATTAATGATAGGTTAAAATTTGAGATATAATAGTTTCCGTTCTATATCGGAGCCTATAAATTTTCAAGAATAAAAGGGGCTAAATATTTTGTGAAGTACCTAGAAGTATTCCATTTTGGGGAGATGACTTTTGCAAGGAATGATAGTAGGAATAAGATCGCTGAACATTGCACAACTATTAATACACATTTTGAATATGCACATTTCTTCGACAAGGATGAAGAAGTGTTCAGAAGAGAGAAAAATATGAATGAAATAAAAAACATGCTTTGCTTGGAAGAATGATTCCAACACTACAAAAATTGTCAATGCTACAATGGAGGAAAGGATTCAAAAAAAAAGGAGGAGGTTGTAAAGATGAAAATAGCTTAAGCATAGAAAAGGCTAATAGAGGAAGATGAAAGATTATGGAAGGAGACAGAAGACAGAGCAAAAAGGGAAGCTGAGGAAGCAGCAAAAGAGCTTAAGAGGAAAGAAGAAGAACATAAGGTTAAGAAATATGTTAAAAAAGAGGAAACCCAGAATGAGCCCAATATCCCACATAACATGGACCTGGACCCTCCTGGCATAGCAAGTGATGCACTTACCAGTGGCCACATCTATTTTGAGGAACTCGGGCTCACCCCATTCACCCCATCAAAGAAGCATACTGTGGCTTGCTTAAACACCATCATTTTTAATAATGTTAGAAAGACCATCATGAGAAGGTGAAATAAAATATTAAAAATGGGCACTCAGGCTGATGTGGTCACCATCGCAAAGAACACAATTATGGAAGGTACCCATAAAGACCCAAAATTCGCAGCCTCAATAAACATAGAAGCTTCCCTATCAGTGCGGTTATTATCGACATATTAATGAATGACGTGTGTTGTAATATCATGGATCATAGAGGGTTACCAATAATACACATTAAAAGCATACAGACATATCAGATACAAGAGATAAGAGCACAAATGTAGGAATAACATATTATATTATAACAAAAGAGTCCATACAATACACAGAACTGAACTGAGTTCTCATCTGGCTCAACAACCTAATATATATCATTTACAAACAATTACAAATAACTACCTGTCAGTTTGGTTAACTAACATGACCTTAGGTGGCTGACCTAATCTCTAATTAGTCAGCTGATTGAATTAGTTGACTAATTGACTTTAGTCGGCTTACCGACTAGCTCCTCTAACATCTCCCCCACGAACAAAACTGTTCTTCGTCTCGAAGAAATAAGGGAGGGACTAAAAAAAAAATATTTGGCTGACTAAAGTAGTTATTTATTTATTTATCTTTTTATGGGATATGAAGTCAGATGGTTGGTTGTTTTTGTACATAGACTTGACAATTGGTTCTACTGTCATGACCAACTGATGTTGGAATTCTGTCCAACTTTGTAGTACTTTCTGGATGTCGATGGTTAATGTTGTAAGGCTTGACAACGTTGACATCTTTTCTTGAATGGAAAGGTCTTCTATACTTTCCATGTCGGGACCCAAAAATTGGTATTTTTCTTCTACCATCTCCAGAAGTCGTTTCATCTATGGACAGATGGTGTCTAATTTGTCCAATCTCTGAATTGCCTGTTGTAACCATTGGTGTGCTTGTCACTCGAGCTTCTGCAGTTTGGTTGTTTCAAGCACGATTTTATCTTTGATCATGCTTATTCCATGCTCTTTCTCTCCTCTAGTGCTTGGATTTCTTGTCGAGTCTGTTGGGTCTGCTGGAAGACTTGCCCATAATAAGCAAGCCAATCCCGTAGTACCCCTTTTGTTATGACCGACTCCTCCGTGTGATGTCAAATCACTTTGTAAGCTTTGGAGAAAGTTGTATGTTGTTGCATCAGTAGTCTGGTTGTTTCTTCTTTTTTCTCTTCTCTAGTATTTTGCATTTACCTGACACCGTGCTTTCAAATAGATGATAAGCTTTTTCTAGTGGCTTGTCGGTGTCTACCTCTGTTGGTCCGGGTATCACAGATTGTGCCATGTTTCTTAATTTTATTAGGAACTTGACTTGTTCCCTTTCATTGTCTTCGAGCTCCTTACGTCTAGTCTGGCTTCTTGTTTTTTCTTCAATAGCCAGAGTTTCCAAGAGTTGTCCTAATTCTCCGACCTTTAACTTTGTTGCATCGACTATAGTGGTCGAACCAAGTAGGTTGATGTGGACCATTGCCACTTGTGATTGATGTTCCCTTTTATTTCTGTCTCTCCTCCTCTTGTGTTTCTGTTGTTCTACTTGTTGCTATACTTGCGCACCTGTAAGAGCTAGATTTTTCAGTAGTGCATTGTCTGGTTTCTATTCTGCAATGGTTGGTGGAATTTTTGGTTGGGTCTGTGGAATGAGTTCTGCAGCTGGGTGTGTATCTGGTATATTTTGTGTAGAGGTTTCTGCTACAGACATTGCTGGAACTAATTGTTCCAGTAGAGGTGGTTCAGTCAGAGGTGACTCAGTTAGAGGTTCTGGGTCGGGGGGTGGTGGTGATGATGATGAATGGTCAAGTGTGATTGGCATGGTGGGGATGTGGTCGTGTGTCGGTTCCATAATTTGTGGGGATGAACCCTTCAGGATGTCGAAGAACAATTTGTTGATTTCTCAGTTGATTTCTTCCAAGTTCTCTTCTTCCTCATTTCTGTTTGGTTCATTGGCTGGTGGAGGGGGTTCGAGGTCAGTTGTGATGAATGACGAGGTTTGACTTGTGACAACTTGAGCTATCTTATCAGGGTTCCTCACAAATGTGTAATTTAACACTCCCACAGACCTTGGATTCTAGGGTATTTGGCTAGGTTGTGAAGGAGTAGGCTGTCGTGATCCACCAGCTTCAAATAGAGGCATTTTGGTGGTGATCTTCTGCATAGAGGTAAGTAACTCAGGAAATTTTTCAATGTATTCCTGGAAGTCTCTGTCTCAGTCTAAACTCTCCTTTAGGGTCTCCAGCATAGCATTCTTGCATATGTCGACTAGGATTACGAAAGGAAGATTTGGAATTTATTCCTGTGTGATTTGAGTCTGAGATGGGGTGGAGGTGTTGATACTAGGTTGACAACATTTTTGAATGTCGAGGTGTGTGTACTTTTTTCCTTCTTTGGCTGACCTTGTCATGTGCTTTCTTCGACAAATTTCTTGAACTGTGCCTTGACCGAAACTTTGTTTGCTACGCGTCTTCGATGATGTCAACCATGGTAGCTATTAGTTCCTCTTCATCCTCTGAGTCGGAAAGGATTAGCTTGTGCTTCCCCTTTCCTTTTGTCTCCCTTGCTTTTTCCTTGCTACTGTTATCTCCTTTGATAGCTTCTTGATTTTTTATTTGGTTATTTCATACCCAGGGTTGTCGAAATCAACATCTCCCAATTCATCTACTTCCTCCTATTATTGTGCTGGGATGACACTTTTGTCAGCTGGAATGGCTACTTGATGTTCTATTTGTGTGCCTTCCTTTTGGGCTGTCGGCGGTCTGATTGTAATTTGCAGTCAACTGGTGTCTTCTACTGGTGTTTCCTCTGACACGAATGTACTGATGTATAACTAGAGTTCATAATATTCTTCTTTTTCTTGGTCTATTCATGGCTCTTCTATTGCTAAGGTTGCTTCCTTGGATTTTTCTAGTATCGATAGTTTTGTGCCAGAATGTCGAGCTAGCTCTCAGAAGATCTCTTCAACTGTTGGGTAGTATTCAAGAGTCTTTTCATTTTCCTTAGTGCCCTACATATACTACACTGTCATATGGTCCAATTCCAGTTGTATGTGTGCAGTTTTTGGCATACTTCGTTGGATGTTTTGGGAAACCCTCCATTTGGTCGTCTGGATTTTGAGCTGTTGGAACAGGTTTTCCAATTGCACTTTTCCATTTTCCAGTTCCTTCAATGTTCCAGTCTGGACAAATGGTTTGAACATCCACATATGGAATCTTGTGGATTCTTGGAACTGCTTGTCCCCGACTGGGCACAAGTAGTACATTACTATCGATATTATTAGGGACGGGAACCTTATAATCCCTCTCGACTCCTGGAATTTATCACAGATGCCTTTGATCATGTCTACGACATACTTATCCCATCTATAGATTTTTCCCATGTCGTAAATAGTATCTACTACCTCTAGCATATCTAGTTTTAGGTCGCTTCCCTGACCTGTGGGTGTGTAGCCCTGTTGCTATGATTTTAGCCACGATTTGTGGCGTTCAAGCTTGTATCTGGCTAATCATTATCACTTTTGAGTTCTTGCCCAATGGTGTTCTAGTTAGTTTCTCCACCATCCCTTATTTTATGTCGACTAGTACTAGGTCACCTTGGTTAGATAAACCAATCAGTTTATATATTACTTTGCCAGAGATCTCGACTAGCCTGTCAAAGTAGAATCTATCGTTGTGGTATTGGCTTATAATGAATTTGACTGTTGTTTCCTTTGTACCTCCAAAAATTTCCATGAATGGTGTGTTCATGTACTTCATGATAGTACTGTGGTTTACCTTCTCTGCTATTTGGGTTGGTTTCTTGTTGACATAGGCCCATTCCTTGATCTCGACCCATGTTTTTTCCCATGAGGTCTCTTTAACCTTGGAATTCTTTATGTTTCGTAGCCTCCTCATTAATGGGGTCTCAGCGGTTTGTAGTTCCTTAGTCTTGGTTGTGGCTCTAGTTTGTTTTGGTGCCATTTTGTTAGTTTTCTATTCAACTTTACTTCAGGATTCTCAGTTCTCAATTTTCTGTTTGCTAAGTTTCTCTCTCTGTTCAAAATACTGTAAATGATCCTCTTCTGGTCCAGTATTTATAGATGATGTGTTTGACATTTCTGTCGATGGGTGTATTAATTGTAGTAGTGATGGTCCAGCGTGAACACTTGAGTTTGCGTTAATGGTGATTTGATTTTGGCACTCATAGTCATGAAGGCGTGATGTGAATTTCAGGGTCATTGGTTGATGTCGATCATGTGAGAGGTCGATGGTGGTATGTCAGTGGGTGTAATGTCAGCTGTCAAAGCATTGACTTCCTGTCATCCTAGTTTATGGGTGTTGGTTCTGTTTTGTATTTTGGATTTTTTTTTTCAATTTTTTATAGTTTTTGTCTAACCATTATGGTTGTTATATGATTTTTTTTTAACTTGTTTTAGTTTTTGTAGCGCTTTAGTCGGGCACCATTAACAAGTTTCCGAAATACTATGCCTTGTAATGTCCTTAGTTAGATTGATCCATTGACATGAATCTGTTCAACAGCATAGGGTCCCATCCATTCTGTATGTAGCTTTTCGGGTTTCCCTTTTACTCGACTGTTGTATAGTAAGGAAAGGTCCCCCACCGACATGTTCTTATTTTTTATGTTGCGATCGTGCCATGCCTTTTGTTGTTGTTTCTGGATTTCTTAATGTTGTAAAGAAATCATTCGGTGTTCTTCAAGCTTACTTAATTGTATCAGTCAGTCCTTCCTTCCTTGTTTGACATCAACATGTAAAATCTCTGCTATAATAGGTTTTTGTTGTCGAAAATGTAGTGGAACTACTGCTTCTTGTCCATAGACTAGTCAGAATGGTGTTTGGTCGGTCGAACACTTGTATGCTGTTCTATATGCCCATAGTACTGCAGGTATATTTTTGTCCCAGTCGTCTTTGTCGGTGTTACATATTTTTGTTAGGCCTTTTCTTAATGTTTTATTAAATGCCTCAATTGCTCCATTCAACTGAGCATGATAAGATGTACTCCATCGGTGGTCAATTTTGAACTGGTTTGTCAGTGCTTTAATGGTTTTATTGATAAAGTGTGATCCTTGGTCATTGATTAAGGTTATTGGACATCCAAATTTGATGATTATATTTTCATAGATGAATTTAGCAGCTATCTCACTAGAACATGTGTCAACCGGTTCTGCCTCTACCCATTTGGTTACATACTCCACTACAGTCATTATGTACCTTGCACCTGTTCATTTTGCTAGTATGGGGAATGGTCCTATGAAGTCGATGGCCCAAATTTCAAATGTCAAACTTGGATTTACCAATATCAAGGGAATTTCTGTACTAGGTAGAGGTCAACCTAGTTGTTGGCATCTGTCACATTGCCTTTCAAACTTTTTACAGTATTTGTAAAGTGTCGGCCACCATAACTCTGACTCTTGAATTTTCTTGGCAATTGTGTCTGCTTGAAAATGTCCTCTCACCGGTCCATAGTGTGCTTCATACATGATATTATTTATTTGATGTTCTAGTACACATCTTATGAGTATTTCATCTAGACCCATTTTATATAGGAATCTGTTTATGAGGCTATATGGTGCAACTTTCATAGCTAAAATTTGTTTCTTCTTCATGCTCATTCCCTCTGGTGCTTGTCCATTTTCTAAGAATTGAGATATTCCTCTAATTCTGCTAGGACTGCTTCTATTCAGAATAAATGTGCATCTAGTAGGTTGTCTTCGACTCCTGTTGGTTCCTCTCTTGTGTCAATCCGTGATAAGTGGTCGGGTTCAACATTTAATTTTCCTTGTCTGACAACGACTTCGAATTCAAATTCTAGGAATAGAAGTATCCAATGGAAAATTATCCCATGGTGTAAAGGTTTGTTGACAAGGTATTTTAGTGCTTAGTGGTCGGTATAAAACGTAAATGGGTTCGCTAGTAGGTAATGTCTATACTTCTATAGTGCAAAGACCATTCCTAATGATTCTCTCTCTGTTGTTGAGTAGTTTCTTTCTGCTTTATTTAATTTTCTGCTGCTGTAAACTATAGGGTAGTCCATTCTGTCATCCCCTGGTTGAGTTAGGATTGCTCCTATTGCTAGGTCTGATGCGTCGATGTGTACATGGAATTTGGTCGACCATTTTGGAAATATTAGAATGGGTGCTTCAACTAACTTCCTTTTTAGTGCTTTGAATGATATGTCACATTCCTCTGTTCAGTAGAAATCCTGATCTTCTCTTAACAATTCTTCCAGTGGATATGTCATATCTTAATAGTATATTATGAATTTCCTATAATATCCTGTATGACCAAGTAGTACCTTGAATTGTTTTGGGTTCACCGGTGTTTTGAAGTCAAGTATAATTTTTATTTTTGCAAAGTCAAACTTGATGCCTTCTTTGCAAACAAGGTGTCCTAATAGTGTCCCTATAGGGGTCAGAAATATGCACTTCTTGATGTTTAGAGATAATTGGATTTGTCGGCATCATTCCAACATGGGACTTATCCATTTGCAGTGATCTTTTAACATAGAGTATATTGTCCAATCATCGAAATATGCTGCCATTGTTTTGTAAATATATTCTTGAAATGTTTTGACCACAAATCTTGAAAAAACTGCAGGTGCGTTTTTTAATCCAAAAGGCATAACCCTGTAAGCAAATGAGCCAAATTCACATACGAATGTTGTATTTTTATGATCTTATTTAGCTATTGGTACTTGGTTATAACCTGAGAATCCATTTGAAAATGAGTAGCATTCATGTCATGCGAACTCATTTAAGATTTCATCCGCATAAGGTGTCGAAAATGGGTCTGTTAAAGTAACTTTTTTTAGGTCTCTGAAGTCGACATAGATTCTTATCTTGGTTGGATCGTGTTTCTTTGGTTTAACAACCATTGGACTTGCCCATTCTGATTGGTCAATAGGGTATATGATTCCTACTGCAAGCATATTATCAATCTCTTTCTTGAATAACTATTTGTATTTATGAGCGAGTTTATATGGTCTTTTCTTTACAGGTTGGACATCAGGTTTAATGTTAACATTCATTTCACCCATTTCATTTACTAGACCTTTGAGATATTTGTAGTCTCTAGCAAATACATCCTGGAATTCTTTCAGTAGGTTTACTATTTCTGTTGTCTACTCTTCACTCCAGTGGTCTCCAATTTTTGCTATTTTTGGTCGATCATCATTTGATATGTCGACTTCTTTAGTTTTCACTTTAGCGTATAATTATTTAGGTGCTTTCGCTTCATCGATTAGCCGACTCCCTTCTTTAAATTGTGAAAATGTAGTAGGAAAGTCTGTTGCAGTCATTCGGTCGGTGTCTTCTTTGTCAGTTGTCTTGACTTTGAGCACTGTGCAAATTGTTTTAGTCGTTTCGGTATGGTTTGATTTCCATCTAAACCTTTTCCCTTCCGGGTTTTCATTTTCCATCTGTATTCTTGTTGACTGTGGTATTGTCCCAGTTTGTATATTATTGTATTTTATTGTTGGTCGGTTTTGATTTTGTATTAGGTTTTTGTTCTCGGTCGGTCCTACAAATGCATTAATTTGTTTTTTTAGTTTGAACTAATTTTTCGTCTTGTGGTATAAAACTAAATCCTTTGATAAAATTCTCTCTAAGTTCATTCCATAGGAATGTTCCACCCCAAGCTTCTTCCATTTTGTACCATTTTTTTGGTAAGTCGGATAGCGTCGATGGAAATAGGTGTGGCCATGTACGTTCATCCTTATACCCAAGTCGTTTCCATTCTTTTTCACATGTTCTTATGTGGTCTTCTGGATCCTGTCCTTGGATGAATATAGGTATTTGGGCTTGATTGGTTAACCTTTTTCCTCCGAATATTTATATAAAGTAAGTTGAAGTTGTTGTCCATGTTTGTAGTCTTGATTGATGGGTATCCGACCATATAACAGCTTGTCCTGTGAAGGTTTCCACTAAGCTTTGTAGTCAGCCATGTTCACCAATGTTCCTGGATACTTGTTCTATCTTCATAGCTGGTGATTCTCTTTCTTTGTATATTGGGACTTGTGTGATATTTACATTTTTTGGTTTCAAGGTAGGATATTCCCTGGTTTTCTTTTCAAATATTTTTGGGATGATGGACACCATGAAGCATTGTTGGACTATTTTCTTCTATACTTTTTGAATGGTCCAGCATCCTCTTGCTTGTGTTTCGTAGTTCTCTACTTCCCAATCATATAATTATGCGTTTGAGTTGTATCCTAATGAGTCTTGATTCCCTAAGTGAAGTTCACCATAGAAATTGGGTTATGTGTAGTCCTCATTGTTTTGTATCTGATATAGTTTTCAGATGTCGACTTATTCATCAATAGGTTCTATCCAAGGTTCTCCTTGGGATGGATGGATAAGTACTATGACTTTTTGTCCATGCCCTTTTAGTTTTATCATTTTTTTGTCTTATGATATCAAGGCTTTCATTTTTATTCCCCAAGGTCAAACTAGTAATGCTGGGAAGGAGATGGATCCTTCTTTAGGGTCAATAATTTTAAAATTGACTTTGGTCGATATTCCTTTTATTGTCGTGTCAATAGGTTCAATCAGGCCTTGGTCGGCTAATTTTAGGTATATCCCTGACTCATATAGTCGAGGTCTATCCAGTTGTTCCCAAGTGTCACGAGTAATATTGTTTACTTGTGATCTGAAGTTGAGCACAACTTTTCGGAGATGGTAATCTTCAATTTATAGGTCGACAAGTGGTTCAGCATCACTTTTGTCTTTCTAGTTTAGGGTGCAAATATTTTTTGTTTGTTTTTCTGTGTTATTGTTGTGTTTTATTTTATACAATAATTCAATGAATTGAGATACCATTTTATCATTTTGTACTAAGTGTGTTAATTCTTTAATTGTACTTTGTCGATTATCGTCAACTTCTTCCTATCGAGCAAATTCTCTAAATACATTCGTTGCATCTTTATACAATTGTTTTTGTTTAACTGGGTCAGGATAATCATTCTTTTATTTTATTTTTCTTTTACGTGGATTATCATTCCCAATTTTTGTCCCTTGTCAGGTTACTATATGCAGATTCTTTGTATTGATAATATCATGTTTTTGAATGCATGAAAAGACATTAAATCTTTTTTTATTATTAATTTTATCAAGTATAGTAGGGAAATCCTCTAATGAGTGATCCCCTACTCCATAGCTAGTACATAATTTTAATTCAGTTCTGCCCTTGTATGGACAGTCTGCATATCGGTGACCTTCTTTGTAGCACTTGAAACATTGGATGGGACTACGTGGTCGATTGTTGCGATTCCCAGAGAATCGACCTCGACCTCCATATCCTCCCCATCGATTTTTGAACCAGTGCTCATATCGATGAACTTCATACCTTTGATTATTTTTTTCATTTTGAGAATTGCCTTGTTGATTGTTCTCGTTGTTCTGCACAACTGCGTTCGTCTGACAGACTGCCTAGCAATTTTGTCAATTTTTTAGGTTTAGGTGGCATTCGGAGGTGGTATGACTTTTAGTTTCACAGATTGCACATCAAGATGCTTTACCTTAATTCATGTTAAACAGGCAATCTTTTGTGGTGTGTTCTCCATGTTTTTCACATATGACACAAAAACACTTTGTTTGCACAAATCGAATGTCTTGTCGGCTGATGTCCTGTCGACATTTATCTTTTGAATGTATGGTCATTGAGAATTCCGTGCACCAGATGTCCTGAATCTTAAGTTTTATCTCTTTTAGTGATTTTTGCATGATTTAGAGTTGTTATTCCAGTATGGTATTCGTGGGATATGCTGGGAAGTCTTCATCCATCTCCACTTGTAGGGATTTAGTAAGCACATCTTCATATGTCTTGAATGTCTCCAAGCTTATATGTCGCCAAATTTTCTGTGAAAGACATGCAAGAAACCACTGGATTCACAATTGTTCATCAATTACATAATCGAGTTGGCTGAGAAGGTCTTTCCAACATTTTTCGTACTCTCTGATGGATTCTGCTGGATTTTGCGAGGTTGTCTTTAACTTTTTAGCTGCCAGATGTTTAGCATCTGGATTTTAAAAGAATGATAAAAATTGTGATTTTATTTCTTCCTTGGATGCGTGATGGGTTCTCTCAGTAAATTTCATATACCATGTTAGAGCTCTTTTCCTCAAGGCACCAGTGAACTGCATCATCTGTCTATCTTTTGTTGTGCCCTGGTTTGCCTCCTGTGTCGACTTGCAGATGAACCAATGTCATCTGGGACCTTCTTCACCCTCATATAGAGGGATATGCACTGATCCAAGACCCATTTTGGATTCCCTATCACTATCTTCTTCAAGAGGTGGTTGTGGTGGGGGTGGTGGGATGTTTTGTTGGAATTTTTGTGCAAAGTTTTTGTCAACGGAACTCTCGTTTCCATCGATTTTTTTGTTTGTAGTTTCTTCTTTGACAAGTTGTTGATCAGGGTCAACTTTTCCTATCGATGTCCAACTACAATTATTTGTCTGTAGGTCAAAGTTTTCTGTATTCTCCAAAGTTGTATTTGGCAGGGGGGGTTCTCCTTCATGTGTCAGGTAAAGTAAATGGATACTTCGGTTGGAGGGGTACGCCTGAAGCGTGAACCAGTATCCTTCCTCTAGTCGACGGATAACTAGATGATTATCATCATTTACTTCGTCGTCTAATCGACTCCATATACTAAACTCACCGGCTCTTAGTCTTAGGTCCTCTTCGACAATGGCTTGTATTCTAGTACTAGGATCCGTTGGAGATAGAGGTAGTATCTCTTGGGGAACTTCTATTTGGAGAGTTTCTCACTAATCTATTCACAAATCTTCTTCCATGGGTGACGCTTCTTCATCGAAGCCTTCTTCTTGTCGGTCATGACCTGACTCTAGCAGATTTATTTCTTGGTCTGTCACCCTAGTACTCATTCCTCTTTGCAGTGCTATAGCTCTTTCTCTTATTTATTCCCTCCTTTTCAGCCTCTTCTCCCTCTCTATCTTCTGTAAATATGTCTTACCTTTATGTATCACTGTCACTTCGATTTCCTTTTTAGGTTGACTTTTCATTATTGGTGATGGTATCTCTTTTTAGTCAACTAGACTCGCTTTTTATTTACCCCAACATACGACCAACTACCCCCCCATTTCCTACCCGATGCTTTAGAAATATCAGGTAGTTCTGTCTACTTGCTTAGGAAATATTCCCACTCCCTTTCGGCAATGAATTTCTCCCACTTATTTTGTTGGTATTTTGTGGTGGTTCGCATAGTGATGGACGAGGTTCGACAATATGACCCACTCCTTTTTCTATCAGGAACTTAAACAACAAGGTCGGTAAGGAGCACATGAACTGCTCGGTAAGGTCTGTATAGAATTTCTTCTAAATGGTTTTTACTGAAGTTCTTTATTCTATAGCTTTCTCCTCGTAGAAATCATCGGTGATCTTTTCAAACCACTCCGACAGGTTTGTTCTTCCCCCTTGAATCAGTTTCTCTAGGAGTTGCTATTCTTTAGTCACTTCTGGATTTTTCATTCAGAAGTTTCTTCAAAATATGGGGTACCGATTCTATGAACTTCTCATGGGTTTCAGTAAAGAATCTTTCTTTCCTTGATCAGTCGTTAATCTGTTTCTTCGCGCGTAATTTTGCAAATAATTTGCTATCTTACGCTCCCACCAGTTCTTAATTTCCTGCTCTGATATCATCTACTTGTATTCATCTTAGATATGTACTACCAACAACGGAACCAATTTTGTAATCTCACCGATCATAGAGGGTTACCAATAATACACATTAAAAGCATACAGACATATCAGAGACAAGACACAAGAAGACAGATTTAGGAATAACATATTATATTATAACAAAAGAGTCCATACAATACACAGAACTGAACCGATTTCTCATCTGGCTCAACATCCTAATATATATCATTTATAAATAGTTACAAATAATTACCTGTCGGTTTGGTCAACCGACACGACCTTAGGTGGCCGACCTAATCTCTAATTAGTCGGCTGATCGACTTAGTCAACTAATTGACTTTAGTTGGCTTACCAACTAGCTCCTCTAACAACGTGTAGTGAAATAAAGAGAATATGCTCAAATTGAAAGATAATTTGGTGAAAATATGACAAGAAGGGATAGAATTAAAAAGGAAACATAATACCATTCTCTCTAAGAAAGAGAGGTTATTGAACGAATACCAAGATTTGGAAATGAAAAAGGATGCATTAAATGTGCATTTAATGATTATGGAAGGGAAAAGGAGTGATTTCGAATATTGAACCTCTTAGTTAGAATCAAGAGAGTCATCTAAAAAACAACATGTTGATTAATTGAAAGCTCGGGTGGAGGTGTTGGTTAGGTAGAAGTAATATTTGGCAGAGAAAATCGAGTTGGAAGACAAAAGAAAACAAGATATAACTATGTTTTGTGATCAAGCCTGGAATATTCAGGAATAGATACATCGTTCTTAGGTAATCCTGACATATGAAATCTAGAAGATGAGGCTAATGATGGAAAGAATGAATGTGATAGTTGTGGATTCACTGGAATTCAAGAAAGGGATGTTAGATATGGAAGAAAAGGTTAAAATACAGATGGCATGGAGGGAAAATAATTCAAAGTTCCCTGATCATCTTCCCCATAATACAAAAGAGGACCTGAAGTAAGAGATGGAACTTCTAGAATTTTGTAGGAAATATTCTAGGAGGATAAATAATGAAATTACTAAGACCATAGAAAAGTTTTGTGACTTCTACAATAAAATCCATCAGGTCCATGAGAAGTGTCACATCCCTTTAGTTCAGAAGATAACTAAGCTTCCCGAAAAGGACCAACACATAGCACATCACTAGGAAGGCTTGTGAGATGATCTAGAGTATATCATAAAAGTGGATTATTTCATAGAAGAATACATTCATCAATTT
The DNA here is from genome assembly GCA_001517045.1 of Pseudotsuga menziesii. Taxonomy (NCBI): domain Eukaryota; kingdom Viridiplantae; phylum Streptophyta; class Pinopsida; order Pinales; family Pinaceae; genus Pseudotsuga; species Pseudotsuga menziesii. The sequence continues at coordinate 396,336 of LPNX011135887.1, read as the reverse complement.
GTGGGATAGGCTTCTATCAATGTATATCTCCTAGAAAACATTTGCAAGGTTACACAGGGGGTGGGGTCTGTAGAGACACAATTGTCAATTCATGAAGTAACTTTGCAAGTATTAGAACCTATAAAATATAACGCCATAGCTGAAGAAGCTAATGCATGGGAAGAATATATTTCCAGTGTGGTAGGGCCCACCTAATTTCTTGTTTTAAAAGTATTTTTTGTATTTTCCTATGCAAGCACAAAAATGACAAATTTTAGGAATTCCTAGGGTTAGGGTGAAAGAGGAATCACTAGAATACAAAATCTCTTTGTAATATAAAAGGACGAGGAAAGTAAAGAGATAGGGGAATTTTTCTAGCATAATAGAAGCTATACCATTTGTAAGAGAACTAATTTTCTGCTAATAAGAAGGATCTGTTTGCTAGGAAAATCCGACATAGGTATTTTTCCTGGAATGTGTGGAATGTTTAATGTGGAACTACTTCTTGAATTTGTAACATATACTATGACATTGTTCTAACTTTCTTGAATTACTTAATTGGTGATGAATGATTTTATTTTCTATGCAAATGTTTATGTGTGAAATGAGTAATAAATTGTTTTATCATATGAGAGCTATCTTTATTATTTTTTCTAATGTAAATGTTAATATTGTTGGAACAACTATATTTTTGAATTGTATGAACATTTCCAGTACATTACTCTTAATTCGAATTTGCTCCTTGTAGAGATAGGATAGGATAATATATGATAGGATAGTAATCTTAGTTTAGGAATAAATACATAATTAATAAGGTAGGAGCAGTAAGATCTGAGGTAAGATCCTATGGATCACTAGTGTGGTTTTTGTCCATTAATTATACACATTTAATTAGGAACTTGCATCCCATCCTTTAATTCTAAAATTCAAATAAACAGTGAACTAGGCCGCAACTAGTAAAGAACTTAAACAATTCAATCTGCGGTAGCAGGACCATTAGCTAGATGGACTCCCCACACCAAATGGTCAACGATCTAGTTGGGACCAAGAAGAATCCCTACTATTGATTCTTGGGAATTTTGGGGAATCAACATATTTTTATCTTAAATAATAACAAGTACAACAAGATACACAAGATAGAGCAGATGAATAAGACACAACTATTTTCATCGATGAAGCCATAAAAGCGAAAACCTTGAAAACTTCCTCAAAATAGTTCTGTCACTAAGACAATATCATAATATGGAAAAAACTAATAAGAATAATTATTCTACAACTATTTAGATATCATACTTGTATCTCTATCTCTCCTCATGCGAACTTGAGTGAGTGTGTGTCTATAAATGAGGTAGGGAGCCTCCCTATTTATATACCCTTCAAGTAATTGACCTCCCAACATGAATGGGAATACTTCTAACCCTGACAGATATGACTTCTCCTAGAGATACTCCAAAAGAACATTACAACATATTATATTGGGGAATATTTCCACAACTTACAATGGAGGTTGTACCCCAAGGTACATACATAATAATCATCCCAAAAGGAGGAAAACACATCTCCGATGGGGGTACAACATCATACAATGATAATATACATCAGAATGTATTCCTAAGTTACAATTACAACAACACTTGCATTTTCCCATCTTGTGATATTGTCTTAGTGATGAAACAATTTTGAGGAAGTTTGCGGGGTTTTCTCCTTTGTAGTTTACCTGAGGAAAATCTGTATGTGTTGTGTATCTCCTCTATCTTATGTATGTTGTTGTTCTTGCTATTATTTCAAATAAAAATCCTAATCATTTTGAATTATATTAGAAAAACTCACATGGTATCATATCCTCTGTGAAATAACCCACTATGTAGCAACATAAACTAGGGCTTCATAGTTAAAGGTATTCTCTCCACAGATCATCAAGAAAAAAGGGCTAGGCTAAATTTCCCTACAAGGGAAAATATTTTGGTGAAATAAGAATCAAATTTCCGTAAGTTTCAATATTTTGGTGAAATAAGATACAAAATTTAGAGACGATGCAATGCTATTTCACAAGTGTTTGTAAAATCAAGGAACAACCTGAAGCAGTCAAAGAGAATGTATAAGAAGGAGATATTATTATGACCATATTGAACTGTCTCCAAAGATTATGATTTTATTCATTCAAGGAATATGTTCCAAAAGGAATTTGACTAGTTTCGATAGACTCTAGGAATAATGCACATAATAATAAGATCAACTCATAACAAGATAAGAGAATATGGGAGAAACTAAAGGTCAAGCTCTTACAATTCGCAGCAGATGATATTATAGAGATAAGGATGATCACCATCACAACAAAAGGGAGGACTATCATCACAAAATACAAAATAAATTCAGAATATATCCTTCCAACATTTTAAGCTACACTTGTGATGAGAAGGGACATTACTCCAAAAATTGTCCCAAAAATAGAGGTTCCTTCAACAAGAATTCAAATAAGAAAATTTTTCATGCTCACACCGCTGAATATAATGAACCAATGACAAACATATTCAAAGAAGAAATTGATTCTTCAAGTTCTAAAGAATATGTCCTAATATCAATACTCATAAGAACTATCTCACATGGAAGCAATGGTTGGCTTGTATATAGTGGGGCATCCAAACATATGATGGGATACAAAGAATAATTCATCAATCTATTTGAGAATGAGTCACCTCACAAGGTGAAAATTGTGGATGATTATCAATAACCAATAAAAGGAAGTGGAGAAGCTTCCTACAAGCTATATTTCAAGAAATATTTGAAGATGAAAGATGTGTGATATGTTCTAGGAATGAAGAAGAATATTCTCTCAATTTCTGCACTAGATGGAAATGGAATAAGGGTTTCATTCATTGATGAAAAATCCTATTGTGACTAAAAGGAAAGATAATAGATGATGCAACCATAGTTGAATAGTAATAGGGAGGATTGTACAAGTTTAAGCGACAAATTAAAAAAGCATTGGTTTATGACTCCATAGAACCAAGTGAACTATGACACAAAAGGATTGCATATGTGCACTATAGAGCACTACTGGTTGCAATAAAAGTTGTTTCGGGACTTCCATAAATCCACACAAAACATGAAGGTATTTTCAATGGATGTGCACAAGGAAAGAATGTAAAGAATACATTTCCCAGTAGTGAAAGAAAAGTGAAAGGAATACTAGATATAGTCCAGTCAGATGTCTATGGGTCCATGTCATCCAACTCACTAAGTGGGTACATATACTATGTTTCCTTTATAGATGATTTTTCCCATAAGACTTGGATATATTTCTTGAAAGGGAAAAATGAAGTATTAAACAAGGTCATGGAATTCAAATCCTTGGTCTAAAATCATACTTAAATAAATATCAAGAATCTACAGTTATATAATGAAGAAGAATTCACCTTAGAATAATTCAAGGAAATTTGCAAAGAATATGGGATTAAGAGGGAGTTGATCAGTCCATATAATACTCAACACAGTAGTGTTGCAGAATCAAAGAATAGAAAAATAATGGAAGCAACAAAAGGACTGTTACATGACTAGGATATTCCGATGCACTTATGGGAAAAAGAAACAAGGACAATTGTGTATGTACAAAACCATAATCCTAACCAAGTACATGATAACAAGACTCCTAAATAGGATTTCTCAGGGAAGAAACTAGAAGTCATCCATCTTATAATATTTGGCTACCCAGTGTATGTACACATCCAAAAGGAAAAGAGGACCAAGCTCAATCCTTCACAAAGGAAGGGAATATCCATAGGATACAATAACACTTCAAAGGAATACCAAATATACTTCTGAGTATTTAAGAAGATCTACATCAGTAGAGACATAACATTTGATGAAGACTCAACATTATTCACATTGAGGAAAATAACTATTGAAGAGGTCAAAGAATATGAAGCAGTCAGAGTCCAAGACACAACAATGGAAGAAACAATTCCAGAATACCATGAAGATCATGTCATGGCAGAATGACAAGAGAATGTAGAACCACTTCATGATAATAAATCCCATAATAGAAAAACAAAATTGTGATGGGAGATAATATAAGATGAATAAAGGTATGGTTCTCCAAATGGAATGCATAGAGAAATGAAAATACCTAAACCATAAAATATATATGTGGCTCTGTTGTGTAACAACATTGATAACTAACTTTTCAACTAACAAAGAGGCTATAGAAAATAAAGAATGGAAGGATTCCCTAATCGAGGAGTACCGGTCAATTATGAAGAACCATTTTTGGGATATGTTTTTGAGACCAGAAGGGAATTATGTTCTAACCTTGAAGTGGATCTACAAGATCAAGCATGTTGCAGATGTGAGCATTGAAAAACACAACTTGAGGTTTTTGGCACATGGATTCTCCCATAAATAAGGAATAGACTACGAGGAAAAAATTTCACCCATAGTGGGATACAGTTACATCAAATCCATACTTGCATTGGATGCAGTAATGAAATTGAGGGTACACCAGATGGAAATTAAGATGAAATTCTTGAATGGTGTAGTAAAAAAGGAAGCATACAAGGAGAATCCACTAGGATTTGAGATACATGGCAGACAAACTCATGTATGCAAATTGAAGAAATCATTGTACGGATTGAAACATGCACCTAGGACATGGTATGATAGGATGGATAGCTTCTTGATGAGATTAGTATTTACCAAGAGTAAAGAGAATTCCAACCTTTAATTCAAGGGTTAATGCGGAAGACTATTGATACTCTTGCTATATGTTGATGACCTGTTTCTGAGAGGGGAGGATGAACTCATTGTATATGAAAAGAGGAATCTTGGCACTATGTCTGAGATGAAATACCTAGCGATGATGAACTACATCTTAGGCATGGAGATGTGGCAGAGTGTAGATAGAATTTTCCTTGGTCAAGGAAAGTATACAGTGGATATTTCGAAGAGATTCAAAATGATGGTCTGCAATGTGATAACAACACCTATGGAATTGAAATTGAATCTATTGTATGATGCTTCATTAGAGACAGTTGAATCCATGGTGTATGGTTAGATGATTTGTTCATTGATGTACCTGATGAATAGGAGACCAAACATATGATTTATGTTGAACACCCTAAGCAATTTCCTGACGGATCCAAAACATATTCACCTAATAGCTACAAAGCATGTGCAGAGGTACCTGAAGGGTACAATTGACTATGTGCTCAAGTATGTTGTGAATCATAATATTAACATGTATGGTTATGTTGATTTGGATTAGGAAGGAAACACCACTAATAGGAAGAGAACTTCGGGATGTTTCTTCCATTTGGTATCTAGTATGATTTCTTGGTTTAGTAGAAAGTCGTCCTATGTGGTGCTCAGTACTGTCAAGGCAGAGTATGTTGCATCTTTTTCGACTAGTTTTCATGAGGTAGTATGGCTTCAAAAGCTATTGTTTAATTTTTTTAATCTCAAGTTAGATGTGACTTGTATCCTTTGCGACAACTAGAGTTATGTGAAGTTATTAGATAACCCAATGTTCCATGACAAGTCGAACCACATTGAGATAAAGTATCACTATATCCAAGATATGGTGTAGAGAGGAGGATTGAAGCTCTAGTATGTGGTGATAGACAATCAAATATCCAATGTATTGACCAAGAAATTATCCATAGTGAAGTTCAAATACTTCAGAGAGAGACTTGGTGTCATCCAAATTGAAGTCTCTAGAAAGAAGGAGTGACAAGCTCTTGCATAGTGGTAGATGTAGGTTTCCCTAGACACAATCATTCTAGGTGTGCTCCCATGATAGAGATGATGAGATATCAGAAGAAAAATATGCACTAGAACAATATATCACAAGGTAAGTAATACATGTTTTCCCTATATGTAATCAACATAGTAACGTTTAGGGGCGAAATTTCGCCAATTGCGTACTTTTTTGGTTTTCTCAAAAAATAAATTTGTTATTTGGTCATTTTTAGTCTCTAATACTACCTATATTTACATAAAATATTTTGTGTCATAATATTCACCAAAATTTACACATTTCAATCTTACTTGTATGTTTCATATTTAATATTCACCTACCTATCTATAAACATGTTTTTTTCAATCCAAAACAATCCCCTAGAATACCATACTCAAGTATAATATTGGAATCCTTAACAACTACCTTGGTAATCAGTCCTGGCATAGAACACAGGTTTTCCCAAGAATTAATCAAACATGTCAGGTTGTCCTCGGATGTAATCAGTCTTGGCTTAGTATGCAGGTTATTGCTATATGTAATGAGTCATGAAAGGTCGTCCTTGGATGTAATTAGTACTAGAATAGAAAATATGTTATATTTGGATGTAATGAGTCCTTGAGGTTGTCCTTGGACATAATTAGTTCTCACATAGTACAGAGATTATCCAAGGACATAATAAACCCTTATGTGTTCCCATGTTGGAGATGATGAGAGGCCACAAAGAACTTGTTGTGCACCTAGGAAATTCTCGCATAGTGGAAGATGCAGGTTGTCTTGGAGATGTAATGAGTCCTAGTGTGCCTCTATGTTGGTAGAATGCAGGTTGACCATGGAGAGATGGAATGCACTTGGTGTGCTCCTATGATATTGTTGCATAGTGGTAGACATAGGTCATCTTTGAGATGTAATTATTCATGTCATGCTCTTATGCATGTAGAACATAGGTGGTCTGTTGGACATGTAGTGTCCATATGGGTTATTCTCGTCATGCCATGATGAGATGATCTAGATATTATAAGATGATGATAGGAGACACATGTGATTGAAGTGGAAATGTAATGCATGGTCCTGGGCTATACCTACACGATGTCTTTCTCGTGTATATGATGAAGATGTAGAAAAGGACTAGGCCTACACCCAACATGAAATGGGGTTGGTTAGGTAGAAACTTCCTATGATGGATAGATCTGACATATGTCACTATTTACTAAAAGACCAGATAAGGACTATGGAAACAACAATGATGATGATGTGACCAAGTGTGTTGATGACTATGGGGAGAGAATACATTCCTAGTTAAGAGGGAGTGTTCTTTTATTTGTAACTTCATAAGATATTATGATGTATATTATCATTGTATATTGTTGTACCCTCATCGAAGATGTGTTTATTTGGGATTCCATTATTGTATATCTTCATTGAGGTAAACCCTCTATTGTAATTCATGGCAATAGTCCACAAGATGAATATAATAAAATGTATTTTTGAGTCTCCCTAGGTGAAGTTGACCCTTCTAGGTTAAGAGGTCATCCCAATCATGTTTTAGGTTAGTCACTTGATGTGTATAAATTGGGAGGAACCCTCCCTAATTTACACACACACTCACTCACTCAAGTTTGCATGAGGGGAGAGAGAGAGAGAATAAGGAGGAGAGAGAGAGACAACTATGGAAGACTACGTATTCTTGGGTTTTTCTATCTTGTGATATTTACTTAGTGACAGAACTATTATGAGGAATTTTGTGGGGTTTTCTCCTTTATGGTTTCCGAGAGGCAAATGTTTATGTATTATGTATATTCTCTATATTATATATCTTATTGTCCTTTTTATCCTTTTAGATAAATATCCTAATAATTTTGAATTAGATTAAAAAAACTAACAACATCAAAATAAAATGGGTCCAAAAACAATCACAAAAATCATTAAAGGCACCAAAAGTTGAAGTTCCTGAAAACAGTTCACAAGCAACTTGAGTATTGTATCTCCTACATCCAAATCACAAGAGTCTTTATGATCGACGAGAAGATCAAGATGCAAATTACCAATATTATTCCTTCAAAGAGAAAAGACAAAATTCACAACTCCAGATAATTGATCAACAAACAATTCCATTAAAGGTAAATCTTAGATGTACCACTTCACAAATGAGGTAACATCTCCACACAATGTTTAAAAGAACATATTGTGTCATTTCGTCAAGTGTTGCAACTACCAACACACAATTTCATGAGAAAGCGTTACGAGCAATAATAGGGGATAAATTCTTCCATAATTATGCTTTGAGGAAAAATCAATTTTAAGGGAAAGGCAATGTAATGAACACAATATATAATAAATAAACATTAGCAAATATTAATAATTAAATAAACTAATATTTAGTGGAGAGGCACCTTGATGAAAGGTTATTCCTCTTTATGAAAGGGCACCGAGCATGGTTATTTATAAAAGAATCATTCTCATTGTAATATCATCTTTGTATTATCAATCATATATTTCATTATATTCATGGATTACTATAATTTGGATTATTTGTGCTAGTTATTTCCTTAAGAAACATTTTTATTAGAAGTAGGCCATGGTGGGAGGATATCCTTTACTAGTTAGATGCAACCCCTTTCAGAAGATAGTCACTTGGTATTTTATATATTGGGGAAACCCCAATCAACCTTTTGTGAACTTTTCTGGGGGGACCTTACCTCTTGAAAATACCCAACCCAATCACTTTTTGACACAACCTAGGATAACGTTTATGGAAACTTTGAACTTTCTCTATTTTATGAAACTAATGAATGACCGAGTGATCCATAATCCACCTTGGCCTCCTGTTGCCACTAATATTCCTTCCAACATTATAAAATTCAAAGGAAAAATGGTGAAGATCTAGGGGATTACAACTTTTCACTTATGTTGTTCTTCCAATTAGTTAAGACATGAATTGATTAGCTTAAGATTATTCCAAAGAATCGTTACAAGGGTGGAATGAAAATGGTATATTGAGCTACATTCATCTTCTTACTACCATTTCATTTATTTTGTGATAGGTTTCCTCAGTCACTTCCAACTTCCTGTCCAATATGATGGTATAATTTTTTTCTACTTTTAGGAATATTTAATCCACTCAAATTTTGTATCCTATTCAAGAGTGGTGAAGTGAAAAGAGGATGATAAAATATTTTGTTCATCTTGAATTGTTATTATAATTTTTTTTAAAGTTACTCTTACCTTACATATCTAAATATGTTTCCACTTCTGGGGTTACAACTGAGGAAGAAGTTGTTTCCAAATCCTAACAATTAGATTTGATCGGCTTGTAATTTGGGATATTATATGAGGCTATTACTAACGCACCAAGGTCTACTAGTGATATTTATAGGACCCAAATAGGACCACATGCCATTGGAATTGTTGGTTTAGTTGAAAATCCTACTTTAGAATCACTTGTGAAACAAGTAAAACAATTATAAGTCAAACTCTCTGCAATAGAGGCAACTAGGGTTGCTAATCCCCATTTTCAAACAACCATTAGACACAATGTTCATATGAGTCCAAAATGTCGTCACCAAACTTGAATAAAGAAAAATAATAATAAGGGAAAGAAAGAGGAGGGAAATCAAAATAAGCGCAAATCTAATGATAAAGCTGAAGGGGGTAAGAAGGAACATAGAAAAGTCAAGTTTTAATAAAACTTTGCAAAGAATACCACCTTACACACCAATGACAGTTAATTGATCAATCCCATAATATTTGTCAACAGTATAAACCTGTTGTCTTGAAATATCCCTTGTTCAAAGTACAAAATATAGATTCTGGAAACTCTGGTTCTGTTGATGGAACCCAAAATGCCTCAGCATATGATCATTTTTACATTAACATTATATGTTTGAGCAATATGTTACAAACTAGAAGAAAATTTGTAACCATCAACTGACGTTAAAAGAGAAAGAGAATCATGATTTGCAAAACTCTGTTCATATAGAATCTATGCCAGATATACTAAAATTTGTTTATAAAAGAGCCATGGAGAATCCTAATGCTCGGGTTGTTGTTAACTACTCTATTATTGAAAATTTGTACAAAACACCTTGTGTGATGTGTGCTCTAGAATTGTTACAAATTTGTTGATTGAAACAAAACCCACTTTTGGTTGCTTTTGGAAACACTAAGTCCGTCAATGATTTAATCCTAACATTTGATATATATGATACCTGTTAAATTCTATGAAGCATATGATCATTAACATCCATGAAGTCAAATGGAAGAGAATGAGGCTGAAGAGAGAGAATAATTTTGCATAGACTATTCAATTAATCATGAAGAAATTGCACAAACATGGGACAAAATTGGAATAATATGGTTATATTCATGAATCAGTAATGAATATGAATATGATAGTTGTGCATATAGGATAATTCAAATGCTAAAGATAGGATTCAAATATACCAACTTAGGATGACTCATGCGCTAACTCATTGTGGAAAAAATCATCACTAGAGCTCACTAGTTGAACTCCGGACAACCAATTCAGTTCACAATCAGTTAACTAACGAGGTAGGTGAAAAAATGTACCACACTCCCTTGAATCCTACAAAAATGGTTCTCGAGTGACTGGAAGTAAACTAACTAGTGGAAATCAAATCATATCTGAACATGCCTGACTACCTACCACAGACAACTGAAGGTGAATGTTGGTGGCACTCAAAGAGGGTTCCTAAAATGTAGGGTTTAGCACCAATGGAACCAATGGCACCAAAAATCATGTTGGAACCAAAAAATAAAAAAATTATATGACTCATGTGCATGTACCCCCATACTCTAGTAAAGTGATAATGACCTCCTAAGTTAGGAAAAATAGACAAATAGACTTTGTGGTCAAAGGGAAGATTATTAATCCCAACACTCCCCTTTAATCCTAACTTTGGACAACTTGGGCCCTAGAGACTAAGACCAAAGGTCACCTATACAATATAAATGCAAATAATAATAATAAATTCTTAATACAATTGAGGAAATGGAGAAAATGTCATGGGAAAACCCCTGCTCAAAATAAGCAGGTAAATCAGGAAACAAGCTTCCATACTTAAGATAAAAAATTTCTTCTTGAGCAAAAACTTGTGAAACAATTGCTGCAATATGAATATCTATGGAGGAATAATGCAAGATGTTGGTTCTTATGTGCAATAGTATATTGGCACTATGCATGTGAAAATTTACATCCTCTTCCAATTCGATGATATATAGGAGAAGGAATGTTTCCTTTGTCTCTTAATTTTGGAGAAAGAGTGATATGATCCAAATTTTTCTTCTGTGAGTAGGGTTGTTGATCAGTCCTTACCACCATTCACACTACAACAAAACCATGTGATTAGCATCTCTTTTGTCTTCATTTTTAATGCCCACTATCACTTTTAGTGTATTTTTCATCATTTTTTTGACAAAGTGGATGCTTTTCCTTGTGATGGCACTTTTAATCACATTTATTTCATCCCTTTTTAAAAGATGGCACTATTTTGGATGCTAATTAGAATCCCAATTATCATCCAAATTAGAATCAAAACTAGCATCCCAATTAGCGTCCCAAATAACATCCCAATTAGTGTCCTTTTTAAAAAGTTGGTGATGATTTTGGATGCTAATTAACATCTCAATTAACCTCTCAATTATTGTACCAATTAGCATCAAAATAATCGTCCCAAATAGCATCCCAATTAATGTCCCAATTTGTGTCCAAAAAATAATCCCATATAATTCCCATAATAACCTCCAAAAAAACATCCTAAATAGCATATCACGATATATTGATCCAGGGTTAGAAACAGGAATTGCACCATGAATTTCGGCAAGAAAAACATCAAACATAGTTCCAAGTATAGAACCAGGAATTGCACCTAGAAAACATCCAATATAATTCCAGGTATAGAGACAAGTATGATTCCCAGAATAATGCTAGATATTTCGAAAGGAACTATGTTAGGAATTGCACTAGGTTTAGAGCTGGGAATTGTGTTTGGAAAACGTCAGACATAATGTCAGATATATCAATGTCAATGTCAATGATCAATTTCAATGATTATGATTCATGTGATAGTACTTTTGGATCTTGATTTATCATACTCGCACATAAATGATTGTAATCATGGAACTTCTGGATCTTGATTAATCCTAATAAAGGGTAAATTACCTTATTGACACCTAAATTACTCTAATGGCATTTGAGTGTCCCCAAAAAAATTTGATAGACCCTAATGGCATATTATTGACCCTAACAACATGATTATGATGAATTATGATAATTGTGATGGAGCATATGGATATGATTTAATAAGTATAAGACTATATCAACCATTCTTCTGAGGTAGTAGGGTTCCTTGGTCATTATTATCACAATTATAAAGATGATGACATTGATTATGACTACAATGACGACAATGATGTTTATTTATTGTATGATGATGCTGACAGTGTGAATGTCAATGATGATTATGCAAGTGGTATCACTTTTGGATCTTGATTGAATCTAATGGCACCTAAATGTCTGTAACAAAATCTAAACCACCCTATTATCATCGAAATGACTGTAATGATATATAAATGACCCTAAAAATTACATGACATGAATCCTAATGGCGATGAGTTATTAAGAACACTAATGGCATATGAGTGACCATAATGCCAATGGTGACGATGATTTCTTGACAATGCACTTAATGTTGATGACGATGATGGTAATGCGGATGATAATCAAGATGATGTTGATGTACCGCATGGCATTGATGTTGATGATGATGACAATGTCGATGTCCACGAGGATGATGCATGTTATAATACTTTTGGATACTGAACTATCCTAATCGAACGTAAATATTCATAATGACATATGCGAGACATATTAATATCACCTAAATGGATCTAATGACATTTAGTTGTCCTAGATGACATTTTAGTGACCTTAATGGAATTTGATTGATTGTAACAACATGAAATGGATCCAAATGATGATGATTGATGATGAACCATAGTGGCATATGAGTGACCCTATCAATTATGATGAAAATGATGTGGTTGATTATGTACTTGTTGATGAGGACAATGATGACCATGATGTTGTTGATGATGTACTTATTGATGTTGATGTTGGTGTTGATGATGATGACGATGTCAATGATGATGACGATGATGCAGTGTATGATGTACTTGGAATTGACATTCACTTTTCCTTGAAAACATTTGAGTGACCTTAATGGCACTTGTCCTCGACACCACTTCAATGATAAGTTGGATGTGTTAAATTTATTGCAAAATATTAGATACTATATATAGATAACCACATTAATTTGAAAAATGTTATAGATAAGCTAAGTTTTCTACCTCATCAACATTGTTCATTAGTGCAACATGGAAAATTACTATATTAAAGTTCATAGAATTATTTAATAGTGTGCATAATATTAACTAATCAATCATTGGAATTTCATTATTGAATGCATAATAAAAAGGAGGAACACATGTGGTTAAAATAAATCGAAACAAAAAAAATAATTCTAATCCCATGATAAAATGACTATTTTGAACAGTGATTTCCATGTCCATTTAAGTATAGAGTCATTGAGAAGAAACATTTTGAAAAATTATAAATAAGAAACCAATTCAAAATTACTAAATCCATGTGATAAAAAACAATTTCAAAACATTGGACATAAGATCATAATTATTCAATTATTATGGATTAGAAATATTATAAAATTAGAAGTATTCATTTACATTATTAACAACATATATTTCATCCAATGCTTCCTTATGAATGTTAATATGTTGATTGTGCCTAATGACATGATGATGATGATGATTCATATTGACAATGATGATTTCTATAATATCTAATAGGATGTTGTTGACAACGATGATGTCAATGTCAATAATGATGATACATGTGAGTATAAAACTATTTGATATTGATTGGTTCTAATGAGAACATAATTCACCCTAATGGAATTGAATTGACCATAATATCCCATATCTGACCCTAGTGGCATATGATTATCCCTAACAACATTTGAGTGACCCTAATGGAACTTGTATCACCATAAAATCATGAGGATGATCATGTTGATGATGGATGATGGGAAGGATATTGATGATGATGATTAAGATGATAAGAATGATGTTCAGATGAATGCCTATGATTATGATGATATATGATGATGCCAATGATGACGATGAAAACATTGATGTACTCATGTATGTTCTAATGATCATGGTTATGAAAGAAAAAATATCAATGTCAATTTTCATGTTTCATGTGATAGTACTTCTGGATCTTGATTTATCGTAGTGGCACCTAAATCACCATAATCATGGCAATTTGGGTCTTGATTTATCCTAATGAGGGGTAAATTACCTTAATGTCACCTAAATTTCTCTAATGGAATTTGAGTGTCCCCAAGAACATTTGGTAGAACCTAATGGCATTTCATTAAAACTAACAGCATGACGATGATGCATTATGATAGTTATGATGATGACGACGATGATGTACTTGATGATGTTGATGATGACTATGATGACAACGATGATGTTGATTTATTGTATGGTGATGACGATAATGTTGATGACAATGATAATGATGCATGTGGTATCACTTATCAATCCTAATTGATCCTAAAGTCACCTAAATATTTGTAATGACATATAAATGACCCTAACAATTACACGACATGAATCCTAATGGAAATGAGTGACTATGAACACTACTGGAATATGAGTGTCTGCAATGACAATGATGACGATGATTTTGTTGATGATGTACTTGATGATGATAATGAGGATTATGATGAAGATGATGTTGATGTATGGTTTGACATTGATGGTGATGACTATGATGACAATGCTGATGTCCACAATGATCACTCATCTAATAATGATTCTAGATATCGATTGATCCTACTGGAACTTAATTGTCTGTAATTACATATGAGCAACATATTAATATCGGATAAATGAATTTAATGATATTTAGTTTCCATCAACAAAATTTGAGTGATCGTAATGTCATTTGAGTGACTATAACAACATAACATGGATCCAAATATTGATGATTGATGATGGACCATAGTGGCATATCAGTTACCCTATCAACAATGATGACAATGATGGGTCGATGATGTACTTGTTGATGTTGATGATGATGACGATGACAACGAAGACGACGATGATGATGATGATTATGATGATGTTGATGCAATGTATTATGTACTTGACAATGGCATTCACTTTTCCTCGACAACATTTACATGATGTAATGGCATTAAGAAAAACCAGTATCAATGATTTGCAATATGTGGGAACAAGAAATTTTGTTTTGTTGGTCAATATTCTAAATTGGAATCCTTGTCTAGACCTCCATTCCACATAGACATAGCTTTTATTCTATTTTATTTCATTATATGTAGCATTTTTAATAATTTTTTCATTATTATATTGATTGATTTAATATAGATATATATTTTTATATAGGGGAATCAACAACTGGAGCTGGGATAGTACTCATGTGACACGAGGTCCATGGATCCATTCTTGCTACCACTATACCCATAGGTGCCCCACACCTGTCACAAGACACGGGGCACAAGTAAATCCAGGTGGGATTGAAATCGTGACCTCCAATTTACAACAAGTGACTTCATAAAAAATGAACCACCAATGAGCCACAACCATGTGAGCTGATTGATTTAAAATTAAAAAAACTAATATATAAACATTTAAATTTTATTATTATTAAATCTAAGTAAAAAAACAAATAAACCAATATATAATTTTAATTACGCAAATTTATAAAAGCTTTTAAAATTCCTTCTCATAAACAAAGATAAAGAAAACAAGAAGAGTTGTTAAGGCAACAAGTCCCTGTAGAGAAACTTTGCAAATAAAGATATAATAAGATTTGGCTTATAAAAAAAGTACTAAAAATAAATGAAGGGACACACCTTTAGATCATTGTGCTTGTATTGACACATTTGATATTTAATGGTTGTCTCTACACCTTGACCCAATTGATATTATAAGGTGAGGATGTGCAATTAGTTATGACTATGAGGTGAGGACGTGCAATTAGTTATGACTATGAGGTGAGGATTTAAAGTGAAGACTATGTAAAGTCATGTATTTTTTATACATAGTTTGGTGGTGATTCGAGATCAAATGTTGTGAGAAACCACAAATGTTTGGAAGAACGGAAGGAGATTACATCATGATCGTGGCACCCACAAAATTGAAGACTATTATTGAGTCAAAAGTTGTTGTTTTTTTAATTTAAGTTTATTAATGATCATTGTGCTTCTTTGGTCAAATTTGTTTTTCTAACTCATTGTTTCTCCATATCATGTTCCAAATGACCCATATCTATATCAATGCATAAATCAACCTCTACATAGTTTGTGATCCTAGTTGCATGCCATTATCTGTAGTTGCATAACATTGAGTGTTGTTTATATAGTTGTTGTGAGTCTATGATATTCATGCAAGAAGTGAAGTATTGTATAGGAGGACTCATCAAACCAACCATTTGAATATAATTTTGATGAAAAATGAGTGGAAATTGGTAGCTAGGTTTACATAGGTAGTAGGCACGGAGTTTTGGGCTTGTTTTAGGCATAGTAGAAGACTAGTAATTGTTCTTTGTTGTTACAACCACAGTTGCTGACACATTGTCACACCGTAGATTATAGCCTCAAGTGACTTTGGAGTTAGAGTCACATCTTAATGGCCATTTCCTCCTAGCAATTATTCATCACTTGTCATATTGCATAGCTAAGCACAAAGTGTGTGACGTGTCAAGTGAGTGAGTGATTATAATTTATGATATTCCCAATATTTTGAATTACAAGTCAAACTTTATAGCATAGGAATTTCAACATCTTGAGAAATTGACATGGATCAGTAATTTCCAATGTTTCTCTTCTTTTGAAATGTTGATATAAATTGTTTCCTTCTTAATTGGCAGGATAAATTCATATTTTAATTTTCTTTGAAGGACGGTTTTAACTTTACACTTCTAGGAAGGATTAAAACCCTTTGGAAGGGTTCAAATTTAAATTCTTAAGGGAACCATAGGCCAAGTGATCCAAAGGATGAGATTTATGTTACATGTTTCCATTTAAAATATCAAAAATAGGGGGAAATATCACCAAATCTAGCACCATCTTGACATTTGTTGAGACTAAGGAAAGGACGCAACAACTCATTCTCCAAATTGGGGAAACAATTTTAAGTGTGCTACGACTGAGGAATGGAGACTACTATATTTGAAACCTACACAAGTATATGAATGGGTGATATTGATGCTAAAATATATTTCGTTCTGAGATAAGAAGCCAAGGTGCTTCCACTCTGAAACTAGTATCCATATTTGCTCAATCATAAGCACTCGGGCTATTTCTAGGCATTTTGAGGCAAACAAAATTTCAAGAGATTATTAATTTGTATGAAAGTTTTAGTCCAAGCATCATTACATACTTCTGTGCATTTTTTGACCTCCAAACAATAGCTTCTAGTAGTGATAGGTTTCACTTTTCAAATCTTGGCAGAGTTTTAGGGAATCCAAGCATGGTCGATCCACATTCCTGTAGTGGTCGTTTCAAGTTCCAGATATTGAATATGCCTTGTCCCAACTTCCTTCTACTTAAGCTCATCTATAATTAACATGACCATCATCTATATCTCTTAAAATACATGCATCATTTTGATTGGATGCATCATAGAACATGGGGCAAGGTTGTACGTTATGCATAACCTCTGTAATGGATCAGAATTGCAGTAGTAAGAACATGGAACCGGAGGAACTATATATGTTGAAGGACTATTTTAATTAAAATATATCAGTGTCTTGATATCCTACAATTGATACATCATTTACACCGTCCTCATAATGATTTGAATTGGTCTTAAGTGCAACCTGAACGAATAACAATATTTTTTCAGCATCTTATAACCCATGAGTTTTTTTCCTAGACCCAATATGTGGACGATAAATGTTTCACTAGAAGAACCCTTGATTTCTCAGGTGAGTTGACTAAACAACTGGGAATGTGTGGTAAAATTGCATTTCATGGCATGAATTTCTCAGAGTCATGGAGAATGTTGAGTTACTAGGAAACCTGGATGCCTTATATTTTTTATCATGATTACATTTGATGGGATTCACACATTTGGGGGTTGTTTAAAATGGGTGCTTTGGATTATTCATGGAACAGGAGAGGAGTAGGGAGCGCTTAGAGAGAGGGACTCTACATGGACCCATTGCAAGGATTTGGGAGGGGAAGGGGGAGGTACAATGCAATTATTGCGACAAATCCATTATTTGGGGTACAAATTGTCCATATGATACCACATCCATCAATGTAGGCTGAGAGCTCATTTGTGGGTTGGGTCTGCATAGTTGGGATCATTTTCTCTTGTGGGGAGAAAAAAACAATAGGGCAAGAGAAAATAACAAAGGAATATGGTGTATCACCCATATCTTAAGTCGATTTGTGAAAATTTGGTCATCCCAACACCGTTGGGCATATTATGGGCATCCTGCCCTCTTTTTGTAACTATACACTACCATTATGAGCATAGAAAGAAAACACTGTAGTTAATTTTTACCTATAGCATCAAAGGGAATCAAGTCATGGCTGTTTGGAGGACTCCATGAAGTTGTTTGAGCTATACTAGAGGTCTATGAGTCCACATGCACCTACATGTCTAAAGTATTTTACAAATTGTCTTATTTGAGTCACATTGTGACCTTGTTGTATATTCATGGGAAGTAATTCCATTTCATACTATGTTGGGAGATATTTCTAGTATTAAATAAAGAGATCGGAGTCTCCTTTTTATGTAAATTTCATTGAATTCCTAGATTGTATGCCAAACTATGTTATTAGTGTTAATTTTTTGACAAAACATTTAAACAAAAGGTTACAATAACATGCACACAGTTAGCATAACTCACAAGATGGGCTAGTGGGGAAAAAATCAGTGATCCCTGAGCAGTAGTAAGCGAGTGAGAAATAGTAACCGAGTCTTTGATGAAATCCCTATGCCAGAATACACTAAAACAAATCAATCATGATTTAATTTTCTTTATCATCTGCATTTCCCCACTGTCATAAGAGATGTGAGTCCTTAAACACCAATTCAAATGGATTTGTTGTACCTACACTCTCCACAAAGGTTTAGAGTTTGAGTCCTCCAAACAAAGTCATTTTTTGAACATTTTTCAGGAGGCAGGATTCTTCAGGGAAATTTATGAGTATCATATAATTATGAGAATTGAATCATAGTAGGATCTAGGATCCAAGGGGATTCTCACAATTTGATATTACACACAAATTATGCACAAAACAACTGAAAGAGTGAAAATATCATACACAAATGTAGTAAATAATAGATATTATTATGACTATCCAACATGTAAATATGTTTGGATGAGGTTTGTATTATATTAGGGATAAATCATTATCCTTTGGAGGCCATATAGATGCATACATGTGTTTGTGTTTCACTATGATTTGACCCTCAAACCTCCCTAGGTGGACCAATCGACTCACTAACCATCCCAAAGGATCACGAATGCTAGTGTGAACATGGATGGAGCATGATTGAACATAAATGAAGGTATTTTAGGCATGGGTGAGAACATAGATGAGTTGGAGTGGCTATAGGAGGCAATAAATTCCCAAGGAAGGAAAAGAACCACCACAAACATGCACTAACGCTCAAGGTCAAACATATTCCCTAAATCTAGGGATGGGGGAGTGCACCAAGACTGATTTTTCATTAATGAGAGTGCCTATCAGTATAAATTATCATAGTGGAGCACCTCAACTATCATATTGATCAAAGAGGAGCGCCTCAACTTCAGTAAATGATCAATAGCCTAATTATGGACCATAGGATATAACATGAAGGCTAATGAAATGTGTCCTAGGTGAATAATCATTGTACTAAGGTGTATTATTTATCTAACACCACCCCTTAAGCCTAAATTAGTACAAATTATACCAAAATATTATTGATTCCTTGGAAAATAAGGCTCAATTCACCTCATGCAACATAAATTTTATTAGTCCATGTAAAACAAGGTAAGGAGGAAAATCACACGAGAATAAAACCTCCCCTAAAAAATGGACATGGAGAAAAATATGAAATTGAATATCATCCATCACCATGTGTCACCCACTCCAAGAAGATATATCAAAGAGGTGAATGTATTCTCTATGAACCTCTTGGTGAATATGCCGATAGTTTGCTCTGTGGATGGGAAATAGGGCAATGAAATCACCTGTTCATGAACTAAGCTCCAGATGAAGTGCATATGTATCTCAATGTGTCTAGTCCTCTGTCTCTACATTGGATGAGTGGAAATAATTATTTCACTTTGATTATCACATCAAATAATTGTGGGTGAATCAAATGCAAATCCATGTTCCCAAAGAATACCTTGCAGCCACACACATTGTGTAGTTAGTTGAGTTCATTGCTCCTCTGTACTTAGCCTTAGCTGAAGAGAGGGATATGGTGTTTTTTTCTTACTTGACCAACATATGGGACCATGTGAAAGAATTAAGACATAACCTGAAGTGGAATTTCTTGTTAGGGTTAACCTTGAATTGAGATTGAGTCAAAGGTGGTTAGGTCTAGCACATGGTTTAGGCACATGGTTTGTTGTAGCCCATGGTATTGTCCCATGGTATTGTATGTGTTAACGCTGACTCGGATTGAGTCAAAGGTGGTTAGGTCTAGCACATGGTTTGGGAACATGGTTTGTTGTATCCCATGGTATTGTCCCATGGTATTGCATGTGATTAAGCCTTTATAAGGCTTGAGGAGGCTCCATTGTAATTGTACTGAGTACTGTATTGTAATGGTACTGAGTACTATATTGTACTGGAAGTGAGTACTGTATGGTACTAGATGTGAGTACTATATTGTACTGGATGTGGGCATTGTATTGTGCTGGAAGAGAGACTGTGAGAGCGTGAAGAGGAAGTGTAGCGGTTTTGCTGCAGGGCGTATCCCTTCATCTTTCTGGACTGAAATAAATGTAGCCCATCATTTGGGTGAACCACGTTATATCTGTGTCTCTCTGTACTGTTTAATTTGTTTTGAATCTTGTTTATAAATTTAACTGTATATCTGTTATTGCTCTGTGGTCCTGTTTTTAAATCTGATCTCAACAGGGCAGTTGGGAAATGGCGGCTGTTTGTCCACGTTTGGAGAAACATGGTGGAAGGTCACTAAAGGATCAATGGTAATTACAAAATGAAATGGGATAGGTACGTTATATTTATGTCCTCATAACACTGATTATTCTATTTATGTAGCTTCCATAGAAACAGGTGCAACGTTGTGGCATCATAAGCTTGGCCACATGAGTGAGAAGGGGATGCAGATTCTCCACTCATGGAAACTGCTTCCAGATCTAAAGCAGGTAAGTTTGGAATTTTGTGAGAATTGTGTTTATGGAAAATAGAAGAGAGTTAGATTTCTGAGGGTTGGGAAACAAAAGAAGAGTGAAAAGTTAGAGCTTGTCCATACAGATGTATGGGGACTAGCTCAGGTACAATCTCTTGGTTGCTTTCATTATTATGTTACTTTTATTGATGATGCAACTAGAAAAACTTGGGTTTATTGCATTAGACATAAATATGATGTGTTTGATACTTTTAAGAAGTGGAAAGCTTTGGTTGAGAATGAGACAGGAAAAAGGTTGAAATGTCTCAGATCTGATAATGGAGGCGAGTACTACAGCAAGGAGTTTGACAGTTACTGTTCACACAATGGGATTCACAGAGAGAAGACAGTACCTAGAACACCCCAAGAAAATGGAATGTCAGAAAGGATGAACAGAACGATCATGGAGCGTGCAAGGTGTATGAGATTGCATGCAAGGTTTCCCTTACAGTTTTGGGCTGATGCTGTAAACACTGCTATTTATTTAATAAATAGAGGGCCTTCAAGCGCTTTGGATGGTGGAATTCCAGAGGAAGCATGGACAGGTAAACAGGTAAAATACTCATTTCTGAGAACTTTTGGTTGTGAAGCATTTGTCCATATTGATAAAGATGATAGAACAAAGCTTGAGGCTAAATCCAAGAAATGTACCTTTATTGGATACGGGGTTGATGATTTTGGTTATCACTTATGGGATCTTAAAAATCGCAAAATCATTAGGAGTAGATATGTAGTATTCAATGAAAAGGTCATGTACAAAGATTAGTTGCAGGGAAAGAAAGAAGAAAAGGAAAACACAGAGTACATAGTGCTTGATGAAATCAAAGAAAATGAAGTTCCAAAAGCACTAGAAAATCAAGAGTAGCAGCAGGTACCTGAAACTCCTGCAACTGCAAGAAGGTATACCAGGTTAAGTAGACCCCCTGAACAATTCTCTCCTTCACTGTATTATTTATTGATGACTGATTCTGGTGAGCGAGAATGTTTTGAAGAAGCAATGCAGGTAGAAACTAGAAAGAAGTGGGAGCAAGGCATGGATGAGGAGATGGACTAATTGGTAAGAAACTAGACTTGGGATCTGGTTAAGTTACTTACAGGAAAAAGGGTATTGCAGAATAAATGGGTTTACAGGTTGAAGGAAAAAGATGGAGGAAAGAAGCAGTACAAGGCTAGACTTATTGTAAAGGGGTTTGCACAAAAGAAAGGTATAGACTTTGATGAAATATTTTCTCCTGTTGTTAAAATGACTTCAATTAGAACTCTTTTAAGTCTAGTGGCGGTAGAAGATTTGCATCTTGAACAATTAATTGTAAAAATGGCCTTTCTCCATGGGGATTTGGAGGAAGAGATTTATATGCAGCAGCCACAAGGGTATGAGGTCAAAGGGAAGGAGAATTTGGTTTGTAGGTTGAAGAAGAGCTTGTATGGCCTGAAGCAAGCTCCAAGGCAGTGGTATTTAAAATTTGATAAGTTTATGACAGAACAAGGTTATGATAGATGTCATTCTGACCACTGTGTTTTTTTCAAGAGGCTAGATAACAGAAGATATATTATCTTGTTATTGTATGTGGATGACATGCTTGTTGCAGGGTCTAACATGCAGGATATAAATGTGCTCAAAAGAAAACTAGCTAAATCATTTGCGATGAAGGATTTGGGTGCTGCAAAGCAAATCCTTGGTATGAGAATAACAAGAGACAGGAAAAATCACAAATTGACATTGTCTCAAGGTGAGTACATAGAAAAGGTGTTGCGGAGGTTTAGAATGGAGAATGCAAAACCAGTCAGCACACCTTTGGTAAGCCATTTCAAACTAAGCAAGCATATGTGTCCAGAGACACAGGAAGAGATAGATTACATGTCCAAGATTCCCTATTCATCAGCAGTTGGGAGCTTGATGTATGCCATGGTGTGCACAAGACTAGATATTGCACACGCAGTGGGAGTTGTGAGCAGGTATATGAATAATCTAGGTAAAGAGCATTGGAAAGAAGTACAGTGGATTCTCAGGTATTTGAGAGGTACCACTTCTCATGCATTATGTTTTGGAGGTTCAGACACTGTTCTACAGGGATATGTTGATGCAGATATGGCTGGTGATAAAGACAGCAGGAGAAGCACCACAGGGTATGTGTTCACTATAGGTGGAACAACAGTAAGTTGGATTTCAAAACTGCAACAGGTTTTTGCACTTTCAACAACAGAAGTAGAGCATGTTGCTGCTACAGAGGCTAGTAAGGAGATGATTTGGTTGCAGAGGTTCATGGAAGAATTGGGTAAGAAGAAAGAGAATAGTAGACTGTATAGTGATAGCCAGAGTGCCATTCATCTTGCAAATAACTCAGTATTTCATTTACGGACTAAACATATAGAGCTCAAGTACCACTTCATAAGATCTGTTCTAGATGAAGAACTGTTAAAACTAGAAAAGATTCACACTAGCCAGAATCCTGCAGACATGTTGACAAAGGGAGTAACCAGAGAGAAACTGAGTTCCTGCTCGGTTTCTGTTGGCCTTAAAGCATGAAGGTGAAATTAAGAAATTTGCTAAGTCCAAGGTCCAGCAAGTGCAGCAGTGGTAGAGTTGCTGTGATTAGTCACCATGAAGGCACATAAAAATGTAATGGAGCGATTTGCATGTAAATGGGCATATGGCTGTAAGACCTGGTAAGGCATGCATACCACTAGTAACTCACCGGTAAATTCAGGAGATAGACCTAGGTGATAGGGGGGTGTATGTAAGATTCCTCGGTAAATACTTGAGGGGAGTTGGTGATTACTCCAAGTCAATTTTAAAGAGGGGATTGTTAGGGTTAACCTTGACTTGAGATCGAGTCAAAGGTGGTTAGGTCTAGCACATGGTTTGGGCACATGGTTTGTTGTAGCCCATGGTATTGTCCCATGGTATTGCATGTGTTAACCTTGACTCAGGATTGAGTCAAAGTTGGTTATGTCTAGCACATGGTTTGGGTACATGGTTTGTTTTATCCCATGGTATTTTCCCATGGTATTGCATGTGATTAAGCCTTTATAAGGCTTGAGGAGGCTCCATTGTAATTGTACTGAGTACTGTATTGTACTGGTACTGAGTACTGTATTGTACTGGATGTGAGTACTGTATGGTACTGGATGTGAGTACTGTATTGTACTAGATGTGGGAATTGTATTGTGTTGGAAGAGAGACTATGAGAGTGTGAAGAGGAAGTGCAACAGTTTTGCTGCAGGGTGTATCCCTTCATCTTTCTGGACTGAAATAAAAGGACTGGAAAATTTGTTTGTGGATGTAGCCCATCGTTCGGGTGAACCACGTTATATCTGTGTCTCTCTGTACTGTTTAATTTGTTTTGCATCTTGTTTATAAATTTAATTTTATATTTGTTATTTCTTTGTGGTCTTGTTTTTCTAACATTTCTGTCAATGGAATCTCCAACCCAATCAAAATCAGTAAATCTAACTAGTTATAGTCAAGAACCATCAACATAGTGTACCCCAAACTGTCTGGTTCCTTGCATATAATACATGTTTCTTTTGGAATCCTTCCAATTGATCTCATGATATTCTTACATATATCTAGAAAAAAACCTACAACATATAAAAAATCAGGTTGGAAGTGTGTAAGATACAGTAGACTCCCAACTAGTTGTCTGTACAACAAGTTGTCCACCAATGGAGATGCACCAAATTCACCTAGTTTTATTCCTAAGAGGAATGGGAACATGTATTCCTTACATTCATCCATTTTAAAATTCAATAAAAGGTCTACAGCATACTTTTGTTGGATGAAATTGATCCCTACTTCATATTTCTCAACTTCCAATCCAAGAAATTTCCACAACAATCCAATGTCAGTCATGGAGAATTCATTGTGAAAAGAAGAATTAATTGATACAATTTATTTATTTCAGCTACCTATAATCATAATTTCATCAACATACATCACTATTGGCATTTCCCCATTCCAATAGGTCTACTAGTTGACAATGTTCACCCACCTACTAGTTCCCTAGGTTGCGGGATGAGGCATTAAATATTCCAATAAGGGAGCTATGGGAAACAAGAGAACCTTAGTTTATCATTTACACATTAATTTGGGTCATAAAAATAATAAATATGTATAAAATAAAGTGGAATTACTTCTTAAGGACATTTGGAGGTCCATGGGGGCCTTGGGTGGCTAGATGCTTCCTTACACATGTCATGGATTAACCCAAAATTAGAAATTATGAGTGATGGAATGTTCTTGGAAGGTGAATATTCATCAAATGGAATATCATGAGCCCAAGGATTCGAATGGGTTAGTATTAGTAACTCCCTATAGAAGAGTAATAGTCTAGGAAGAAACTAGGTTCCACGTGGAGCTAGATTCCCCACGCTTTATGACAACAATGATGGAAGCTTCTATGACAAGTAAGACCTGATTGCAGAACTGATTGAATAAATATGAAAATATGACATGTAAGGGATAAAAATATGGTCCATTAGGGATAATTTGGGACTATGTGGTAGGCATTCGAATTGGGTGGAAGATGAAGGGTTGAGGAAAAGACCAAGTGGCATGGAGGTTACTAAACATCAAGGATGAGGTGGAGGAATAATATGGGAATGAATTTTCACTTTGAAAAACTTAGGAGGGTTATAAGAACATTTCATGAGGAATGGAAATGGATTTTTATCATTTTTTAATTTCCCTTCGGCACTTGGAGAGCAATTGCTTGTCCTTTGCACGGTGAGTGCACACTTACCCTGCTAGTGAGACAATTTCGAAAGCATGAGATTATTATCCAATTTGGACGTGGGAAATTCCATTAATAACTCTCATTTGTAGCTTCATAGAGTTTTTTATTTAATATAGGAGGATTCTTCTATTCATGACCCATTTTTCCTCCCATTCTCTCAATTTCCACTTCCATATTTCTATGCTTTTCTTTGAAGGCGCGCTAGTGTGAATGGTGGTTGCGCCACATTGAGTTTAGTTGATTTAAAATATGGGATGTATGATTTATGTATCGGTAATATAAATTTCATATTCTCTATTATTTTAAATCATAATAAATACATATGCAAATGACCACATTTCCAAGCTTTCTTGTGACTAGTTTGCATGTGATGATTTTCCCTCTCAATGGAGATTGTGTATCTGATGTATATTGTGACTTGGGTCAATGTTATATGATTTTAGTAAGATACTGAAATTATCTCAATGGTATACATACATATTTATATTTTCTGAACCATTATATGCACCATTTATGAGTTGAATTTGAGTTGTATTGTGTCATTTCCCTTAAGCAAATATCACTGAAATTGCGCATTCAAATATGAAGCTTTAATCCTCTGTTGCATAAATGTTAACCACATATAATGAAATTAAATGAATTATAATTACATTACCCATATTATTTTCTTAAAGTTTTTAGGGTTTCTTAGTAGTTGGAGAACCATTTATTCCCACACCCTAGGGGGAATTACAACATAAATTGCTAGTAATTTTTCCCGTTTTCCATTATGTACAAATCAAATTGCATATGTATATGAACTATAATATTAAAAACAACAGAGAGTATATTTAATGGTATTAATACTCCCCACATCATTCCCTATCAAATTTGAGACCCACTTGAGCCATTCGAATCCCCCACAATCCAAGCTAGTCAAGACAGTTTTTCCAAACTTTTTCCTTTGTTGGGAATTTTAGAATTGGGACATTACAAGTGGTATAAGAGAATGATATTTCCATGTGATAGAGATACCTATTCATTTTTACTGATTCTAACCTTCCTCCATTAGAAACTGAGACTGGATAACTTAACAGTGAAAGAGAAGAAAGTGAAGAAAATAATCCTAGTTACGAAGAGATTAGGAAAGAAATAAGATTTGGAGATATGGAGGCAAAATAAAATAATGGATACCTTACAAATTCATTACAGAAGGTATTTACACTATGAAAAAGCATCTCATGCAAGGGTTCAAATTGGTGGCTAGCCAATTTGGGAGCAAGTCACCACTCGAGAGTAGTAGTAGTATGCCCCACGTTGAGGGGAAGACCATGGAGAAACCTTTTTTTCAAAGATTGGACCTCATAACAGACTTCATGAGTTCAAATATCATAATAAACCTGCAATACCCAAGTTTTTAGAGTCCAAAGAAGGCCCTTACACCACCTGTGATGTTAGAGGTGCAACAAAAAATGGGTAGCAATTAAGTGATGAATGTAGGAAAGTCCTACCTTTTGATCAGTTCATTAAAGATTCTCTTCAGTTCAAGCAAGAAGGAAATGGTAATAGGGAATCTGATATTAATCATGAATTAAAATATACGATGGGAAAAGTAATCATTCCTTCCTTTTATGAGTCCTCACAAATGTCTTCTAGTGCTTGGTTGCAAACATTAAGTATATATTTCCAATTAAATCCTATAGTTGAAGAAGATGCATTGAAAATGGCCATTCTACATCATGAAGGGGAAGGTAGTGATTAGTGGTTCCATGGTATTAGAAATCCTGAAGCATATATGTTAGAATTTAAAAATATTTCAGTAATCGTTTCTGATGTATCTATGGATAGGTTGGTTTTATTATTTACCGAAGGATTGCCAGAGCCTTTGAGAGGGTGAGTGAAATCTCACAAGCCAGTTACATTTAAGCCTTGCAATGAATTTGATAATGGATTTGTAGAATGTGTTTCCATGAACCAAATACCCTGCTAGTCCAAATATCACTTCCAAGTTAAAGGAAGGTAAGAAACCATGAAAAAATGACTCCTATACAAAATAAAATAAAGGAGGACCAAGAAATGAAGAGATTATAAGAAAGAAGTTATGTTTTACATGCCAACAACCTTGGGTCCCAGGACATAGATGTACCAAGGGGAAGGAACACTACATTGAATTTTTTTCCAAAGA
The DNA here is from genome assembly GCA_001517045.1 of Pseudotsuga menziesii. Taxonomy (NCBI): domain Eukaryota; kingdom Viridiplantae; phylum Streptophyta; class Pinopsida; order Pinales; family Pinaceae; genus Pseudotsuga; species Pseudotsuga menziesii. Next base: position 368,231 of record LPNX011135887.1, on the reverse strand, counting down.
TGATGAATACAAGGAGTAGGAGGAGGAAGAGGCACAACTTACACCCTAAGAAGAAGAGTATAAAACAACAAAAGAAGAACAACCACTCATGATATAGGAAAAATTGTAGCACTTTCGGGTGTACCTAGATTCCATACCTTGAGGATCAAGGGAAGCATACAATCCAAAATGGTCACAATTCTAGTGGATGGTGGAGACACTCACAACTTCATATATGCAGCCTTGGTGGAGAGGAGAAATTTAAAAGATGAAACTTTTGATGGTTTCACAGTCATCATTCTAGGTAAAAATTCTATGGACTTCACTAAATGGATTCCAAAGCTTCAAGTTACTCTAGAAAATCATGCTATCACTGATAATTTTTATGTAGTGAATATGGATGATACAAATGTGGTTTTGGGAGTACAATGGATTTATTCTTTATGGGACCATACAATGAATTATCAAGTCCCTGAAATAAGTTTGAAAAATTTAGAAGGGAAACCCATCTTCTTTAGGGGAATGCACACTTACCCAAATCAAGTAGTGTGTTCTCACAACATGAGGACTATCTTTAGGCATGGAGATATAGAGTGGGCTACTGAATTTTTAATTACATATCCTAAACCTTACTTGAACATTTCCAAGCATCCTAAGGAAATAGAGTAACTATTGAGTAAGCATGAGAAGGTTTTTGGAGACCTTCCCCCAGGAAGACCACCAAATAGAGGTGTTGAGCATAACATTGAGTTGAATATATGAACACAACATATCAAAATGCAGCCTTATAGGAATCCAAAATTAAATAAATGGCCTTATATGATATTGAGGATTCCATTAAAGAAATCTTGTATTTGGGTCTCATAAGGCCTAGTTCTGGCCAATTTGCTTCTTCAGTTGTTATGGTAAAAAAGAAAGATGGAACCTTGAGAATGTGCATTGATTTCAGAGCATTAAAAAAGAAGACAATAAAGAATATATAACCCATATGATGGATTTATGAGCTCTATGGGGTGAAGTTCTTCTCAAATATTGACCTTAGATTAGGTTATCATCAAATTCGAATGAGAGAGGAAGATATACCAAATACTAATTTTAGATGTGACTATGGTCACTTTGAGTTTGTTTCGATGCCCTTTGGCTTGAAAAATGCATCAGCCATATTACAATCATGCATGAACAACATATTTGACAAGCAAATTTGTAAGTTTGTACTTGGTTTCTTTGATGACTAACTTACTTACAGTAAAACTTGGAAGCAACACTTGCATCATAGAAGAGGTATTAGAAATTATGCATGATTAATATTTGTTTGCTAAGATGTCAAAATGTGATTTTGGTTTGACAGAGCTCTTGTATCTTGTACACATCATTGGTCAATATGGTGTGAAGCTGGATATGGATAAAATAAGAGCTAGTTTAGAATGGACTTGTCCCAAAATTCTCACTGAATTAAGAGAGTTCATTGGAATTTTCACCTACTATAGAATGTTTGTGAAGGGGTTCTCCCAACTCAGTTCACCTCTCATTGATTTGAAAAATAAATATGCTTTCCATTGGCATGAAGGGGCTGCAAAATATTTCCAGAAAATGAAGGAGGTAATAAGAAATTGTCCTATTCTAGCATTGCCTGATTTTTCTAAACCATTTGTCTTGGAATGTGACACATCACAAGAAGGAATTGGAGAAGTCCTAAAACAAGGAAAACACCCAATACATTTTGAGAGTAGGAGGTTGCAGCCACATGATAGGATTTAATCCCTCTATGATAAAGAAATGCTGGCCACCATGAATTTTTTATCAAGTTTTGACAATACTTGGTGGGAAACAAATTTGAGTCAATACTGACCTTAACAACTTAAGGTACTTCCTCAGTCAAAAAGACTCAAATGAAAGGAAGAAAAAGTGGGTGAGTAATATTCAAGAATTTGAATTTGATATTGAATATGTGAAGGGTAAAAATAATGTGTTATTTGATTCCTTATCTAGAAGACCTTCTATTTCTCTCATGGATGAAGCAGAAAATTGGAAAGCCAGATTAGAAGTAGAGTATGCAAAAGATCACTTTTCTTGTGAAATTTTTTATGGGAATAACAATGATTATATGTACAAGGTATTGGAAGGAATCATATACTAAAAATGTATAATCTATTTGATCCCTAATTCAGGTTTGAAGGAGGAAATTTTAAAAAAGGCTCATGATTCTCGTCTACATGGTCACCCCAGTTTCTTCAAAACATACCAAATGTTTAGGGAAATATTTGGATGGAAACGGTTGAAGGATGATTTTCTTAATTATGTTGATGAATGGACCACATGTCAGAAAAATAAATTGGAGTACACTCATGTAGCTGGTCTCTTACATCCCTTTCCAATTCTGACACAAAAATGGGAGAGCATTTCCATGGAATTCATCATTGGGTTTCCCAAAGTACTTGGCAAGGATTGAATATTTCTGGTGGTGGATAGAATCACTAAATTTTATCATTTATTTGGTGGATAGAATCAGGCATTGCTTTGTCCTGAAGATGAACCATGCTTGGTTCGAAACGTCGACAATAAATCTTCTCACCACATATTCTCCATTAGAAGCCATGAATCCTCACTGCGGAATCTCAGCTAACCTCATTTATTTGTTGTTACTGCCACTTTCACTACTGCAGAAGTGGCTGAACTATTTTTTAAAGAAGTTTTCAAATTGCTTGGGATTCCTAAGAGCATTGTCAGTGACAGAGATAGCATATTTTTTAGTGCATTTTGGCAAGAACTCTTCAAAATGGTGGGGACCAATTTGACACCTAGCGCAAGATATCATCCCCAAACGGATCACCAAATAGAGAGGGTGAATGAATGGTTGGAATGCTACTTGAAGAACTATGTTAGTTGGCCACAAAAATCATGGATAAAATGGTTGCATTTGGGTGAGTTTTGTTACAATACTACTTTCCATATGTCCATTGGCATGTCTCCTTTTAAATATATTTATGGTTATGATGCATCCACTTTTATTGACCAAATTTTTGGAGATAGTAGAGCTCCCAAGTCTAAGGATTGGATTGAAGCAAATCAATAAATTTTGTAGGTCTTGAGAGATAACTTGCAGCTTGCTCAAAATCAACAAAAACAATACACATATCAGCATAGAATGGAGAGACAATTCCAAGTGAGTGAATTAGTGTATTTGAGGTTTCATCCCTACAAAAAATCCACAATTAAAGGTAAAGGTTCATAAAATCTCAAACCTAGATTTTATGGTCCCTGCAAAGTGATTCGAAAAGTTGTAGAAGTGGCCTATCAATTGGAGCTTCCCATGGGACGCGAAATTCGTAATGTGTTTCATGTTTCTTATCTAAAGACGCCTATAGGGAAGCATATTTCAGTTTTAGATACTTTACCACCTTTGAATGATGAAGGACAACTTGTTCTCATTCGAAACAAAATCTTGACAACAAGACAAAGAAGGATACGAAGAATAACAATCAAAGAATATTTGGTACAATGGAAGTATTTTCCTATTGATGAGGCCACTTGGGAAAATGAACAAATTTGTAAGCATACAAACTTGGAATTTATTTAGGACAAGCAATATTGAGTGGGGAGTGTTGCATTCATTATCCAACCCACACACCTATTTTGGTCAATTTTGTCCTAATTAATCACTATCCTAAGTTAATTGACTCGAATTGGCATCAGATGAGCACACCATGACATCAGCATCAGCACACCCATGCCCTCCTTCAATCAGGGAGGATAACTAGGCTTCCTCCTTCAATCAAGGAGAAATTACTGTGTGATCTGGGTGTCATAAGTGCACCAAATCGCTAAGTATTTGTTCTTTCACCTCACAATTATTTAAGGTGAGTTGTAAAGGTTCCTCTTTCATGTCATTGTCTATTTTGGGCTGATTTGGGTGAACTGGAGTGAGTTAATGCGCCTCCAACAACTTTTGATGACCAGTTTTAGTTTATTTCACTTCATCAGAGCTAAATGGAGTTAGTGATGTGCTACTACCTACTAATTGACATGCAGTGACATGTACTTCACTTGCATTCAGTTAGAATCGGTCATTTATTGCACTTTGATTTAGTTAGGGATTAGTTGAGTCAATTATGGCTAGATTAGTGGTTAACTGGTGTGTTCAGTGTGGCTAACAGATAGTTAAGCTACACCAATACACTCAACTTGAATGACCTCTAGTGAATTTGAATTGTCTCCATTCATGCAATTTTTGCATGACATTGTATTATCGATTTTGATTCTATTATTGATTATACAGAGATGCAACCTCCTATTGCAGTACCATTATGTCATTTCATGCCTAAATTGTCTTGAATATTTTGTAAGTCTATGCTTTGTCTCAATATTGTTGTGACATAACTAATATGGTATAAGAGCCACGATGGGACAAAGCTCTTTCTTCAGAAAAAAACATGATTTTTGATGGATCTAGCATGTAAAATTGAGCAAAAATATAAAAAATTCCAGCATTGCACCAGAATTCGAAGGTTTACCACTTAATATCCCAAGTAAAGGAATTGTTGATAAATATTTCTTGATCAACTATGTTGAGTGTGATGAAAATATAAAATGTGCAAGTTGTTCGACCTTACGGTGCCCTTTTTGTGTTGATTGCAGGTTTTTACAGGTTCTTCATTGCATTCGCTACAACAATGCCATGGCTTGTTCTCTGGATCCTCTTACCTCTTTTAATTACCACCAATGGAAGGAGGACATGGAGATTATGCCCCATTGAAAAGGTATCTACAGAGTCATAATGAACATAGATACAGAGCCGAGTACTTCTGCTGAGAAGAGAAAATACTAGAATAAGCTAGATGAAGCTTATGGTTTCTTGTGCTTTTCTATTCCAAAGATCTTATTTTCCACATCTCAGGATTGAAGAATCCGAAGGAGATTTAGGATCATCTCACTTCCTTGTTTGATAAACAAGATGATCTACGGATCTATCATCTTGAGTTTAGTTGATTTCCCTGAATCCAGGCATCTTCGAAACTATTAATGATTTTTTTTTAAAATTCAAGCATTTGGTTCTCTAGTTAACGCAGTGCAAGGTTGAGAAGGATCATGACCATCCTATCCTAGTTATCCTCTCAAAAATTGGTCCAAATTATTCATTATTTTTTTCAACATTCCATACTGGGAAGCTAACAACCCTAAATTGGAAAATTCCTTCACTGGATGCCTTTATTAAGACCCTCACAAACGAGAATGAGAAGCTTGTACATATGAGGATCCTTATATCCTCAAAAGATCAAGATTTGTTTGCTTCAGGGCCAAAAGATTAAAAGGGTAAAGTAAAGAAGAAGAATCAAAAAGATAAATTTGATTCTCCAAATCCTAAAGAAAAGAACGAGCAACAAGAAGAGTCTTCTGGCTCAAAGAAACACAAGAAAAAAGGAAACCAAGGCAAAGAGAAAGTCAACTATTCCTATTATAGGAAGGGATTCCACCCTGAACATTCTTGCATGAAGAAGAAGCTTGATGATATGACTTCTCTCCTCAAGGGAAACAATATCAATCTTCGAGAGAGTGTTCGAAAAAGAGATAATCAAGATCGGGATACCCAAGAAGAAAGAGGACACCCTCTCATGGAAAGCACCTAAAATCCCAAATCTCTCCTCATAGACTCTGGAACTTCAAATCACATGATGGAAATAAGAGATTCCTTCACTTCCCTAGATAGTAACAAAAGCATTCCCATCCACATGGGAGATGATTCTATCATCATTTCGAAAGGAAAAGGTACTGTTAATCTTGACCATGCAAGTTTTTTTGATGTTCTTTCTGTATGTACCCTCCTTGGCCTCCAACCTTTTGATTGTATATCAAATGACACATACCGAAGTTCCCAAGCTAGTCACTTTCAGCTCCAATTATGTAGAAATTTTTGAGATTGCATCCAAGAAAATTGTTGCAACAGGATTAGCAAACCATCATGCTAAGGCCTATGAGTTTTCCCATTTTGTGGTGAATGCAAAGCCCACCACTATTCTGACTCATGGAAATGAGGTTAGTAGACTATGGCATGAGATATTTGGTCATTTAAAATTCAATTACTTGCAGAAACTTCAGAAAAATTCCATGGTTGAAGGCCTCCCAGCCATCAAAACTTCCAAAGGAATTTGCAACGGTTGCATTGTGGGAAAACACCATGAGCACAAGTTTGATCGGGGATAGGAAAGCCGTGCATCAAGTATATTGGGGATAATCGAATTTGGCATCAGAGGAACTATTCCCACCATATCCAGGAATGGATCCCAGTATGTACTCACCTTCATTGATGATTTTTCTAGATACACTTAGGTTTTCTTTTTGAAGAAAAAATCTGAATTTTTGGAAAAAATCATTGAGTTGAAAGCATTGGTTGATAATGCCTCTGGGAGAAAGATTAAATATCTCATATATGATAATGGATGGGAATATATCAGTTCTGAATTTATGAAAATATGTTCATACTGTGGGATCAATATCCAACACTCCATTCCCTACACTCCCCAGTAGAACGATGTAGCAGAGAGAAAGAATTGGGCCCTCAAGGAGATGACCACCTACATGCTGGAATCCAAAAGTTTCGCTGCAAATTTATGGGCCAAGTACATGAATGTTTCTGCACACATTTAGAACATATTCCCTCACTCTTGAAATTAAATACTCCTTTCGAATTCTATTTTGGACTCAAGTTGGATGTGCCAAATTTCAAGGTTTTTGGGTCCACTACATGGGCTCGAATTCCGCATGACAAGAGGAAATATTTGCAACCACAAAGTATTGAATGTTTGTTAATAGAATATATAGAAGAATATAAGTGATTTAAAATTCTGAATATAAGAACCAAATATATATTCATTGAAATAAGTGCCCGTTTTGAAGAACCTCTCCAAGAGGTAGAACTAGTTGAAGAAACTTCTACTGAAAATCCCTCCTGTTCTGTTGATCATTTGGGTGATGAAAGTGGGATTGAAGGATCTAGTTTTGCAGAACTGATATCTGATATCAGTGAGAAATATATATCAGGTTCATATCATATTCTGAAGTCCAAACACATCTCCCAACTTGGGCCAAAAAAAGACTCCCTTTTGCCGGGGAAAACATTGGAAATCATGTTGATCTAAGAAGAACCCGGTCTGATTTTGAAAGAGCAGGTATTGCTCTCTCTTGTCATGATTCATTGTTGTATGAGACCTGTTATTTAATGATTGGTTCATATCCTAAGTCCTACTACCATGCTCATAAATATCTGAGATGGTCAGCTGCTATGGACGAAGAGTTTAATTCTCTTCGAAGAAATGGTACTTGGGAGCTAGTTTCTCTTCCACCTAGGAGGGAATTAGTTCAACGAAAGTGGGTGTTTCAGAAAAATGTTGGTTATTATGGTAAAACCTGAAAATGTGGGGAAATTATGGCTCCAAAATGGTTCTCCTAGGTCCAAGGAGTGGACTATCATGATACCTTTGCACCGGTGGCAAAGATGAACTCCATCAGACTGGTTTTGGCCATTGCCGCATCCAAGCACTGGGAGGCGCATCATATCGATGTCAAGAGTGTATTTATACATGGATACCTATATGATAAAATATACATGAATCATATCGAGGGATATATATCATATCATTCTTCAGTTTACAAATTGCAGAAATCATTATATGGGTTTAAACAGGCCCCAAGATCATGGTATGCCAAGATGGATGCCTTTCTGCTTTCACAAAACTTCTAGATATGCAAATATGATCCTAATGTGTATTTTTATAAGTATTATGGAAATATTATTATCATTTTTTATTATATTTTGATAACAAGAAGCACACTTTCTTTGATTGCCTTCATAAAAACTTCTCTTCATGATGCATTTGAAATGAGCGATTTGGGTCTGCTGAAATAGTTTTTGGGGCTCAAAATTACACAAGAATTTGATGGGATAATGGTAAATCAGTATAAATATATTGAATAAATTTTAGTGAGGTTTAATATGTCTTATTTAAAGGCTGCACCATTTCCTTTCCTCTCAGGAATCAACCTTCAAGAGGGAAAAACAACTCCACCCATGGATCCCACAATTTACTGCCAGCTGATCGAAAGCTTACTTTACTTGAAAAATTCATAGAATGATATTTGTTATGACTGGAATGATGTGTAAATATATATGCATCAGCCTCATGAAACCCATTGGAATGAATCCAAGAGGATCCTTCAGTACATTCAAGGCACTAGATCCTACGACATTCACTATGTTGCAGATTCTGAGCTAGAGTTGGTCAGTTTTACTGATTTAGATTGGGAAGGGGATTCCATAGATTGGAATTCCACTTTTGGGTATGTATTAAATTTAGGTGGTGGCCCCATTTTTTGGTCTATAAAAAATCATGCTTCCATTCCATTGTCTTCAGTAGAGGCTAAGTACATGGGAGCAGTGAATGCTTGCATCCAATCTGTTTGGTTACAAGTCATTCTTTCAGAGTTTGGAATTGGTAGTGATTTATCCATAGTCAAATTTTGTGAAAACTAAAGTTATATCAATATCTCCAAATATCCAGTTCAGCGAAAGAGGACCAAACATGTTGATATTCACATGCACTACATTAGGGAGTTGGTGCATGACAAGACCATTGTTCTGTAATACTTCCGTATAGATGAACACATTGTAGATATCTTCCCCAAGAAATTTACTAAGAAAAATTTCACTTAACTCTGTTCAATGTTGGGGGTGAGTTCATCAGAGTGATTAGTTACTTCTTCTGTGTTCAGCTTGAGGGGGGGCACGGGGTTTCCCACTGGGTTTTCCCTCTTTCCTCACTTAGCATTTTATTTTGACCATTGTTATAGTTATTTTATGTACAGGATGACCTATGGCATTTGTTTTTGGGTCCCTATAATTTCATGCATTTTATTTTTAATCCTCCTCAGTATAGCTTAAGGGGGGGTTTTGGAGTCATTATCCAGCCCACACACCTATTTTGGTCAATTTTGGCCTAATTAATCACTATCCTAAGTTAATTGACTCAAATTGGAATCAAATGAGAACACCGTAACAATAGGATCAACACACCCACACCCTCCTTCAATCAAGGAGGCCAGCTAATCCTTCTCCTTCAATCAAGGAGGATAACTAGGCTTCCTCCTTCAATCAAGGAGCAATTATGGGGCGACCTAGGTGTCATAAGTGTACCAAGTAGCCAACTGATTATTTTTTCAACTAACAATCAATTAAGACGACTTGTAAAGGAACCTCCCTCATGTCGTTGATGATTTTGGGATGATTTGGGTGAACCAGAGTGAGTTAACGTGCCTCCAACAACTTATGATGACCAGATTCAGTTCAGTTCACTTCATCGGAGCTAACTGGAGTTAGTGATGCACTACCACCTATTAATTGACATGTAGTGACATGTACTTGAGTTACATTTAGTTAGACTCAGTCATTTATTGCATTCTAATTCAGGTAGGACTCAGTTCAGTCAATTATGGGTAGATTAGTGGTTAACTAGTGTGTTCAGTGTGGATAATAGTCAGTTAAGCTACACCCATCCATTAATTAACTCTAGTGAATTCGAATTGTCTCCATTCATGCAGTTTTTGCATGCCATTATATTATCGATTTTCATTCTATTATTGACTATATAGAGCTGCAACCTCCTATTACAGTACCGTAATGTCATTTTATACCTAAATTGTCTTGAATTTATTTTAATTTTGCGCTTTGTCTCAAGATTTATTTGAAAAAATTAATAGGGAGGACTATCATGCCACATTCTAATAGGCATACTAGTTGACAATGTTCACCCACCTACTAGTTCCCTAGGTTGGGGTAGGACACGAGGAGGAGGCATTAAACATTGCAATAAGGGAGCTATGCAACCCAAGAAAACATTAGTTTATCATTTAAACATTAATTTTTGTTATAAAAATAATAAATATGGAGAAATAAAGTGGCATTTATTCATAAGGACATTTGGAGGTCCATGGGGGCCTTGGGTGGCTATATGCTTCCTTACACATGTCATGGCTTATCCAAAAAATTGAAATTATGAGTGATGGAATGTTCTTGGAAGGTGAAGAGTCATAAAATTACATATCATGAGATCAAGTATTCGAATGGTTGAGTAGTATTAACTCCCCATAGAAGAGGAAGAGTCTAGGAAGAAACTAGGTGCCATGTGGAGCTAGATTCCCTACGCTTTATAACAACAATGATGGAATATTCTATGAGAAGTCAGACCGGATTGCAGGCCTGATTGTAGAACTATGACAAACTTACATGTAAGGGATAAAACTAGTCTCCAAGAGGGAGAATTTGGGACTAGGTGGAAGCCATTCAAATTGGGTGGAAGATGAAGGGTTGAGGAGAAGACCAAGTGGGATGGAGGTTACTAAACATCAAGGATGAGGTGGAGGAATCATATGGGAATTATATAGAAATTGGAGGAACATAGGAGGGTTATAAAAATATGTCATGAGGAATGGAAATGTATTTTTATCATTTGTGCATTTTCCTTTGGTATTTGGAGAGAAATTACTTGTCCTTTGCACAGTGGGTGCACACTTACCCTGCTAGTGAGCCAATTTCGAGAGAGTGCTATTCTGATCCAAGTTGGACATGGGAGATGAAATTAAGGCCACTCATTTGGATATTTAGAGAGTTTTTTATTTTATATATTAGGATTTTACTTTTTGTGACTTATCTATCCTCCCATTCTCTCAATTTTCACTTCCATATTTCTATGGTTTACTATGAAGGCGCACTAGTGTGACTGGTGGCTACACCCCATTGATTTTAGTTGATGGCCAAGATTTTATGTATGATGTATGGATATGTAAATCAATTTAATATGCTCTGTAAGTCGAAATAATAAGAAATACATATGCAAATGTCCTCATTTCCAAGCTTTCTTGTGACTAGCTTCCATGTGATGATTTTCCCTTTCAATGGAGATTGCGTATCTGATGTATATTGCGAATTGGGTCAATTTTATATGATTTTAGTAAGATATTTAAATTATTTCAATGTTATATATTAATATTTCTCAGTTATGAACCATTATATGCACCATTTATGATTCGACATTGAGCTTTATTGTGTCATTTCCATTAAGCAAATATCACTAAAATTGTGCGTTCGAATATGAATAATTAATCCTATGTTGCAGAACTATTAACCACATATAATAAAATTAATGAAGTTTAATTATAGTCCCCATACTCCTTTCTGAAATTCAAGAGGTTTTCTTAGGCCTTGGAGACCCATTTCTGCACATGCCCTAGGGGGAATTACACCATAAATTGCTAGTAATTTTTCCCTTATTTCCATTAATAACAAATAAAGTTGTAGATTTATATGAAATATAATAAAAAAACCAAAGATTATATTGAAGTTTCTTAATATTCCCCACATCATTCCCTAAATTCGATACCCACTTGATTCATTTGAATCCCCCACAGTCCAAGTTAGTCATGACAATTTTTCCAAAATGTTTTCTTTGTTGGGAATTTTCAGACATTACAACTATGATATTAAATACATGAAAAACATGACTAAAATAAACATTAGGATCATATTTACATCTTTCAAAGCTAAGTGAAACCAGAAAATTGTCCATGTTGGCATACCAAGCCACGGGGGCTTTCTTAAGACCATAGAGAGACTTACTTAAACTGCATACAAGTGAAGGATCCTCAATTAAACCTCAAATTTATTGCATAGAGATATCCTCTTGAATTTCACCATGAATAAATTCACTATTCACATCAATGTGGTGAACCTCCCAACGCTTAGATGCAGCAATGACTAAAACTAGCCTGATAAAGTCCATCTTTGCAACCAATGCAAATGTCTCTGTATAGTCTACTCCTTGCACTTGAGAGAAGAATTTAGAAACCAACCTAGCCTTATAATTGATATTTTAACTATCATCATCCACTTTTTTCCTATAGACCCACTTGGATTTCACTAGTTTCCTCTTGGAGGGAAAGGGAACCAATTCCCAAGTCTCATTGTCTTGCAATGCTTTGAACTATTCTTAAATGGATGTTTTCCATATTGGGTCAATTGATGATTACTGATATGTTTTAGGATAATATACTACCATCATGAAGAATCTATCATCAATATTCAATTCACAAGTAGAATAGGAATTGTGGAATTGAGATCTTGTCTTCCTAGAATCTACTGGATCACCAGCTAGATCCCCGACTGCTTCAATGGTTTTCTTAGCCCACTATGGATGAATGGGTGAGTCATTTATAAATGAATGTCATCAAAATCATCATCAATATCAAAATAATAAAATGAATAGAATGATTCATCACTTACATCATCCTGGAGTGGAAGATGTGAGCATTCCTCATGAGCTACTTCGGTCTCTTGCATGGGTCTTCTTCGAAATGTACACTCCTTTCAATGAATGTCTTATGATATGAAGAATCAAAGAGATTTTATCCATTTTATTATCCATAATATACAACCATTATGGAATCCTTTCTTTGAGGTTGTAAGGCCTTTCTCTTTTATGGAGGAATCCTGGCCCAATCCTTTGAGCCAAAGACCATGAAATGAGAAACACTTGGCTTGTGACCACACCAAGCCTCATATGGAGTTTCTCTATCCAAATATTTGTGAGGATATATTTTTTGAACATATATATCATAGTTGATAGCTTCAACCCATATGTTAGGATTCAAATCATGTTCCTCCATCATACAGGTTTCCATCTCCTTGAGCGACATGTTCTTATGCTCTGCAACACCATTCTGCTGTGGTGTGTAGGGCATCGAATTCTGCATTTGGATGCCACATTATTCACAAAGCTTCTTCAAACTCTTCTTCACATGCTCCTTGCCATTTCCAGTCCTAAGGACCTTTATCGTGTTCCCACATTCATTCTCAACCAAGGATTTCCAAACTTTGAGAGTCCCAAAAAATTCAGATTTTAGTTTGAGAAAATATACCGAGCAATACCTTGAGAAATAATCTATGAAGGTCAACACATGTACGAATTCTAAAGCCTTGATGGCATAAAAAATTTCATAAACATGCTAACGATCTAGGCACACAATTAACCTCACATAGAATTGTAGAGAATTAGCATAAGGAGAGAAGAAGAAGAATTAACGAACACACATTAATGAATGATCAATAAATGATAATTGATATTATTACATAAGTAATACATCCTTATAACAGAAAAAGGATTTGCATGAAGACAATTCAAGCTAGCTCATAAAGTAGGCTTACTAATTATGATAAACCCCATAGTTGACTAAAGCACTTTCCCAATATACCAAGCACCTCACGAATTATAAATAGCATGTGTGAGTGATGATGAGTGAAGGAAAGAATTTCTAATCCTAGAATATGGAGAGAAAATAATGGAGGATGGGTTGGCAACAAAATTTGCCAGTTTCCTAGTTGACTAGCTTTACCTTATCCATAGAAAAGCAGGATAAAGCAGAAAAAGCAGGATAAAGCAGAAAAAGCAGAATAAAGCAGAATCTGCTGTAAAGCACAGTTACCAATTCTGGATGGCCATAAAGTGGTCAAGATCAACCCAGAATCAGAAATAAATCATTCCTAGGATATAGATTGCAAGTGTTGCCTCTAGGGTGCAAGTGGATGCCAACTATCTAAGCTAGTGGGTAGGAAATTAATCAAATAATGATTAATTATTTTATGAGTGGGTTTAGTATATTCCAACACTCCCCTTTAAGCCTAAATTTATGATGATATCCCTGAACTAATCAGAAATAAATATGCATATAGGTCCCAACAATAAATCTATGGTCACCCTTTTACAATTTATCTTGTCCAAAGAAATGAGGAAAGAGGAAAAACCTCAAGGGGAAAATCCTCCCTCAAGGAAGGACATGAAAAGCAATACCAAAAATGATGAACTGTTGGTGTTGCTGCTGCTCTAAAATAAATGCTAATGTATGGAGGAATATTCTTCTTTTGGAAGAAGATAAATATGCTCACCTGGATCTAGGACAACTGTCGGATCGAAACTAGGACCATGTAGAACAACTAAAATCTAATGATGTGAAGGCAATACTGAAGGATCTTGAGACTTGTAATCAGCTTGAAGATGATGAGATGACTTGAACTTCGAACCAATAGAGATGAAATGAGCTCCATATAGGTGAAATAACTGTCCAAGCGAATGTATAATGTCTCCATATTCATTTACACATAGAGGATGTGTGGAAGTGATCTTGTAGGAACATAGAGAAGGCATAGGATCAAAGAGTGCAAATGAATGGGATCCATGGGTTTATCTAGCTTCCAAATAATCCAAGAGATAACAAATAAGCACAATAGTAGACTCATGGGAATATATTGGTAAATAATCCTCTATGGTAGAAGTATGAGAGGAGGAAAGATAGTGATGTTCAAAATATTCAAGGAGGCTCTGAGAATGAGTGCCAAGAACAAAGTAGGAGCTACAGAAGCACATGGGATCAAGTATGGTAAGTGGAAAAACACTAGAATGACTTGATTTGGCTAAGAAAAAATACTGGAAGTCACTGGGTTGCGCACCATCAAGAAGAGGGCCATGCACAAAGTGTGAGAGGTCTGGCATATGGATCTCAAAATCCATGAGAGAAGTCATAGAGAACACTGAATGTGTGAGTGAATCATCAATAGCAATAGCAGCTCCACTAGTCACTTCTTTTTCATCAACAACATGATAAGAAGATGAATCAAGATCTTCTACTTGAAGATACACAGGAAAATATGGCTCTTCAATATTTTCTTCTTGATTGAAAGAGGAAGCATTCAAATCAAAGAGAGTAGTAGCAACAGGAACTATATGAGAAACTTCTTCTTCATGATAAACTTCATCAAAGACTGTAGAGGCTGAGACATCTTAAGAGACATAAATTATTTAGGATCTAGAGGTACTCTCCACATAGCTAAAAGGATCCTCATTCTCCTTTCCCAAAACTCTATCCAATATTGTCCATAGATCCTTTGGGTAATCAACAAAATAATAAGGTAGCACATGCTTGGAGAGATATCTAGACAAATAGCTCCAATTGCTCTATCACAATCATTCAACCAATCACTTGGCTCTTCATAAGAATCTTCACCATCTCCAGTAGATATCTCATAGAGACCTTGTCTCTTTAGATATGAAATCATCTTCAATTCCGCTATGAATAGTTTGTGAATGGAGAAAGAAGAGGAACTGATACTCTTGAATCCATTCGAAGTTGAACCTGCAAAATAAACCTGCAAATCTGAAAAAGGAGGATTAATTAATGAACTCTCAAAGATCTGATATCATGTAGAGCTTTGATATCCTCAACTCTGATACCATGTAGAACTTGAACTTTGAGAACCTTAGCTTTGATACCATGCAGGAGTTCTAAAGCCTTGATGGCATAAGGAATTTCATAAACATGCTAAGGATCTAGGCACACAATTAGCCTCACATAGAATTGTAGAGAATTAGCATAAGGAGAGAAGAAGAAGAATTAATGAACACACATTAATGAATGATCAATAAATTATAATTGATATTATTACATAGGCAATACATCCTTATAAATAAAAAAGGAGTTGCATCAAGAAAACTCAAGCTAGCTCATAAAGTAGGCTTACTAATTATGATAAACCCCGTAGTTGACTAAAGCACTTTCCCAATATATTAAGCACCTTAGGATATAGAAATAGCATGTGTGAGTGATTATGAGTGAAGGATGTTATATTTTTATCATTAAGCTAGCATAACATTAGGATCTTTAACTGAGAGAATAACAAGCATAGCAATCAAACTCAAGAGACAATGAACACAGTTTTTATCCTCGGGGAAACCATAAATGGTGAAAAACCCACAACTTCCTTAGAGATAGAATCAGCACCAAAATAGAAAAGGCCCAAAATATTAAGTGATCTCCCGATAGTAGCAGTCTCTCTCTCTGACACTGAGAAAGCTTCTCCTCTCTCACTCATGCACCCCAATGACTGAGTGTGTGTGTATGAGTATATTAAATAGAGAGGCTCTCACTCTCTATTTATATTCTTTCATTCACTTGGAACCCACTCCAACATGTCGGCCTCACTTAATAATTACTTACTAGAGCCGACGTCTCTAGGAGTGTCTAATAACCCTAGTGCCCCACCACTTGTGCATACTTTGCCTCCTCTGACCAATAGGAGGGTAACACAATGGTGGGGACTATTGCCTTGACTTACAATGAGTCGCCTAGGGTCGAATTCACTAGGATAGTCTAATAACCCAATGGCCCCACAAATGTGAGGACTTTAACCCTTAACTAATAGGAGGGTTACACACAATGACTTGACATGACTTTCTCATTATAGAAACTTCCAAGAATAAACATCAGGATATGACATGACTCAAATAAATTACAATACATCCCGGAATAAACACCGGGTTACAATACATAAGAAATACAGATGAATACATTTCGAAGTTACAAATACATCAGCACTCCCTCTTAACTAGGGAGGTATTCTCTTGACACAATATATCAGCACAAGTCTTCTTCACTGTATCATCTGGATCATCATCAAGTCATCTTCATCTTCAAGTCATCTTTATTTTCAAGTCATATTTCTCTTCAAGTCATCTTCATCTTTGGATCTGGATCATCACTGGACATCACCACTGGATCTGGATCATCACTTGATCTGGATCATCACTGGGCATCATCATTGGATCTGGATCACCACTCGATCTGGATCATTTCTGCTGGATCATCATCACTGGATCTGGATCATCACTGGGCATCATCACAAGTGCTATCTCTTTATTCTTCTCGTCATAGGAACCTCTACAGTGCCAGTCCTTTTTCATATTGGATGTATCATCTCAGAGCTAGTCCTTTTTCATACTAGATGAGGCATCACAGAGTTGGTCCTTTTTCATACCAGATGTGGCAGCTAGTCATAGCTAGTCCCTTTTCAGACTAGATGAGCCTTCCTAGAGCTAGTCCTTTTTCATACTAGGTAGGGCATCACAGAGTTGGTGCTTTTTCATACCAGATGAGGCATCACAGAGCTGGTCCTTTTTCATACCAGATGTGGTAGCTACTCAGAGCTAGTCCTTTTTCATACTAGATGAGCCTTCCCAGAGCTAGTCCTTTTTCATACTAGGTATGGCATGACAGAACTGGTCCTTTTTCATACTAGATTAGGCATCACAGAGCTGGTCCTTTTTCATACCAAATGTGACAGCTACTCAGAGCTAGTCCTTTTTCATACTAGATGAGACTCCACAAAGCCATCCCTTTTTCATGCTGGATGTGCCGTCTACATATAGCTATTCCTTTTTCATACTAGATGTGTCTTCACAAAGCCAACCCTTTTTCATGCTAGATGTGGCATCCACATATACCTAACAATGGAAGGAACCAATCCTCTCAACATGTCACAGCTCTTACATCTGACCATGGAAGGAACCAATCCTATCACCATGTCGGAATGTCATAGTACTTACATCTGACCATGGAAGGAACCAATCCTCTCACCATGTCAGAAGGGCACACAAAATCATCACTTCCCTTTGGAGGGAACCTCGATCTGGAGAACACCAAGCTTCTCCCTGATGTACTCAAACTTCAGTCTCACCATTTCTAGCATAGAATCACATTAGGGATGATTATGTCCAAGGATAACCTGTGAGCTTCACCAGGACCAATTACATCCAAGGAAAACCTACAAGACCATTTATGTCTGAGGAACCTACGAGCTTCACTGGGATTTATGATCGGACAACCTGTCTCACCAGCTATGCTAGAACTCCCTCTTTCGAGAGATCTTGATCTATATCACAAACTAGAGATTCACTACTTCTCTCTCCTAAATTACAAGTGGCAACATATTTTTCCTTGGCAATACTCAGTGCCATGCAGGACTCCATCTTGTCAAACCAAGAGATCACACCTAATCTCACACTGAAGTATCACCTCAAAGTGCTCTTCCTATCAATGGCACTGCCTGCCCAAAAAAAATCCACACAGCCCTCTAGGTTAATCCTCTGATTCGTATTATACTTGATCCCATACTCACTTGTACCCTTCAGGTACCTCAATGCATGCTTTGCAACCATGAAGTGAACATGTCTCAATGTGTTCACAGCAAAGCAAATATATGGTCTCGTATTTGTCAGGTACATCAAGAAATAAATCACCTGACAATACATCATGGCATCAACCAACTCTGATGAAGCAACACTCAATATCTTCAGGTTTGATGCCATAGGTGTGGTCATGGCCTTGCAGTCATCATCCTGAACCTCTTCAGGATCTTTACTGCATACTTCCCTTGTCCACACCTCCATGACTAGAATGTAGTGCATCGACACATAACAGGAGCATTACTGGTCTTTCACCTTCAACCTTGAAGCAAAGGTTGGAATCCATTTTACTCTCGGTAAAGCCTAGAATCACCAATAATCTATCCATCTTGACGTACCGTGTCGAAACTCAGGATCTTCTGCAGTCACTCCCTTTGAAGCATCATGCTCCCTCTGTCTTTGCACTCTATGCACTGAAACATTCTATACTAGAGTGGCAAGTAGCTTCCTATGCTACTAATCTTCTATGTATCCATATAGGATCACTGGATACCAAGATCCTCTATCTTGAACCTTTTCAAAAGTTCCTCTTGCACCCATATTTGAGCTTGTCATCCTTTATCCACCTTGTAGCAAAGGTTCAGATCTTCATCAAGCTCCTCATGTATTTTTTATCCCATGGGTGTTTTCTAAGCACATACAATGCTTTCTTTCATTTTCACACATGATTCTACCTGTCATGTGTCTTCACTTGCAATGGCTGCAAATGTCTCTTCATAGTCTATGCCTTCTTTTCGTGAGAAGCCTCGTGTTACGAATATTTCCTTGTATCCCATGATGTTTCCATCTACTGCATGATGGAACTACGGACTTCCCTTCATGTATTGATACTGCATCCTATATATCATTCTTCTTGAACTAATCTTCCCTTTGTTCTTGGAAGGTTCTGCATCAATGATGTCTCTGCATTCATCATATTATTTTTCATTTTGAAATGTCGTCACTTGTTATTCGGAACAAGTCTCATTCTTCTTTGTTTACAGGCGATTATGTATGCGATATTTCCTACAAGTCAAATGCATTTGCATGGTTAGAAACATTTCATAAGGAATGTTCATACTGGCAAATTCTTATGCATAAATATATGATCATGCAACTACTTTAGCCAATACAACATTCATCCATATCTCACAAAAACTTTTCTAGATGCCTTCCATCTCTACCAAGACAACATTGAGTTTGTGCACTAATCCAATATGTCAACAAATAGGTTTCATTCTAGATAAGTAGCAATGGAGAGTTGTATAGCACCATGAGCTACTTACCCATCACATGCATATTAGAAGTATACTGTCATTAATGCAAACATCCTATCATGCATAATACATCAACTGAAATATAAACAAATGTATAACAAAACAATATCATGAAATGACAATTTAATACTTATGTTTATTTGTTTTGTGGGTAGACTCCTTCTTGAGCCTTCAGCTTCATCTTCTTCTTCATTCATAATATCATCGTTTCTTATCCAAATGCTAAGGTGGATAAGAGATTCTTCAAGAGTTGAGTTCTTCATATTCCTCATTGCTTGAGGGATCTTCTTTGGATGGTGAGAGCTTGATATTCAATTTCTCCCATCTTCTCTTCTCTTCTTATGAGTTGAGCTTCTTCTTCTTCCCAGAGTCTACTGAAAGTAATCACTTCCTTCTGGCACACATTCATTGAATGAATGAATCCCATGATCCTGGGAGGCCATTCAAGGTGGCCATCACCACTTCTGCATTCTTCACTTCTTCTTTTACCACTTCAAGTTGTTCTTTAATTTGAGAGACCCTTATGACTGCATGGTCTTTGCATTCTGGATCTTCACATTCTCCAACTGGTTTCTTAAGGTCATATTTTGATGTATGTTCTTCCCTTCAAATATCTTGTTCAAGGAATAAAACATCTTCATTGTCTTTAAGGAAGAAACTTTTAGTAGAAGTTGATTCGTGACTGAATCAGCAATGATCTTCTTGGCGTTGACCAAGTTCTTCATGTGTAAGGCTTCTAGCCTCATCTCCCTCTGGAACTGGAACCTCTCTACTCATGTAGGTGTCCCATTCATTTTCTTCAGAGATATCATATACTTCCATGCTTGGAAGTTGTCAACTTCACCAAGCTTATCATCAAGCTGATGTGATAGATCACTTTGAAATGAGAACCTCAAATGGAAATAGCAAAAGATTAGATCTTACCAATTTGAGGTGTTCGTCCTTATTTCAGAGCTGGCTGATCTAGGGTTTGTCACAGAAACTCTAATTTTCAAAAATTGGAATCTTTCAGATATGATTGTATAGACATATAGATATCTTCAAATGGAGCTATCCAATGTACTACTTTTCTGAAAACAGTGGAGGGAAGTTCCCGGAACAGGAAGCCCTAGTTTTCCAATTTGTTCTGCAGAAATTCCTATCACTGTTTATGTGATATATCTTAAATTAATGCTCCCATATGTCTGAAGTTTTTTGCTGAGGTAACCTCACATGTTCCTGATCCAGCACCATAGGTTTCATCATAATTTGTTTCACCAATTGCGATTTATGATCCTTTTCCCAAGGTGACTTGTTACGGGACTGTTCAAAATAGCGAAGTTGTACAACAAGCCACATGTCATTGGTTCATATTCTGAGTCTGATATTTGGACCACCGAAATTAATGTCTGTTCCCTTTCTGTAACATCTTCAGGAATTCCATTTGGACCTCTGTATCCCAATATATTTCAATTCTCCCTAGGTGTCCTGTTTAGGGATGAATTCTGGAAGAGGCTGGAACCTTAACTTGGAGGGATCATATCACCCAGAATATAGTGAATCTAAGGCTGATGTTTGGAAAAAATGTACATCAAGATTGTATCTTCGGTAATTGCAATTTTCAGCTCCTGATACTTCTCCAAACTTAGGATATAGCGAATTTACCAAAACTTAGCAGTTTTAGTATTTAGGGTTTTTCTAGCTCGAGGTCAAACTAGGGTTTGACTTTCCTGGAGTTTCAGCCAACCAAATTTATTGATCCAGGTATCTAAAATTTAATTTTTATGAGGAGAACAATCCTATTCTAGGCTCACTCAAAAATTCCTCTTCTATAGAAAGCCCTAATTTCTGCATCGAAAACTGAAAATGCTCGGAATCGAATTCCACTTCGACAGAAAGATGCGCCCTTCAATGGAGAGTCAGCCTAGCATAATTTTTCTAATGGATTGTAGAGAGAAACCCAAAAAGTAAGAATCCATAGCTTTTGTAGCAGCACAATGTCTTCTTCTCAGGTTAGCTCTGATACCATGTTAGATTATTATCATTAAGCTAGCATAAAATTAGGATCTTTAACTGAGAGAATAACAAGCACAACAATCAAACTCAAGAGACAATGAACACAGTGTTTATCCTCGGGGAAACCATAAATGGTGAAAACCCCACAACTTCCTCATAGATAGAATTAGCACCAAAATGGAAAAGCCCCAAAACAGTAAGTGATCTCCCGACAGCAGTAGTCTCTCTCTCTCTCACACTGAGAGAGCTTCTCCTCTCTCACTCATGCGCCCCAATGAGTGAGTGTGTGTGTATGAATATATTAAATAGAGAGGCTCTCACTCTCTATTTATATTCTTTCGTTCACTTAGAACCCACTCCAACATGTTGGCCTCACTTAACAATAGGAGGGTAACACAATGATGGGGACTATTGCCCCGACTTACAATGACTCACCTAGGGTTGGATTCACTAGGATATTCTAATAACCCAATGGCCCCACAAGTGTGGGGAATTTAACCCTTAACCAATAGGAGTATTTCCCACAATGACTTAACATGACTTTCTCATTATTGAAACTTCTCGGAATAAACATCAAGATATGACATGACTCAATTACATTACAATACATCCTGGAATAAACATCGGGTTACAATACATAAGAAATATGGATGAATACATTTTGAAGTTACAAATACATCAACAAAGGAAAGACTTGCTAATCCTAGAATATGGAGAGAAAATATTGGAGGATGGGTTGGCAACAAAAGCTGCCAGTTTCCTAGTTGACTAGCTTTACCTTATCCATAGAAAAGCAGGATAAAGCAGAAAAAGAAAAATAAAGCAGAATCTACTGTAAAGGATAGTTACCAATTCTAGATGGCCATAAACTTGTCAAGATCAACCCAGAATCAGAAATAAATCATTTCTAGGATATAGATGGCAAGTGTTGACTCTAAGGTGCAAGTGGGTGCCAACTATTTAAGATAGTGGGTAGGAAATTAATCAAATAATGATTAATTATTTTATGAGTGGGTTTAGTATATTCCAACAACACATACCTTAAATTACCATAAAAGGGTGTGGGAAGAGGCCAAATAATATCTGAATGAACGAAATCAAGTACTTGGACATATCTCCTTTCCTTTGTTAGGATTTATAATCCTCCCGCATCCAAAGTATCTATTAGGTTATATTTGACTAAATTAGGAGTCATTTAGTTATTATTGGTTCCACTAGTAACATTGGGTCCACTTGGGCCAATGGGGACACATGTACCAGTCACTAGAGTGTGGGAAAGAAAGATTGAGTCTATCTGCAGCTGAATTCACATTCATGCATTAGTTTATGCGCTTCCTAGACCAATCCCTACATTTTGGGAGCCACTAGGAGTGTCGGAACTACCCTCATTTAGTTGTTAGCAGTTGGTGACTAGTCAAGCTTATTTATGCTTTAGTTACATTCAATTAGATTTCCTCCAAGTCAATTAGCACCACTATTGCGTGGATACATGTGAGAAGGCACTAGTTCTCACCTACGTCTCACCTACCACATCAATTAAACTAGTTTAACTGATTATAACTGATGGAGAGACTGAATTAGACATATGGAGTTATCCTAGTGGACTCTGATAATGATTTAGACACTTTTAATTATCCATTTAGTCATGTTGAGTTGGTATTTTCAGAATTTTTCCACATGATTTGAGTTATCCTCTATGTAACACCAATATATATTGTTGGAGTTAATGAAGTTTATACTATAATTATAATACGGAATACTTGTCTGTTTCTTGTGATATTTGTTTTGTTTAGAGGGTAGTATTCATTCATTTTGCAGTGCATAATAATTAAAATATAATGGAACTCATTTTTCAAGGATCAATGGAACATTAATTATAATATGGTATTAGATCCTTCTCAGAAAATCTTCAAGTCTTTCTACTCTCCACTGTACACCAGAAGCAGCTGGGTTTTCACAGAAGTCCCACAAAGAGATCCTTGCATCCTCTGAATTCATTCATAGTGGTAGTGTAGGTGTGAGGGACGCTAAAAAAAGTGTACATGTCAAGAGGAAAGGCTTGATTATGAAATAGTGCAAATTTGTTTTGTTTTTGCAAGGTTATCTTACAGGTGCTACATAGGTGGATTGGAGAAATTGATTGATGGGAAGGATAATTGATGGAGAATAAATATTTATTACCCCAGATCCTGACACCCTTCAACAATGTTGATTGGAGGGAAGATATGCAGGTCTTTTTGTGGAAGCTTGACATGTACAGGTTGACAATGGACCAAGAGATTGAACCTCATAATCTTGTTGAGAAGAACAAGTTCTTCAATCGACCAGATGAATCCTTTGGTTTCCTTTCTACTCACATATCCAGAGACCTCCTCTATCATCTTGAGGGATTGAAGACTCCTAAATAATATTGGTAGAATCTCGAATTCTCATTTGGCAAGAAATATGAGCTTCAAGGACACATTCTAGAGAATTTGCTAATATTATTGCATCCCAACAGCTTTGATACCATAAAATGATGTTTTACCAAATTCAAGTCTCTTGCACTACAATGTAAGTAGTGCAGAATATAGAGAAATGATGAGCAAATAGTTCTTGCTGTACTTAGCAAAATTGGTTATGAGTATTCTGTATTTGTCTCTAGCTTCCATTGCAAAAGGGCTTCCATTCCTAATTAGAGGATGCCTACATTTGATGGCTTTATTGAGTCCTTAATACAGGAACAAGATAAGTTGGTCCAGATGGGATTCCTCCATACATCCAAAGACCAAGCTCTCCTAGTGATAGACTCTAACAATGCACAAGCTAAATGGAGGCATAAGGGGAAGAAGCATAAAGCATATAATTCAAAGCCTATAGTGAGTCAGAAGTCTTACAAAGGAGCTTCGGGATCCAAGAAGTAGAAAAAGTTTGAAAATACAAAGTGTCCCTATTGTATGAGGGGTTTTCATCCAGGGAACTCTTGTATTAAGAAGAATATCGACCAATTGTCTTCCCTCCTTGAACATAAAAACATTTATCTTCCACATGGATCAAAGAATTATGATGTTGGACGATAGATAGAATATCATGAGAGGTGCCATTCCTTGAAGGCTAGCCTTACTCATTCAACATCATACTTGATTGATTCTAGAGCATCCAACCACATGGTTTCCTCCTAGGAGTATTTATCTACCCTCACACTATCAAAGTGGAGTAATATTCACATGTGAGATGAGTCCCAAATTCCAGCAGTAGGTAGAGGTTCAACTAAAATTCATCATGGTGAGTTCAATTTTTTTATCTATGTGCCCTCCCTTGCAGCTAATTTGTTGTCTTTTTATCATATGAACAATACAAGATCTCCCAAGAGAGTTACATTCAAATCAGATTCCATCAAGATCACTGGAAAAAACTACTATAAGACTCATAGTGAAAGGAAATGCTAATCATACTACTAAAGCTTATGAGTTCTCACATTTTTTTCCTATATCACCTCCTACAACTTTATTGACTCATGCTAACAATACTAGTAAGATATGGCATGAGAGATTTGGGAATCTCAATTCCAAATATCTCCAGCAACTCCACAATGAAAAAATGGTTGAAGGTTTTCCTCTCATCCAAACTTACGATGGATTCTGTTCTTGCTGCTTGGTAGGTAAGCATCCTTAGAATAGGTATGAAGTTGGGAAGGCACATAGGGCTGCCTCATTACTTGATTTGATACATAGTGTTGTGGCAGGACCAATTCCCATAACATCCATTAATGGTTGCAAGTATTTCCTCACTTTTATTGATCATTGTTCTAGGTTATATTGGATATAATTTATGAAATAGAAATTAGAATTATTTAAAATTTTTAAATTTTGTAAAGCTATGGTTGAGAATAGTTTCAATAAAAATATCAAGTCCATAAGATCTAATAAAGGAGGAGAGTATATTAAAGGAGAGTTCCAACATTGCTATGAATTTGAGGGGATTCAAATGGGACATTCAGTTCCATACACACCACAGAATAATGGTGTGGCTGAGAGGAAAAACATATCACTGAATGAGATGGAAACATGTATTTAACATGCCAAGAATACTCCTCCTCTTTGGGAAGAATTTGTAAATGGTGCTTCATACTTGCATAATAGGGTGCCTCATCAATAAGTGGTTGGGGCCGCTCCATTCAAAGAACTGCATGGGAATAAGCCCAGTGTCTCCCACATGAGATTTTTTGGTTCCAAAGCTTGGGCCAGAATACCCATTGATAAGAGAAAGGACTTCCAAGACCAAAGTAGTGAATGCATTCTACTGGGATATGTAGATGATGCAAAAGAATACAAGTTGATGGAGGTTCCAACTAGGAAATGATTCATTGAGTGGACTGTTTAGTTTGAAGATGATCAATTGTTTAATGCACCAACATCCAAAGCACAAGAAGGTATAACCACTCTTACACCACTTTTGGTGATGATGATTTGTTACATGTTTCAGATACAAATGGAGAGGATCGAGATCAACATGATCTTGGTATTCAGGATGAATCTCATGAGATTCTAGATCCAAATCCAACAGCCATTCCAAACCAAAGGACTAATCCTAGATGGGCTCAAAAGATCATTGTTGCAGCTGGGGATGGTGCTGGGAATCCAGAAGATGAAAGGAGAACTAGGTCCCAGTATCAGAATGAGCATGTTGCTCTCTCTCTCTCTCAGATTCTCTCCCTAAAGAGTTGTGCAATAAAGTTCCAGGAAACTGATACATGATGATAGCGAATGATCAACCACTTGGCCCACAGAAAAATAAAATTGATCATTTTCCACCTATTCCATACAAAGAAACACATTCAACATCCATCAGTTCAGAAGGACATTGATAGGTTCACATGGACAGCTTCAGGATGCTGCTGCACATAAGAACCATACTACTATGCATAGAAGCTGTAATTTGTAGCAAAGTTCTTGACAAGTTATTTTATAAGGAGGGAATTTATTTTATTGTAAAGATAACTTGTATTTTCCCGTTCTGCTTACTTTAAGGGAGGAATTTTTCCATGATGTTTTCCCCTATTTCCTCGATTTATTAAGCAACTTTTTTTTTATCTTTTAGATTGTATATGGCTAACTTTTGGCCTTGTTTCCAGTTCCCACAATTGTCCAAGCCAAGATTCAGGCAGGTGTTAGGATTTATAATCGTCCCTTCTCCAAACTATCTATTAGATTATATTTTCCTAACTTGGGAGTCATTTAGTTATTATTGGGTACACTAGTACCATTGGGGCAACTTGGTCCAATGGGGCCACATGTACCAATCACTAGAGTGTGTGAAACATAGATTGAGGCTATCTGCAACTGATTGCACATTTGTGCATCAGTTTATGTTCCTCCTATACTAATCCCTACATTTTAGGAGCCACTAGGAGTGCCGGCAAAAACCTCTTTGAGTTGTTAGTAGTTGGTGACTACTTAAGCTTAGTTATGCTTCAATTAAATTCAGTTAGATGTCCTCCAATTCAGTTAGCTACAGTATTTAATGGCTGCATATGGGAAGGCACCAATTCTCACCTACTTCTCACCTACCACATTAGTTCAACTAGTTTAACTGATTATAACTGATGGAGAGACTAAACTATACATCTAGAGTTATCCTAGGGAACTCGGATAGTGATTTAGACACTTCTAGTTAGCTAGTAATTCTTGTTGAGTTTGTAGATTCGAATATTATCCACATGATTTGAATTCTCCTTTATGTAACACCATTGTATAATGTTGGAATTAATGAATTTTATACTTCAATTATTACTGAGCAATACTTGTCTATTTATGTGAGATTTGTTTTGTTTAGTGGGTATTATTCATTCCTTTTAAAATGCATAATAATTAAAATATAATGGAACTCATTGCATGAATATTAATGGAAAATTAATTCTAATATTCTTTCCTTTCTCATAGCTACACTCAACATGCTTTCCCACTACACATCCTTGGCATGTGCCATTTGAGAACTTGATAGAAGGAAGCCCTTCCACCATGCCTTTATTTGCTCAATGCCTAGAGGTACTCGTAGTTGAGATGGCCATATCTCTCATGCCACAACTTGTTTGTCTCATTGGAATGTGACAAGAGTGCATTCCTATAAGAGTAGGAGAGGAAGTGAGAGAATTTTTACATTCTCGAAACATGGTCAGCAAAACCCAATGCCACAACTTTTCCTTTAGATATTTATGATATCTCCACTGCATTTGGAGTAAATGTTACTCTCTTTACTTCACCATTCTATGTCATATAATACACTGAGAGTAGGTTTGTTTCTAGATCATGCACAAACAACACATTGTTGAAGTACCCATCTTCAATATCAATCCTACCAATCCATTTGGCTTGGATATTCGAATCATCACCCATTAGAATGGATGGACCACTATAAGGATACAGGGCTGAGAAGGAATATTACATGGAGAAAATGTTCCTAGAATATTATGAATCTATGATGAAGGACTAAGATCTTGAAGAACCTGCAACCAAATCATGGAGCCTCTCTTTGATGTTTGATCTTGAACCACCATATTTCTTTCATGCGGCTTTCGACAGGGGTTTTTTTTTCTTCTCAAGCAGTTGTTCCATCATGTATATAGTATTATTTATGCATTCACTCTCTAGATTCCACCTCTTGTGAAAATAAGTGAATTTGGTATTCTCTTGCTTCTTATTGTCCTTGTCCTTGGTAGGATTCGAACCCCCATCTACATATTTTGGTTTTTCTTGCTTCTTCTTCTCTTGTTGCTTCAATTATCTGGATTTCTTCTTCCCCTTGGATAGATTCAAAAAACATGAAACAAGGGCTTGGTCCTTATTGGATTTTATGGTGCCCATTTGTATGAGATTATCTTTCTCTTGTGTCATTGACTCCATGAATTCTTCTAGTGATCGCATTCTCCAATTTTGAGTTGTGAGCTTGCTAGAGTGGAATGTTGACACAAACACAAAATAATTTGGCCCTAGATTCAAAAGTATTGAAAAGATTAGTTTATACTATTTATTATTCATTCTATACTATTTCATCTTAAGCATCAATGATTTGAACTTGGTGAAGAAGTATTGGATTGTCTCATATTGAGATGAACTCAATGATATTAGCTCATTTTTGAGCTGGTGACCTCTCATCTCATCAATCTTCTTGAAAAATGTCTCAATATTGAGCCATAATTCATTGGGATTTGTCACAATGTCTACATGGAAGAGTAAGTCTCTCGAAAGGTTGAGACAAAGCATTCCAAATGCTTCATCAATCTTGTTGAAGTACTTCGATTTCTCCACAACAGAGTTGGGTTTGACTTCATTCGCCATGCTGACTCTGTATAGGCCTTTTGAACTCATATGGATCACCATATCATCCTTCCAATAAAAATTGTTGAATTGTATCAACAATACATGAGTCAGCTCCATTTCTACTTGTGCACCGAGTGACAAACTACTAATTGTACCTACAATCCAAACACTCGAATTTCTCTAGAAAATTCCCTAGACAACAACTAAAAATTTCTAGTTTTTATTTGAAGCTCTAAAGAGATTTTATTCTATGTGATAATTGATTAATAGTAGGATCAATTATCTAAGGGGATTCTCACAATTCTATATTACATACAAATTATGCAGAAAACAACTGAATGAGTGAAAATATCATACACAAATGTAGTCAATAACATATATTATTATGATTTTAGAACATGTAAATAATTATGGATCAGGTTTATATTACATTAGGTATAAATCATTAGCATTTGGAGGCCATATATATGCATACATGTGTCAGGCTATGATTTGACACTCAAACCCACCTAAGTGGACCAATCAGCTTACTAACCATCCAAAACGGTCACAAATGCTAGTGTGAACATGGATGGAGCATGCTGGAATATAAGTGAAGGAATTCTAGGTGTGGGTGAGTATATGGGTGAGTGGGAGTGGCTTTAGGAGTAAATAAATGCCCAAGGAAGGGAAACAAACACTACAAACATGCACTAACACCGGCAGTCAAACATATTCCATCAATATAGGGATAGAGGAGCGTACCAAGACTGATATGTCATTAATGAAGGCTCCTGTCAATCTAAATTATCAAAGTGGAGTTCCTCAACTATCAGAATGATCAAAGTGGAGTGCCTCAACTACAGTAAATGATCAATAACTTAAGTCTGGACCATAGGATATATCATGACGGCTAATGAAATGTATCCGAGGTGAATGGCCATGGTACTAAGGTGGATTATTTCTCTAGCATTAATAACAAACATGGAGTGAGACACTGCACAATATGATTCAATACACAGGTTGAAGTTATAAGGACATGACTTCATGAAGAAATCTGCACCTCCCATGAACCATGGACCCTGCATACCTCTCATAAAGTGTGGACTTTGTACTAAAACTTTCATTTAATCCTTGAAGGATCATGTGACTGATGAAATGGAGACCACGAGACATTAAATCTGAATTTCACCGAGATGTCCAATTTTCATCGTTGTAGAATTGTTTTTTTTCCATAATCTTTCTTTGGTTTTTAATCTTGGGCTCTATTGGGATAGAAGGTTTTTACCATATTAAAAAAAAACCAAAATTTCCTCCAAAATATGCATATCATCTTTGGGGAGCACTGTTGGAGCTTCAAATTCCTTTTCTTGTTATGCCACTTTTCTTGAATCGGCTATTACATTTAAATATGAAGCTAGAACTTCACTTTTTTTTTCTTTAAACGTAATTTGATCAACCATCGTTGTGCCATTCTCAGGTTTATCCTGTTCAGAAGCCAACCCACTATCATGTATTCCATTAATTTTTCTCTCCTTGGCATGCAAATGATTTCGCCAATATAATATGGATTTGGTGTGTTTGAATGGTTTTCTAATACCATATAATCTAATATTTGCATCATTATGATGGGTGCAATACACTATTTAATTCTCTGTCAATTTGCAATAAGGAATGCCCATTTTAATATTTACGAGGAGTCTATATTCATGCAATAAGGTCCATTATCCATACATTTGCTTTTCCATTTTCATAGTTCTATTATATCTATTTTACCCTTCTTTGCATGCTAGAAAATAAGTCTAGTGGAGAACTCAAAAGATATTGAAAAGCAGGGTAAGATTGCTTCTTATTTTGAAATAGTTGGTTAAACTAGAGACAAAGCACAAAAATATTTGTAGTCAACCAATTGGCAGCTACAGGAAGAAATACATCAATTCAACATGCTAGTATGTCTGTCCACCATTACTTCTGAAGAGGGAATCATTGTATCGTGATGTTCTTTTTCAATATAGGTGGGTTACAATTTCCCTATGTAGTGCATGTGTTTTGTAGGGCCTTTTTCTTTTCATGATGGATTTTGATAACCAAGCTGGATTGTATACATTTTAATTACCCTGCACCATGCAAGCATATTTTGAGGAAGACCACATATTTTATCTTCTTCCACACTTCATCCCCAAATTCTAGGATGACATTAATGCTTCATTGGGATGTTGTATTCTTCATTTTTGAAGTGAGGAATCCCACTAAAGCAACCTGTTCCTTTTCATTGAAAGCGGGATTTTACTAAAGCAACATATATGCAATTCAATTGCCATTATCTTTCAATCAATTCATGGTAGGATTCTCCTTTATAGGTGGAGCATTCCAACCAATTTACCCTTTTTGTTGGAGAGATATCTTAGTTTCTTATTAAAAGAGTCATTTTTATTGTTTCAAATTAATCATATTCGTATTCATCTGATTCCTTGTCTAAATTCCAAGAAAAATTGCTACTTTCATTCTTTGTTATTTTGTGTTAGTCGCTTGGACTCTACAGTCCCAATTCCTAGAGTTTGACTTCTCACAATAAAAACACGTCCTTACCTTTTTAGTGCTACCATTTGCTTCATGTTTTCCTATTTTTCTTTTACCTTTGCTAGAGAAAAGATGTTCCCCATTTTCATCACTAATTTTATCTCTTGTGAAAAGAGAGAATGGTGGGATTGATGATGGTTTACCCATACTAATAGAATATTACTTTCTTTGAATACAAACTAGAAATAAAGTAAGTAGGTTGTTTAAGAAAATTGGTTGGCATTGTCTTTTACATTTATAACTTATTCATGTTGTTGTATGAATGCCTTCAATGCATTAACATGTTGATATGTAGCTTATCCTTTAATCATTATAAATCCAAAATACCATTTCTTTAAAACAAAATTTGCATTGTGAGCTTTTGATGTAAATAATTTAATTAAGTGTTCCTAGATTTCCTTTGAGCTTCTAGATACATCTAGATGGTGAAATTTGAAGTTGAGTATCTAAAATTACTAGAATAATATTTGATTTTTATTTATCATATTTTTAATATCCTTTAACTATTTCTTTTAAACAAGAATGTGTATATTTTTGTATTATAAAGAGATGTAGTTGGACTGGTCAACGATGTAATACAAACTTATTGATGTATCTAAATTCAAGAACCAATAATTATGTCAAGCAAAAAGATTCCAAACGGGAGATATATATCCTTTAGAGAGGATTTCATAGGATGACTACAAGTATAGGATTGAAAAAACATATATAATAAGAACAATATTGAAAAACATAATACTATTGTTCAACAAAAAAAAATGCTTGTCGTGTGTTTCTTCCATCCTGGAATTCACATGTTTATTTACTTGATGTTACAAGTCCATGGATTCCAATTGTTGATGTATAGGTTCCTCCTCTTTACTCCCCAGGTGTAGATCCCAAATAATTTATGAGATTAGAAGCAACTGATTGAGATCCCTTGTTGAGAATGCATACCATATTCCATAGTTTTGTTGTAAAAATGTTTGTATTTGTAATTACCGTAAAAGATGCAATAACTATGATATTTGTTAGAAGGTTGGTGTGCATATCATCTACAATTTAAATATTTACAATGCCAATAATACTAATAACTTCATGGAATCCACAACCTAAGCTTTCTTCCCTTTTGTGGCCACCACAAGCAAATATTTGTGGGGAGCCCAAGACAAGTTTGCTTCCACCAGATTCTAGTAGATATTAGCTTCCTAGAAAGATAGATTATAAGAGTACTATATAAATAAATTTGTATGCCATTATTACATTCTTCTACACTTCATTTCATGAGTACTCTTCATCACTTGCTATAAGAATTGATCTTCCACATGTTCACTACTTTGTGTTCTAAAGGGTGATCATTACTTTGTTTTCTAAAGGTAGTTATATATGACTACTTTCAATGCATCAAGACTACAAGTTAGGATTGATAAAACGTTTAGAAACCTTTGTGAAAGGAATTGTCATGGGAGATTAAAATGGTGTGAGGAGAACGATATGTGGCTAAGTGACTTCACATTGTTGATCATTAAAAATTTACTTTTCCTAAGAGAGAAATATTCACTTGTCAATTTAGTGCCAATGGTCACAATGTACCTCTTTAGAAATATTTATTTTTGATTGTATTACTTTGAAGTAATATCCATAATATTGTCAGTAAAAAATTGGAGGGAGATCCACTCTGTTGGATTTACTGGGTACTCTTGCAACCCTCAAGTCTGGGAGAGAGGGCTTAATATGAATCTTAATCCAACGGTATGTGTCTAAGTGATAAATTTAAGTGAGAAACTACATTTTCTGATATTAACTAATATTTTATGTAGTTTAATACATGTATGTTGCAATCTATAATTTAGCTGTATTCATTCTTTAATTTGTGAGATCAACTAAATATTATTTTGTAGAAACCATTTAGGTGTTTTTTTCTTCCAATGGTCACTTATACACCTGGGATTCTTGTTTACCCACAATATGAAATTTTAATCACTTCAAGTAGTATTATCATATCTACTGTATGTAGTAAAGAAATATCTTGTACATGTATGCATTACTACTTCCATTGCTCTTCCTATTTCCAGATGGATATACATTGTACACTATTAGTTACGTGGAAATTTTTTCTATTCTTTTAATTCAATGTAGTTGAGTAGGACCATCATGATATTATATATTCCTTTTCAAGGTTCCTTATATGTCTATCAAATGGTTGAAGTACTGCATGAATACATCATCTATGGAATGATGATCACTAGTGACTTTGCTTTCTTATTTTTGTAAATATAAAGTGTTACATAGAATTGAATGTGGACATACTTATGATAGTTAGCTTTACAATTATATTATCTATCAAATATTAATTGGTAGGTATGTACCGTCTCTTCGGGAAACATTAACATTTCCCCAAAGTCTTGGCATTGTTGGTGTAATTCCCATGGCTTCAACATATATTGTTGGTGTTTAAAATGATCAAGCTTTGTACTTAGACCCACATGAAGTGCAATAGGTACCCATCATGTTATTTGGAAAATTATGTAGCACTGATGTTTTGATTTTTATCATGGTTTGTATTGTTCTTGTGATATTTTTAAAGGATTGAGAGTTTCAATTTTTCAATGGAGGGCATGCTAAAATAGAAATGTGGGTCACATGTTGAGATTTTCAAAGCTTGAGTTTCAAGTCATCAATGAAGGACATGCTAAAATGTGTTCTTATAAAAATTGTGGCTTACCTATTGAGATTTTAAGGGATTGTACTTTTATGCTTGAAAGTGTGGAACACCCACTAAGATGCTTATTTATGGTTTTACTTTTGTGATTCTTAATGGGATTCACTTGTCATAAGCAATGAATGTCTTGAAGGTAACTATTGTCTGAATTCCTATAGTTGTTTTGATAAAGGTTTATTACTATGAATGGTGAATAAATCAAAGCAACAATATGATGAACAAAAAAACACTCACTACTAATTCCTATGAAAATTAATGCAGTGTTGTACACTAGATGCCCCTCAGTGCTATTGATTCATCATTATATATAGGGTTTTAATGTTGGAGTAGAGGTTTGTCACATCATTTTGGTTATTTCTTAATAACATAATGAATGATTATTGTTTTTTAATATTTACAATTTAGTTAAATTCAAATCATGTTTAATTTGTTCTAGCTATTCTTGTAGAAACAAGATAAGATAAAATCACAACAAGATTTGAACCCAAATTCTGATGACAAAATCCAACGACATCTGACAAAATCTAATGTTTTGTCGGATTTGACTTTGAAATTGTGAATTTCGTCATTTTTTGACACAAGACTTTGTCAGATTTTCGACGCACGATTTTAGATATCGTCAAATTTTTTACCTCCAAATTTGTTGAATTTTTTACCTTAAAATTTGTCATATTTTCAACCCAAAACTTCAAACTTTATCGGATTTTCAACCTTCGACTTTGTCAGATTTGGAAATTTTTTGCGACGCTAACTAGGGTCATTATTGTTAGTTATTCGACAAATGTTGAATTTGAAAATATATAAATTACAGAAACATTCCAACATGTTTTCTATAGAAGCGATGGATAGTTTGTGGAAATTATTTTATTCCTCGATGGACGGTTTGAGGAATTATTTTATTCTTTGATGGAGGATTTGCGGTATTATTTTATTTTTCGATGGACAATTTACTGATATCATTTTATTCTTCAACAAATTACCATTGGTTGAAATAATAATTCATGGAACTTTATTTTTTAAGATCGTCGATAGTCTTCATTCAAGTTTTTTTGTGACAAAATGTCAAATAGAAATATTCCCTATCCAAACGAACAAAATCGACAATTGCTTGCTAGAATGTGGGATGCAGCGAAAAGAAGGGGTGATGGGAAATGTTATTGTCCATTTAGTCAATGCAGGGGCTTTAAGAGGACAAGAATATTGATCACAACAACCACAAAACATTGTATGGAACATGGACACCCTGAGGAGGGGGAAGTGAATATCGCCCATTTGTAATTTTAGCATAATAAAGTTTTTTATATTTTTTTGTTTGGTAAATGTATGAATTATTTTAATATTTTTTATATTAACTTATATCTATTGATGTATTCATGTAATTATAAAGGAAATACATCCTACGGTATATCATCCAAAGGAAGCACTTTCAGAACAAGTAGTGTAGGAACATGGAGCTATGATTAATGGAGAACATGTTAATGATCCTATTGAAGAAGATGATCATACTAATAACGTAGTTGAAGATGATGGTACAAATACGTTGATTTATGATTCATTTAATGTTATAATGGATGATTATGATGATGATGATCATGAAAATATTGATGACTTTGATGATGTTCATGATATACCTCTTCTTGAGAAGGCATATGAACCCCTTTATGAATGCTCCAACACAAATATTCTCTCTGATATATTGTTGATCATGAACATGAAGGTTACGAATGGTCTTTCAAACATATCAATCACATGGATTTTAAGGTATTTAAAATAATCCATCACATATATATGACCGTGATAAAGGTTATCTTTGTTCCTCTAATAATTGTATTGTTAATTCATAATTTAAATTAATACAGATGAAATGGGTTTCATTAATATTACTTACATATTATATTAACTCGATTTTTATTTTTATTTGATGTAGCTTTATAGATGTATTTGTGTTACCACCATCAAATATTTTACCATGCACATATCGATATTTATCTTCCATCATGAAATAAATTGGATTGCATTATGAAGCAATTCATACATGCCCGGATGACCATGTTATATATTATAATCAGCATGAATTTGCATCAGAATGTCTGAAACTTCATATAAGTAGATATCGAATAGATCAAGTAAAAAAAAAGGTTCCTCGCAAGGTTCTTTGTTATATTCCCGTTATTCCACGTTTGCAACGACTGTTCAGGTGCAAAAGCATAGTGAAATTTATGGATTACCATGCAAGGAACATAATTCAAGATGACGTTATTTGAATTCCTGCAGATGGTTCTGCATTTAGAGATATGGAGTAAAAGTGGCCTCACTTTAAATAATAACCCCATAATCTTAGGATTTATTTGGTGCAGGGATGATTTTAAGGAACCATACTTATTTAAAAGTGTATAAATGTTGGCGAATATTACCAATTCTTAAAATGCCAACTATAAAATGATTGGCGATATTTTTCAAAAAATATTTTAATTTCCAAGGATTTTATATCGTTTATATAATAATTTGGCGATTTTTAGGGTGAAAAAATTTTACCATATCAAAATTGGGCGAAACAGGGCCTCAAAAAATGCAAAATGGCGAATCTTTTTTGGGAGAAAAACATGGAAAAATAGCCCACTGGGCTAAAATTCGCCCCTAAAATTATCCCTGATTTGGTGGCAGATGGTGTCAATCCATTTGTAGAGATGAGATCTATTTACACAATGTGGCCTATTTTTATCAACAATAACATTCCTCCATGGTTGTCAATAAAGAGGGAGCACATAATGTTGTCGATGATTATTCCAGGTATATTATGTCTACAACTGTTTTATTTTTAATGTAGTTGTGGCATCTCATTTGTCGTATTTTGTTTCCTAATGTCATATATATTTTTATTTTCCTCTTGTGCATGGTTTATATATCTAAATGGTACTCATAATTATATATTTTATATGTTCAAATTAGTCAGGTATGAACCAAGTTAAAGATATGAATGTATATTTTGAAACTCTTATAGATGAGCTACTAAGGTTATACAATGGTATTAGTATGTATGACCTTTCTAGACCAATACGAAAAAGGAAATTTCAATTCCATGCAATGTGTGTATGGACAATACACTATGCCCCATGGTTAAACCATTTTTGTGGTTTGTATTTTTAAGTTCCACTTTAATTGCATTTAATTTATGAACTAGTTAACATAGTACTATGCACACATGTTTTTATAAATATTCCATTCATTTTTTATATAATTGTGATTGACATAGATATTCCATATCTTTATGTAGGTTTTTAGAAAAAGGGAAAATTTGCATGTCCAGTTTGTGGTCATAAGATCAAATCAAGTAGCTCAAAAAGCTTAAGAAAGGAGGTGTTTGATGAGTATAGGCACTTCCTCTCTAAGAATCATAGGTATCAAACAACCAGAAAAAATCTATTCAATGCAAAGCAAGAGAATGCATTAAAGCCACAGAGAATGACACCTCACCTATGGAAGTTGCAATATAATAGAAATCGTCAAGATGGCACATATGGATCATCGTATATGAAATTTTATGTATTTTGTTTATTGTGTGTTGTTTATTGTAGTGGCCATTGATTTATGTAATTTCTTTATAAACTACGATTCTTGATGTTCGTCATGATCATGAAGGAATTAATGGGATTCCACAAGGAATGAAAAGTTATCATAAACAATTCAACAGGTTTCCCTACTATGAGTACCGGCAAATTGATCATCTATTTGATACAATTCATATCAGAAAGAATGTGACTGAAACATTATGGAGACTATTGGAGCTAAGGAGCAACAAAGAAAAAATTGAATTTTTTTTCCAAGACATTCAAGAAGGAAACCATGCAATGAAAGATGTCATTGAATTTCATAGTAATGGAGACTAAACTAATATAAACTCAATTCCATGGATGTTAACGGAGGAACAAAGTAATTTTGTAAAAGAAGTAATGCGGAGAATTAAATTCCCCATTGGATTTTGTGTGAACATGAATAATATCATAACAAAGAAAGGTGATATTGTGGGGCCGAAAATGCACGATTGGCATGTCTTCATGAAGTTAATTATTATGGTATACATGTAAGTATTATTATTTTAATTCTAGTGCATATTGTTGTTATTTTTTTTGTCTACTCTTTCTTTAAAAAATTATGTCCTTTGTACATTGTTACAGTATTTTATACCTCTCTCTCTCTCTGGGACAACATCGACAACAATGTCAAACACATTATATATAATATTGGGAAATACATGAGGTAACTAGTGATTTTTTGCATGTGCTTAGTGTTTGTTTAATTCATCGTAGAACTTATATTTTTTTTTTGTGCACTAATTCATGTTATGTAATTCAATTTTTTTTTTGTTAAATATCATTATTATTTTGTGTCACTTGTAGATGGTTGTCATCTAAAGAAATCCATAAATAAGATGTAAAGTATTGGAAGAGATAAATTCCTCGTCTCATGTCTAAATCGAATAAGTATCTACCTTCAATATTTTTCAATCCACATAAACACTACATCATACACCAAGTCGAGGAGATTTAATTTTGTGAACGTGTGCACTCAAGGTCCATGTGGATGGTTGAAATGCACTTGAAATTTATGAAGGGTTTTGCGAGACAACGAGCACGTGTTGAGGGTTCTATGATTGAGGGATATACAGTATAACAAAACATGTTTTATATTAGTGAATATATTCATAATTTAGCTTCAAATCTCACTTTACACCGCATTTATGATCTGGACTCGAATACAAAAATTTAAGGGGAGTACCTAAAGGGGATAGGTAGATCGAGGAAGGTGAAAGGTAATTATTAGTTAGTGGATATTAATTATTATAATACTTTTGAATTTTGACTTTTATTTATATATATCATACATATTCTATTTTAAATTCAATATATTGCATCAATTAAGAGCGTATACTTTGTTAAGATAATTTACATTTGTATTGGACTTTAATTTTTATTGTCATCAAGAAGTTGGTCAAGAGTGGTATGCAATTCATGTATACATCGTAAACAATCTTGACTGGATGAGGGTATGGATTGAATAATGCAAACAATCTAGTCATGGAATATCATGGGAAGGTGTGGCTTCATTGGTTAAAGAAGCACATCGTAATGGAGATACCAATCTTACACAAAGGGAAATAGATTTTTCATATGGTTTAAAAGATAAGCAGGAAATCATATTAATCAAGCACTCTAATTTTTTTTGCAAATTGCATATTGATGTACACGTTGATTTTTTCCCTGTATGGCATAAACATGCACTTAATCATAAATATTGAATTATTATGTAATCTTTTCGTGTATGGATTGTTGTATGTAAAATACCATAAGGCTATGATGTGTAATGGCTATAGATATTGCATCAAAAATTTGGATCAAACAAAGAAAAAATCATATTTTTGGATATCTAGAGTCTTTAAGGTGACCAATGTTTCCTTTAGAACTGACAGACATCCAAAACTCTCAAAAAATCGATACTATGGGTATCTGGAATATATTCTTTAGTGTGACTTTAACTCCTTCAAGGTAGTTCTATTCGTTGTCAAATGGCACAGGTTACGATTGAATAAATGTGATCCTAATAGAACTATTATTGAACATGATGATGGATTTACCATGGTAAATAAAAGTTTTTTTTATCTAGGAACATATTTCTATGTTCTTCCAAGCCAATGTGAACAGGTCTTTTACTCTGAGGTTCCAGGTAAAGAAGGTGGGTCATTTGTTGTGAGACATGATCCAAGGTAAATGTTAGTAAAGTATAACCTAGAGGAAGGTAATGAAGAGGGTCTAGAAGAAGAAGACGATGATGAAGAGAATGATTAACATGAGTTAGATGATCATGTTCCAGAAGAATATGTCAAAGAATTAGTTGAATAAAATGATGTAGAAGACAATGTACATGAAGATGATATCGATGATGACATGATGATCGTAATTGAATTAGATGACGATGATGATATGGCCAATCCTTACAATTTTGAATCTTGATATGATGATATGGATGATGATTTGGATCAAGAAGATGATGAAGTTTATTGAAGTGTATGAAGTATGTAGTAATTTCTCTACTCCATATATTTTGATTGAATATTGCAATATGAATATTGAATTTTATTGGTACGTGTAAATTTTCCATGGTTAGACCTGACGCATGCAGTGACTATGTGGGAGGGTTTATAGACCCAAACATGACTGAATCTAACAATTTGAGCTTGTTCTAAATTTTTTCATGGTCATGATCATGAAGAAAAACATCATCATCATCGTTGTCGTCATCATCATAATCATTGTCATCATCATCATCATATTCATTGTCAAACAATATGAATGACCCATGCATTGATAGTATGGGATGGTTTCTAGACTCAAACATCATCATCATCATCATAATCATCATAATCATAACTAACATCATCATAATCATCGCCATCATCATCATCGTCATCATGATATTCATCATTTCATATGACATCAACATTGTGATCACAATATTCATCACCACCACCACCATCATCATCATCGATGGAATTATCATAACTAACAACATCATACTCATTGTCATCAC
Source organism: Pseudotsuga menziesii (assembly GCA_001517045.1). Taxonomy (NCBI): domain Eukaryota; kingdom Viridiplantae; phylum Streptophyta; class Pinopsida; order Pinales; family Pinaceae; genus Pseudotsuga; species Pseudotsuga menziesii. Next base: position 327,745 of record LPNX011135887.1, on the reverse strand, counting down.
CATCATCATCATCATCATAATCATCATAATCATCGTGATCATCATCTTCATCATCATCATCATCGTCATCATCAGCATTGTCGTCGTCGTCGTCATCATCATCATCGTCATCATATTCATCATCTTCTTCATCATCATATTTATCATCATTTCCATATATTCATCTTCATCACCATATTCATCTTCATCATCATCGTCGTCGTCGTCCTCGTCGTCATCGTCATCGTCATCTTGATCACCAAACGTGGCTGAAACTTGAGGTTCCTATAAACATTGTTACTTCACCTTTTTAATGATCATAACTAACATCATCATAATCATCGTCGTCATCATCATCATCATAATCATCATCATCACCATCTTCATCTTCATCATCATCGTCATCGTCATCATCATCATCATCATCGTCATTAAATAATTAAATAAACATAAATATAAAATAAACAAATAAAAAAATACATAAAAAAAGATAATTTAAAATAATAAAAAATAACATTAAAAAAACAATAAAAAAAACATATAAAAACACACATTTAAAATAATTATAAACAAATAAAATAATAGATGAAAAAATAATAAAAAACAAAAAAAAAATATAAAAATGAAAATAAACATGTACATTGATTTTTCACTTACCTCGAGTTGAAATCATCCCATGTGTTGCATTTTTCACTTACATATAAAACTCATATTGTGTGTTGCGGAGCCGGTTCCTTCACGGGTTGAGTTCCCTCGCATAGCTGGTTCCTTCACTTCTTTTCTATGTCGGTTTCTTCAGCGGTATTCCTTCATGGAGTTGACTACATGAAATTTAATGCAATCGTCTCTACATGGGTTTGTGATTGACCCACCATGGCTGGTTTCAAGCCTTCATTGTGACTGGTGCTAAATTGAATGCAAAGATGTCTTCAGTAAGTACAAATTTCTATCCCTTTTTTCCACTCCATTTCAGAAACTACAGCTACGAGTGTGGGAGGGATGTAGCTAACAGTTTTTGGAAAATGGAACATCTCTATAGTATAGCTAATGTAGGGATATTCAATACCCCTTCTCTATCTCTTCAATTATTTGAATCTTATCTACTTTCTCAAGCGTTGCATCGAAAAATTGGCGTGCACCGACACTTAGGTTGTGTTGGTCAAATATCTACATTACCCACATAGCTGTATTCTCAATACAGTAAGAGGTTACTATGCCAACCTGAAAGTAGTTTATTCAAGAAGATTTTTCCCAAGCTACCTCAATGAATTAGTGGCATATATTGCTTCAAACTCCCATTTAGTCATCCATCCTGAAACAACCACCGTTTATAACCCCCTGTTCAATTTTATTTCCTCCATAATGACCTGCACTCTAGACATAATTGGCCTTCAATTGTACAACCTATTCAATATTTTTCAAGAACCATCGAGAACCCATGAGTTGGAAGAACCTATATTTTAGCACTAACATGTTATTATGCCAACCTGAGTTTCCCACCAGCCTCATCTCCTTCCAACAATGTCTTCAATTCCCATCATATGCAATCCAAAATACAGACACACTCAGCTGGGCGCATTTGCAAAATCGACTCAAACCTGTCAACATGCCTTCAAACATTCGATCGCCATCCAATCTACTAACTTCACAATTATAGTCTCATTCTCATCAACTCTTCCTGTAAATATGATTATTTCCACCATCCTTCAAGAAATCCCATGATTATAATGAAACTAAAACTTTTAATAAAGAATAATCCTTACCAGACTCCAAATGCATAGTCTGCAGGTGGTTACGTTGTTCCTTTTGTCAAATAGAGAAGCATAGAATGCCTATGATTGCTTTAAATGTGTTTTATTGCTAAAACAATGTATCAGATTTAATTTTATGAACGCATGGGTCATCAAAAGGAAGCTAAACAGTCAGCTGCAACTCAGTTGCAACTCTCATGTATATTACTGTTAGTTAAACAGTCAACTACAAATCAACTATGAATGTCCTCTAGATTACTATTAGCTAAACAGTCATCCGCAATGTAGCTTTAATTGTCCTGTAGATTACTATTATCTAAACAGTCGGTTTCAACTCAGCTGTAACAATCCTGTAGGAGAAAATTTATGAAGTTATAGGTTTTTGTGTGTTTCTCAGAGTAAGAGCAGCACTCCCTTGGCTTCCCACAATTTAGGGTTGTTCATGTACCTGACAGTCCCCCAAATGTGCCTAGAATTACTCAATTTTGGGAATGGTTTCATCTTGATGGTTGCAAGACTCATCAGTTCACCCAGAAATGCCTCCTCATGCCCCAAACTACTGATGAGTTTTTTCTTATGTCCTCAATATACACATCATCAAAAGAACAAGGCATGCACATAATTTCATTGCTTAGTGATCAAAGATCATTTGTTCTTTATTACATCACATTAGTACAACCCTGGATAAATAAAATACCTCTTATATATGCATATAAAATATATGCCTTACTATTATGTTTTCCACACATATATGCTTACACTATCTGTTGAGATAATAAACTCTTGAAAGCCCTTTGTATAGCAGGCACTATTATTCATCACTGTACAAGGGTTTTTCAATGGGGAATTTTCTCTAGTCGATGGTAGAGATGATGTGCTCCACAAGGGGCCTTCACGCCGAACATTCAATCCCCTTTGGAATGACTTATGCACTATTCCAGTTTGGAATGGATTATGAACATCCCTCTACATTTTAAAGTTAGGATTCCCTTCAATTAATAGGTGGATGTCTTGAGAGATATGTTGTATTTATGGTGCATGTTTTCATTGTCAGAAAACTCCCAAAATTTAACTGACATTTAAAAAGAAAGAGGATTATCGAATTGCCGACAACAATATGTCAAAAATCAGACATCTAAGCCGTCTGATTTTGTGTTAAAAAATGCTAGTGTGCATGTTAACATAGGATACCACATAAGAACTACGTATGGAATATCTATCCTACATGTAACAATGTGTCTCATGATTGATGCATTTTAAGGCCTTGAGACAACAGTACATAATCTCTATGGAAGGAATATTCTTTTAACTAGAAGTGGGATATGTTTTTATTTTGATATCTAGCACATAGATAATGGATCTCTTGGCCCACACCATGGTATAGGGTTTAGATTTATTGCCTAAGTTCACACCATTTGTTTGTACGATCATGTACCATCATGATTCCCTTGACTATCAAATTTAGGGTTATAGTTCATTTGGGCTATGGTCACTATGGCTGTTAAGGTCACATTAGGGGGGTTAGGAGTTACGTGTATAAGGAGGTTTAGGTTTAAGGGGTAAAGGGATTATTTATTAGGGGTTTTAGCGGTTAGGGACCTTATGGTAATGTTATGTCATATGAATGTGTTACGTAATATGCATAGTTACTATGGTCACTATGGTCACATTTAGTAGTTTAGTGGTTAGGGGAATCACGGGACACGGTTTAGTGCATTAAGTGATTAGGGGATATGGGTTTATGGGGATTATAAAGGGTTAGGATTAGGTTTTGATGGGTTTATTGTCACTATGGTCACTATGGTCACATTTAATAGTTAGGGGCTCAAACCTGTCAACACTTCTTCAAACATTCGATCTTCATCCAATCTATTGACTTCTCGATTACTATCTCATTCTCGTTGAATCTGTCTGTAAATATGAGGCTTTCCACAATCCTTCAAGAAATCCCATGATTATAATTAAACTAAAAATTTTAATAAAGAATAATCCTTACCAAAATCCAAATCTATAGCCTTTAGGTGGTTACATTGTTCCTTATGTCAAATAGAGAAGCGTATAATTCCTCTAATTGCTTTAAATGTGTTTTATTGCTCAAAAAATGTATCAGTTTTAATTTTATGAATGTAGGGTTCATCAAAACGAATCTAAATAGTGAGCTGAAAATGTCCTGTATATTGTTATTAGCTGAACAGTCAGCTGCAACTTGGCTACAACTGTCCTGTAGATTACTGTTAGCTAAGCAGTCAGTTGTACCTCAGCTGCAATAGTCCTATAAACTATGGTTAGCTAAACATTCAGTTGCAACAATCTTGTAGGTCAAAATTTCTGAAGTTATAGATTTGTGTGTGTTGCTGAGACTAAGAGCATCACTCCCATGCCTTCCAACAATTTAGGGGTCATCAAAATGAAGCTAAATAGTCAACTCCCACTCAACTGAAACTATCCTGTAGATTACTGTTAGCTAAACAGTCACTGGAAACACAGCTACAAGTGTCTTGTAGATTATTGTTAGCTAAACATTTAGCTACAACTCAACTACAATAATCCTGTAGATTACTATTAGCTAAAAAATCAGCTGCAACAGTCCTGTAGGTGAAAATTTCAGAAGTTAGATATTTGTGTGTGTTGATGAGAGTAAGAGAAGCTCTCCCCTGCCTTACTATTATGTTTTCCAAACATATACACTTACACTAATTGTTGAGATAATAAACTCTTGAAATCCCTTTGTATAGGGGGCACTATTATTCATCGTTGTACAAGGTTTTTTCATTGTGGAATTTTCTCAAGTCGATGGTAGAGATGACATGCTCCACAAAGGGCCTTCATGTTGAACAGTCAATCCCTTCTTAAACATCTTATGCACTATTCCAGTTTGGAATGGACTCTCAACCTCCCTCTACATTTTTTAAGTTAGGATTCCCTTCAATTAGTAGGTGGATTTCTTGAAATATATGTCTTGATGTCACCAAAGTCTCTGGCCACTTTTCATTTTTTGTTAGGACCTATAAGGTTTTGTATTTGTTGACTATCGATTCCTCTAGTTATCTGTTGGTGTAAACTCACTTGTAGGGTCATATTAGAGGTGTTTCCTTTACAAGGGGTGAGGATGTAGTGAATAATTATTTTGTATATGAATCTCTTTTGTCAATGATCGTTGTGCAGGAGTCTATTTTGACTACTAGATATTGTTTGAAAAAATGTTATTCGAAGTCTTTGGGGTTATTGTTCACAAGACTTACTTCTGGTTGGTTTTTTTTTATCAACCACTTTCTTGGATTCCAACCATTTGTAATTTTGTTCGTCCTCATTTTATTGATAGATATATTGGTATAGCCCTTTGTTGGAGGAGCAAGTCAGTAAGCCAACTTGAATGATAGTTGACTTATTCGATCAACCGACTAGTTAGATATTAGGATGGCCACCTAAGGTCGTGTCATTTGAGTGAACCGACAGGTAGTTATTTGTAACTATTTGTAATTCATATATATTAGACTGTTGAGCCAGATGAGAAATCGGTTCAGTTCTCTATATTGTATGGACCCTCTCATGTTAACTTTAATCTGTTATTCTATCTACTTGTTCTTATCTCTTGTCTCTATGATGTATGTATGTTCTAGTATGTATTATTGGTAACCTTATGCATTATGTGAGATTACAACATTGGTTCCATTGCCAGTAGTACATGTCTGAGATGTATGCAAGCAGATGATATCAGAACAGGAGATTAAGGACCGATAGGAGCGTAAAGTAGCAAATTATTTGTAGAATTACGCACGGAGAAATAGATTGATGAACGCACAAGTAAAGGAAATATTCTTTACAGAGACACATGAGAAGTTTGTAGAATCAGTGCCCCAGCTACTGAAGAAACTCCTAGATGAAAAATTCGGAAGGAACTAAATATCAATAGTTACTAGAAAAATTGATTCGAGGGGGAAGAACAAACTTGTCGGAGTGGTTCAAAAAGATCACCGATGAATTCTGTGAGGAGGAAGCAGTAGAAGAAAGGACTTCAGTGGAAACCATCAAAAAGAAATTCTACATAGACCTCACCAAGCAATTTTTGTGTTCCTTACTGACCTCGCTGTTTAATTTCCTGAAAAGAAAGGAGTGGGTCACGTTGTCGAACCTCGTCCATCACTTTGCGGACTGTCATTAAACCCTAACCAGGCAAAGAAAAAAAAAGAGGTGGGAATACTTCCTAAAAAGTAGACAAAACTATTCGTGCTTTCTAAAGCATCAGGTAGGCTATGGGGGGGTAGTTGGTCATATGTCAGGATAAAGTGGAGTGGATTCTAGTTGACTAAGGAAGATACCAATCACCAGTAATGAGAAGTCATCCTAAAAAGGAAATCAAGAGGACAATGTCACACAAAGGTACGAAGAAATTCCAGAAAATAGAGAGGGAGAAGAGGATACAAAGAAGGGAAGAAAGAAGAGAAAGAGCCTTAGCACTACAGAGAGAAATGAGTACTAGGGTGACCGACCAGAAAAGAGATCCAACAGAGTCGAGTCATGACCAACAAGAAGAAGGCGTGGAAGAAGAGGCATCCCCTATAGAAGAATAATTGTGGATAGAGTAGCGAGAAGCTCTCCAATTAGAAGTTCCCCAGGAAGAAAAACCTCTACCTTCGATGAATCTGTGTACCCGGATACAAGCCTGTCAAAGAAGACCTTAGACTAGGAGTAGGCGACTTTGGTAAATGGAGCTGACTAGATGAAGAGACATACACTGGTAGACATCTAATTATTCATCGACTAGAAGAACAAAATTGGGTTATGCTTCAAGCAGTACCCTCCAACCGAAGTATCCACTTACTTTGACCAACACATGAAGGAGCACCCCCCTGCGAAATAAAACTTTGGAGGACATAGAACATTCAGAACTGTGGACAAATAATTGCAGTTGGACATCAACAAAAGAAGTCGACACTACCCGACTACTGGTTGAAGAGGAAATGACAAAAACAACCGATGGAAACAAGAGATTCGTCGATGACAGTTCTTGTAGAGAGAAATAAACAAATAACCCCACTGCCCCCACCACCACCGCCACCTCCTGAAGAAGACAGTGATATTGATTCCGACATGTGTCACGGGTCAGTACACATCCCTCTATATGAGGGTGGTGAGGACCCCAGATGACACTAGTTCGTCTGTGAGTCGACTTGGGAGGCTAACTAAGTTACGGATGAAGACAAGCAGATGGCATAGTTTTCTCATGCCTTGAGGAAAATGGAATTAACTTGGTATATGACCTTTTCTGAAAGAACCCCTTGAGCAAACAAATCTGAAGGCAAAGCGCAATTCCTCTCATTTTTTAAAACTCCAGATGCAAAACATCTGGCAGCAAAGAAGCTAAAGACAACATCGTAGAAGCCAGGAGAAATTGTCTGTGATTATGATAAATGATGGAAATACCTTCTTAGCCAATTGGAATATGTTATTGCTGAACAATTATTAATCCAGTGGTTTCTTGCAGGTTTATCATAGAAAATTCATCGACACATAAGTATGGAGACATTCAAGACTTACGAAGACGCGCTTACAAAATCTCTCCAAGTAGAAATGGATGAGGACATACCAGCATACTGCATCGATCAAAGATTAGAAGAACAACTTGAGATCATGCAGAAGTCATTAAAAGAATTAAAACTCAAAAGTCAGGATATCTGGTGCACGAAGTGCTCGACGGACGGACATTCAAAAGACAACTATCGACAGGACATTAGCCGATAGGACGTCTGATTTGTGCAGAAAAAATGTTTTTGTGACATTTACCAAGAGCATGGAGACCACTCAACAAAAGATTACCCATTCAATATGAAGAATGGAAAAGAATCATAGTGTGCAATTTGTGAAACTAAAAATCATAACATTGCCGACTACCATCTGAATCTCAAGAATCGACAGAATTATCATGGAATCTATCAGACCAATGTAGTTGCACAGAATAATGGTCAAAACAGTGCGCCAAACAATTAGAACAATCAAATATATGAAGGTCAAAGATACAACCACTGGTATGACAATCAACGTGGAGGCTATGGAGGTCAAGCTCGATTCTCTAGGAATCAAGACAACCGACCACATCGGCCCATCCAATGTTTCACATGTTATAAGGAGGGACATCGAAATGCAGACTGTCCATACAAGGACATGACTAACCTAAAATTCTGTACTAATTGTGGTCTAGGGGGTCACTCATTAGAGGATTTCCCTATTATGCTTGAAAAGATAAATAAAAAGAATAATGTTAATGTCTTGTCGTGTGTGAAAAAACATGATATTATCAATACAAAGAATTTACATATCGTAACCCAACAAGGGACAAAAAAATGGGAGTAATAACCCCCAAATAAGCAAGATAAAAGAAAAAAATGTTTATCCTAACCCAGTTACAGAATATATATATATATATATATATATATAGATATATATATATAAAGATGCAACAAATATATTTAGAGAATTTTCTCAACAGGAAGAAGAAGAGGATAATCAACAAGACATAGTAAAAGAGCTAATACAGTTGGTACAAAAAGATAAAACAATATCACAATTCATCAACTTACTATATAAAATAAAACACAACAAGAACACCAAAAAACAAACAAAGAATATATGTAGCTTAAACCAAAAAGATAAAAGTGATGCTGACCCACTTGTCGACCTGGAAATTGAAGGATATCATGTCTGATAAGTTGTACTCGATTTCGGATCACAGGTAAATATTATGACTCGAGGCACATGGGAACGGTTAGGTAGACCTCGATTATATGAATCAGGCATATACATGAAACTGGAAAACCAAGGCCTAATTGAACCTATTGGATTCTGGAAAAATGTCGACACAATGATAAAAGGTATATCGACTAAAGTTGACTTCGAAATTATTAACCCTAAGGAAGGATCCAGTTCCTTCCCAGCGTTAGTAGGTCGACCTAATGGGAGAAAAATGAAAGCCTCGATATCCTTGGACAAATAAAGAATCAAATTAAAAGGGAATGGAAAAAATATCATTGTACCTATTCATCCATCCCAAGGAGAACCTTGGACTGAACCTATCAATGAAGAATTCGACATCCGACAACTCTATCAGATACAAAACAATGAAGATTTTACAAAACCTAATATCTATGGAGAACTTCATTTAGGCAATCAAGAATCAGTAGGATATAATTCAGATGCAGAATTATATGATTGGTAGGTTGAAAACTATGAAACAAAAGTAAGAGGATGCTGGACTATTCAAAAAGTATAGAAGAAACTAGTCAAACAATGGTTTGTGGTGTCTAGCATCCAAAAAATATTTGAAAAGAAAATTAGGGAATATCCTACATTACAACCAACAAATATAAATACCACAAAAATCCCAAGGTATAAATAAAGAGAATCACCAGTCATGCATGTAGAGCAAGTATCTAGGAACATCAGTGAACATGGCCGACTACAAAGTTTAGTAGAAACTTTTACAAGACAAGCTACTAGATGGTGGGATACCCATCAGTCAAGACTGCAGACATGGAAAATAGCTTCGAATTATTTTGTAGAAATGTTTCGAGGAAATAAGTTAACCAACCAGGCTCAGATACCTATATTTACCCAAGGACAGGATCCAAAAAACCATATAAAGATATGTGAAATACAACAAAGACGACTCAGATATAAAGATGAATGCACATGGCCACACTTATTTCCATCAACACTCACCGACTTACCGAAAAAATGGTACAAGATGGAAGAAGCTCTGGGTGAAACATTCCTCTAGCATGAACTCAGAGAAAATTTTATCAAATATTTCAACTTTATACCACAAGATGAGAATTTGGTCAAAACAACAAAACATATTAAAGAATTTATATAGCCGACAGAAAATAAACCCTTAAAAGATAACCGACAGACAATGGACTATAACAATATACAAACCGGGACAATACAACAACCGACGAGACTGCAATTGGAAAATGAAAAGTCGGAAGGGAAAATTTTTAGATGGAAATCAAATCATGTCGAAACAACCAAACCTATTTGCACAGTACTCAAAGTTGAAACAACCGATAAGGAGGATAATGAGCGAATGACTGCAACAGACTTCCATGCCACATTATCATAGTGTAAGGAAGGAAGTTGACCAATAAATGAAGTTAAAGTGCCGGAATGGCTAAATGCTAAAGTCAAAACTAGAGAGTTTGACATCTCAAATGATGACCGACCAAAAATGGAAAAAATTGGAGACTACTGGTCGGAAGAACAAACAGCAAAGATCACAAATCTACTGAAAGAATTTCAGGATGTATTTGCTAGAGACTATAAGGATCTTAAAGGTCTAGTACATTAAATGGGTGAAATGAAGATCGACATCAAAACCTGATGTTCAACCTGTCAAGAAACGACCATATAAACTAGCTCACAAATACAAAGACATAGTCAAGAAAAAGATTGATAACATGCTTGCAGCAGGAACTATCTATCCTATTGACCAATCAGAATGGGCAAGTACAATGGTTGTTCAACCTAAGAAACATGATCCGACCAAACTAATAATTTATGTCGACTTCAGGGAAGTAAATAAAGTGACACTAAAAAACCCATTTCCAACTCCTTATGCAGATGAAATTTTAAATGAGGTAGCAGGACATGAATGTTATTCATTTACAGATGGATTCTCAGGTTATAATCAAGTACCAATAGAAACAGAAGATCATAAAAATACAACATTTGTATGTGAATTTGGCTCATTTTCTTACAGGATTATACCTTTTGGACTTAAAAATGCACCTGTAGTATTCTCAAGGATTATGGTCAAAACATTCCAAGAATATATTTACAAAACAATGGCAGTATATTTCGATGATTGGACAATGTACTCTACACTAAAGGACCATTGTAAATGGCTAAGACTTATTTTGGAACGATGTCGACAGATCCAACTATCACTAAACATCAGGAAGTGCATATTTTTAACCCTCATAGGAATACTATTAGGGAATATCATCTGTAAAGAAGGTATTAAATTCAACTTCACAAAAATAAAAATCATCCTCAGCTTAAAACCGTCGATGAATCCGAAACAAGTCAGGGTACTACTTGCTCATACAGGACACTATATAAAATTCATAAGACATTATTCAGACATGAAATACCCATTGGAAGAATTGCTAAGAGATGATCAGGAATTTAATTGGATAGAGGAGCGCGACATATCATTCAAAAAACTAAAAAGAAAGCTAGTCGAAGCACCTATCCTAAGGTTTCCAAACTGGTCGACTAAATTCCATGTCCACATCGACACATCAGGTCTATCAATAGGAGAAATCCTAACTCAGCCAGGAGATGATGGAATGGATTATCCTATAGTTTACAGTAGCAAAAAACTAAACAAAGCTGAATGAAACTATTCGATGACAGAAAGAGAAGCATTAGGAATGGTCTTTGCACTACAAAAATATCGACAATACCTACTAGCTAACCCATTTGTCTTCTATACTGACCACCAAGCACTAAAATACCTTGTCAATAAGCCACTACACCATGGAAGAATCTGTTGATGGCTATTTCTATTCCAAGAATTTGAATTCGAAGTCATTGTCAGACCAGGTCAGCTAAATGTCGGTCCCGACCACTTATCCAGAATCGACACAGGGGAGGAACTGACAGGAGTCAAAGATGACTTACCGAATGCATATCTATTTCGAATAGAAGAAATCGTGATAGAGTTAGACAAAATAGATCAATTTTTAGAAGAAGGAAAAGCACTAGAAGGTATGAGTATAGAGAAGAAACAAATTTTAGCCATGAAAGCTGCACCATATAGCATCATAAATGGATTCTTGTACAAAATGGGCTTGGATGACATCCTTAGGAGGTGTGTACTAGAACACGAAATAAATAATATCATGCATGAAGCACATTATGGACCTGCTGGAGGAAACTTCCAAGCAGACATGAATGCAAAGAAAATCCAACAGTCAGGGTTGTGGTGGCCGACACTTCACAAAGATTGCAAAAATTTTGTAAGCCAATGTGACTGATGTCAACAACTGGGTCAACCCCTTCCTAGCACAGAAATGCCTTTGATATCAGTAAACCCAAGTTTGACATTTGAAAGTTGGGCTATCGACTTCATAGGACCATTTCCCATACCAGCAAACAGAATAGGTGCAAGGTACATAATAACTGCATTCAAGTATGTAACCAAACGGGCAAAGGCATAACCAGTCAACACATGTTCCAGTGAAATAGCCGCAAAATTTATCTATGAAAATATTATCACCCGATTTGGATGTCCACTAAATCTAATCAGTGACTAGGGAACACACTTTATCAATAGAACTATCAAAACCCTAACAGACCAGTTCCAAATCGACCATCGTCAGAGTACAACATACCATCCTCAGTCGAATGAAGCAATTGAAGCATTTAACAAAACACTAACAAAAGGATTAACAAAAATATGTAATGTAGACAAAGACAACTAGGATGAAAAGATACCTGTAGTACTATGGGCATACAGAACAACATACAAACATTCAACCGACCAAACCCCCTTTCGACTAATGTATGGAGAAGAAGCAGTAGTTCCATTACATTTCTGACAAAAGACACCTATTATCGCAGAGATTTTACATGTCAATGTCGAGAAGGGAAGAAAGGACTGAATATTGCAACTAAGTAAACTCGAAGAACACTGACTAATGGTGATACAATATCCAGAAATCCAAAAATAGCAACAAAAAGTATGGCATGACAGAAACATCAAAAAAAAAACTTGTCGATAGGAGATCTTGCTTTACTATACAATAGTTGGGTAAAAGGCAGACCTAAAAAGCTCCATACATAATGGATGGGACCTTATGTTGTGGACAAAATACATGCCAATGGATCAGTTCGACTAATGACGTTACAAGGCGTAGTATTTTGAAATCTCTTTAATGAGGCCCGACTAAAATGCTTAAAAAACACACACACACACACACACACACATATAACGACCATAACAGTTAAACAAAAGCTATAAAAATCGAAAAAGAAAAATAGTACCGATACACGCACAAAACTATAACAGGGAACGATCATTTTCACAATCGACATCATGCCCATCGACACAATACCATCGACATACAGAAAATTTTGTAGAGTTGGATGGATTTTCAACATAAAATGATAGTGACAACTGAAGCAATTGTCGAAGTTTGTGTACAAAAAGACCAACGATCAGACTTCACAACCCATGAAGACTAAGCAAAAAGAATGAATACTTAGATGGACAGAAATTTTGGGTACCTCCCTATTTCTTTAGGACGAAGAAATGTTTTGTTTGTGGGGGAGATGTTGGAGGAGCAAGTCGGTAAGCCAACTTGAATGATAGCCGACTTATTTAATCAGCCGATTAGTTAGATATTAGGTCGGCCACCTAAGGTCATGTCAGTTGAGTGAACCGACAGGTATTTATTTGTGACTATTTGTAATTCATATATATTAGGCTGTTGAGACAGATGAGAACTCGGTTCAGTTCTCTGTATTGTATGGACCCTCCCATGTTGATATAATATGTTTTCTATCTACTTGTTCTCATCTCGTGTCTCTGTGATGTATGTATGTTTTAGTATGTATTATTGGTAACCTTATGTGATATGTGATATTAGAACACCCTTAAATTAACTGTGATAAATATTCATGGAATTCTCTTAGAAGGTGGCCAGCCTGAATATAATGTGTTCAAGTCAATGAATAGGGTCTCTATAGCCAATATTACATGCTCAAGAGACTCTAATCAATACTGCAAGGTGGATTCTATCTCATACAACATGATCATCGCCTCCTTTTATGTTCAAAGAAACAATCCATATCAAACTTCAAGGCTACAAGTGACCTCACAATCCTCTAAGGGTAGATCAACCTTGTGAAAATAGGGATTAACAATGATGAAATGCCTCAAGAATTCTCAAAGGTGGATGCAAAATGGAACATCTCAATAGTATAGAAGTATATAATGATTCCATATTGGGATGGTATGATCCAAGTGACAATGGGAACCCACATGCATTGAAAACCTTCCTCATGTCATGTTGTTTTGACGTAGGCGTAATAAATAAAATACAACATAGGAAACCATTATATTCACGGCTTAGGTCTTGTTTCCATTACTCAATTGTTTCCACACATTTGTCCAAATTTAACTCAGTGTTGGCCAAATCTATATTAGGGATGATTTGTGACTGTTAGGTGTCATTATCATTCTCCAAACATTGCTAAAATAGACCAAATATAAGGCTCAATGTGTTGACAATTTGGTTGCAATACTGGGATGAATTAAGGTTATTTTACATGCCCATTTGACTTCTTAGAATGCTAGCATTATTTAATAAAAATAAAAGCTTTAATGGTTTCCTCTTTTTTAAATAAATTATCCCAAGGTTTACTCTATCTTGCAAGAATCACATAGCAGACATTATGGAGGCCACTTTTGGTCACATGCCACCTTAACTAAGATCTTGTACATGGGATACTACTAGACACTATTAAAAAAATATAAAAAGATATGTTAACATTTTCAAAGTATACAAGAATTATATGAGTTTGTACCATATATCATCCTATGACTTAATCTCAATCAAATCCCCTTGACCATTCTTATTGTGGGGTTTAGGCCTCATCATAGCTATACATGAAACCTTTATAATGGCCACAAGTTCATCATCATCATAATTAACTATTGAACCAAGCGGGTAAAGGACATGCCTCTTAGTTGTTTGATAAGACATGTTATTGTGAAATTCATTAGAAACGAAACTATATATTATTTGATAGTCCATTATACCTTAATGGATGACAATGGAAACTAGGTCATATGTACATAAATAAAGAGACTCTTAGCTAATTATAACATCAAACATAAGTTTTTCACACCCTACTATATACAGAGAATGGGTAGGCTAAAGCCATAAATATTACATTACTATCCATCCTGAAACACACTGTTAATGCTTCAGGTGACCATTGGCACACCAAGCTATATCCTATATTATGGGCTTACAAAACATTCATTATAATTTAAAATGTCCCACTCAATGGAGATTACATATCTCCATGATGACCTAGTCATTGGTACATAGAGCTAAATTTATGTTTCCCTAAGAGGTGTTAGTCCCATCACTTAGCATGGCACTACATGATGTTATACTCGATGAAGAGCTTCTCACCACACATATGGTAGAGTTAGCGACCCTAGATGAAAGGAATCTCAATCATTGGAGAACATGTAGCAGTAACATAGTTACATAGTTAGGGTGTGTAACAAAAAGGTCTTAGCTTAAATATTTACTAAGGGAGATATGGTTTTATATAAAAACTTTGAAGTCTAGGAATAAAGTATTACTAAGGACTAAACCAACCTCTAACTAAAGTCTAGTACACTGGCACTAACACCCAACAATACTATAACTACACTTTCAGATACTTAGTAATAGCATAACTACACCAAGTTGATGTATTAGTTGAGTGTACCAAGTCAGCAAATAGTAGGAAGTGGTGTCATTGTTAAGTCATGCTTATAAGTACTCAAGATAATGATACCATTTTTTGCGTTATCCGAACTCTATGAAGGATACTTCATCGGATTTTTGACATCTATGTAGTGAAATCTGTCATCGGATATCCATTAAATCCGATATATATGCTACACTATCGATGACTTCAATTCATGGGTTATATGAATTTAGGCATGTCTATAGGGACCACAATATGAGTGCATACCATTTATCCAAGGAAGCATTGAATTTGAAGGTTGGCCTCCTCTCCGTCTAGAAACTTTTAGAAGGAGAAATCATTGAGGAAGGAATGATACAACTCTTTTAAGAGATTTTTTATTTATGTGGCATACTCTTTTTTGGTTCTTTCGAGTATGGGATACATTAGAATCTTTCTTGTTTTAGTTGGGGAAATGGATTTTTTTTTGATCCCCCAGGGGTGTGTTTTCTCCACCCTCAATGCCTCCTTGGATAAGTTTTTTGGGATCCTTATGTTCTCCATGTTGAATTTATACTTGATTCATCTTGGGATTGTGGGTTCTGTCACTTCCCTTGGGAAATAATTTTATACTTATCTCCACTCATGTCTGGAAAGACTTATTGTCATGACTATGTATAAGTTACCATTGATTCACTATTGAATATCAAGAAACACCAATTTTTCTTCTGGAAAAAAGTTACAAAATCTTAGCTTGTGCCTTACAAAAACTTACAAAAATTTCTCCATCTTAGCGTGTACGTCATTTCTTCCTTAAAATTGGTATTGGTTGGAGGTTTTTTTAACATGATGGTATTTTTCTCTTATTCTTCAAGTTTATTCCGGACATGGAGCAAGTAGAACCGAACAGGTATTTTTCAAACCTGTCTTCCTGGAGTGAGGGGAGTTTAGAAAGGCTAGAGGAAAGTGATACATCAAGTACATATACAAGGGCTAGATCAACTAGATGTCAGAAGATCAGAAGAAAATTCAATAAACACATGGAATTTCTTCTCATAGGAGGGGGTTCATGTTCCTATGATGATGAGACAATAGGGGACATCGAGGTGCCCTTAAGGTACAAACATCTAGTGAAAAATGGGTACCTAGGTATCTTCCTCAACTCAACACATATTTTTGTGTGAATGAGAAGATATATAGAATTGCACCGTCATCACTACATAGATTGGGGTTGTTTCTTATGGATGGCATAAAGGTCGATTATGAAAGATGTACAAAATTGATGGAGTATGTTGGACCCTCTTACAACTTCAAATATTGGATGTGCTTGGTCCAATATATACTAAGTATGCATAGAGATTGGTTGTCAACAAATTATTTACAACTAAAGGAAAAAAATCAAAACAAAGGAGAAATGTTGTACATTGACGGAAGGCCAAATTCAACTCCCCAATATTGCAGGGTTTATAAACAGTACACAACCAAGTTCTGCACATGAGAAACGCAAATGTATATTTGAGGGGAGTGAAGGAAATTGTGTATTTGTATGTGCCATTAAATCAATAGCTGCAGGGGAAGAGCTACTTATTAATTACAATTTGAATCGAGTATATACAAACACAATTACTATGGATGTGGTACATCCAACAATTTACCCAACCTTTTATTAATTATTTTAACATCTTTAGGTTTTTTCGTTAGAATATTGTTATAATTTTGATTAAATTTTCTATGTTTACTTTACAGGGAGATGATCAAGGGTGCATCACCCCACCAATTGTTTAGAGGAGTACACCATCCTCAAGGAAGCAGGTATACATCTTCGAAATAGTACAAGTATAAGTACATCAAAATGTTATGTTATATATTATTTTAGTGAGTATTTTGGTTTCGTTAGGTCGTTTTTTCTATGTTTTTGATGCAGTTTTCTCCGAGGGGCACCTCCGTCATAGTAGATGTTACCAGACCTGCATCGAGGTGGCATATATACATCGACTCCATTGTACAAACTTAATATCTACAAACTGCTATGTTGTTATGTTATTTCAAGAGTATATTCATTTGGTTTATATAATCTTATCTATATTTGATGGAGAGTGTTGATCAGGGAAGCCACCCAGTTGTTGATTAAATGACATCAGCCTCAGGGAAACAAGTAAACTTGAATGTAATTCTACAATTTAAATACTTCAAAATTGTACACATATATAAAATGTAGCATAATGTTTTTTTGTTATGTATTTTTTTGTTTGTATAATTGCTTTCATTATGATAATGTCATATACTTTTTTTTTTCAGGTGGATGACTGGGGAAAGTCCCCAGCTGCTCATCAGACCAAACTGTCATCCATGCATCAGTTAAACCTAGATGTAATTCTAGGAATATACCATGATAGATCTGTTTTGTTAATATTTTTTTCCCCCAGACTATTGCTTTAGCTCGTAAGTAATGTTTTATATATTTTTATTGCAGAACGATGATTTGGTTTATAAAATAGTATCACAATAGTCAATAGATTTTGATGTGAATGAGTTGTTGAATGATTCTGACATTGGTTCTTCTCTAGACCCAATTAAGGTGATAGAGAATACCTTGAAAACAATTAATGTAGATATCTTTCATCTGCTATTCATTATTCCGTAGAGAGACAAGATTAAATCCAAGGTTAAGTGTTGTTAAAGATATATCGGGCCTTGAAAGTAAGTTGTGGAATCTTGAATCATAATATAAATTCATCTAGAACTTTATAATTTTTACTTTTATATCATAGTGAACCTATAATTGAATGGTTTGTATTTACATAATTTTCTGCGACCACACACTAGTGGTGAAGGCGGTGTTGGGCCCAGTGAGAAAATGACTCCATGTACACCACATAGTGCACCATTGTTGTCGACTAAATATTTGGAAACACATTTTGTGACACCCTCAAGGCCAACAGAGAGTGCAGCTGATGCTGACCGATGCACACCAGATCATGCAGATGAAGGGCTCGATGCATAACCTACTAGTAATGCTGATGCATAAGCAACATTTCTCGGGTCTTTTTGTGTCACTAGAATGGGTTCAATAGAGACAAAAATTTTGGTGAATGAGGAACTCATTCCAATAAAGATAGAGAATATCATAGGTAATTATAAATTGATCAATTTTATTTTTATAATTTGATTGTAATATACGGATAAAACCTTTTCTTAAACTAATGATAGTATGATTGTTTTCCAGGAAATGATGTTTTTTTATAAAAATATAAATGTTTTGACCTTGGATACGTTCGGGCCCACCATCTGCAAAAGGTGGGATAGAAAAACAAAAAATTTAAAGGATTAGCTGACTAATCGGTTGGTTGGCATGTTTGACAATGATACCTTCGATATAGAAAAGGTCCTAAAGAAGGCTGGACAACATGTGAAGATTGTCCGAGACCAATATAGGGTTACCTAGAAAGGAACCCTATGTATGAGCACCATCCGATGATTCCATCATGGGAGTGGAAATCCATAGTGGAAGATGGAAAAGAGAGGGCTCTAAGAAAGAAGGAAAGATACTACCAGGCACAAGAAGGTATTCAATACTTTCCACAATGTAATGCTAATCCTTATTATTATTACTTTTTATATCGAATTTGGAACTTCTTACGTAATTAAACACTTGCTTAGGCTATCAGACACATCAAAGGCCATAAAGGAAAGACTAGAAAAAATTGGTCAACACAAGCTTGGTCCTGGTGGTTATTCGAATTTGGTGGCACAAATGGTAAGTATCGAAAACCCGATAATGCGTCCAGATATTAAATCGAAAATTATTTTTGTTTTAATGTGATGCAAAATGTAAAATTAATGGCATTATGAAAATATGCAGGGCGACTGATTCAAACAAGTGCTCACTCAGGAATACTTGAAGCTTGGATTTCAACACATCTTTGAAGTTGTTGTTGAATGCCGAAAAAGCTTGTCTCGGCATACACGGTCTTTCGGTGATCCATCTAGTGCACATAAATATAAAATCTATATAGTTTAATGAAAATTTATTAATTTCCATGCAATCTATTCGTTATAAACAATTAACATAAAATATTTATTCTGTTTTGAGTCAAAAACCAATGATTCCCTTAATGTCGACGATGGACAACAACTCGTCGAAGATCATGCTTTGATTTTTGGTAATGAATTTATTCATATGCTATAGTTGTGTATAGATAATTAGAGATGGTGAACATTAATTGTACTTCTCCATATTTCAACTGCAGAGCATGTAGATGGTCACACTGTACAGGTTGAGCCTAGACATGTAAATGAAGAACATGAAGTGGCCACACCAAGTAAAAAAACACCTTTGTAATGTTTTTTTAAAAGAAATAATTGTAATTATAAAAAACAAAATAAATTAATGCAACATTTTCACATTATTGCAGCAATTTTGAACCCGTTGATGCAAGATCCACGTGGCGAGCAATTTTCTAGGGATACATCATAACAAGTTGATGAAGCACTAGGAACTGGACAACAAATTCTAGAAGATGAGCTTCTTGTTCATTTTGTAAATAGAACAAAACTAAAAAAGAAGTGACTAAATAAATTTTGAGTAATTATTTTTTATAATACAATGTCGTGCATGGTTTTTTTAGCTATTTAACAAATGAATGCTTTAATGAATTATTTAATCAATAGTTTGATGAATGTTTTTTTGGGCTATTGAATGAATGAATGATTTAATGAATTCTTTAATGAATGGTTTAATGAATGATTTTTTCGTCTATTGAATAAATGAATTTGCACTAAAAAAATTTTGCAAGTAGATGCATTGGGTTTGGGTAATTGAGACTGATGTGAAGGGGGGAGGGGGGGAGAGGCCATAATATCTTCCACCTTCACATGGTTGGACCTATTCAATAGAGAATATTAAATTATTCTTGAAATAGAGAGGATCTCAATAAATGGTAAGGAATTATACATTTCCCATAGTTATTTCTATAATTGTAGTGTTTAAGTTTTACTGTTGCTATTTCACTCATCCATTGGAACTTGTTATAGATAGGATTGGGAAATATTTTGATATTTCAGAAGAAAAAATGGTGTTTTGATGTAATCGACGACATTATATCCTTTTTTTTATGGTTCTCCATGTTCCCTCAAGTGATCTCTTATTACCAATTATTTTACTTGAATGCTATTGTAATTTACATTGTTAAATTAAAAATGTTTATCAAACATAAAATGTTCATTATTAATGTTTCTTTTATTCATTGAGCCAAACTACTCGAACTGTATTTTTTTAGCTTCATTTTGTGATTTTCACAAACAAGCAAATCTTTATTTGATGGGCCCTAACATAAAATTATTGCAACAAGAAAACATTTGTAGTATGTTGAAAGATGTTTTGGAAGGTAAAGAAAAAGTAGACAATGTCAAGCTCCACAAATCACGGTAAGTTGTACCAAGAAATTATAAGTATCGGCAAGATATTCCTAATTATCATACCTATTTTTCTTATGTTAATTTGATTTGTATTCCATATAGGGTCCACTTTACCTCTTTTTATCCTCTTGAGTCTTAGTGAGTTTGCACTGAACTTTTTGCTTATGCTTGTTCAAGATGTCAAGAGAAAAAACTTCATTACGCCAAATAAATCAATGATGTAAGTCTTATGCAAAAGGTGAGTGAATATCAATTTCATGAAAAATGTGTCATTCTAGTAAAAACATATTTCTAGATGTCTCTATCTAGTTAACATGCTTTTCAAAAGGTGTTGATGAATGAGTTGTATGCCAAAATATCCATAACATTGCCTTTGGTCGACATATTATCTATAAAAGAAGAATATTCTCTTTATCAACTTTAAATGAAAACCTAAATATTTTTTTTGGTATCTACAAGTTTTGAGATATATAAGACACTTTAGTTGGTTGATATATATGGTCCTTATGACAATATAATCAGAGGGTTGGGCTACATAACCTAGCCACACATTTGATAGTCCTATCAACTTATTTTGGAATGATTTATTTTGAGAATATATATAGAAAATTTAAAGTTTAGGAGGGAACTCTTTCAAAATTAATATTACCAGGTACACTTCAACAGGTTATTGAAGATGAATATAGGACAAGGAATGTGGTTTCAACCAATAATTTATCCTTTTTGTTGTTTCCTCAATTTTTTTAACCAAAGGACGAGTCTATTGTTGAACTTTATGTATTATATTTTTGGTTTGTGAGATGAAAGTACTACACATGGAACATGAAATGGTGATCTTTTGTAACACTGTTACAAATAGTGTATAATAGTTGAAATCTTAGGTGGTCCCCATACACGTGGACTTTACTTAGTGAACCTCTCATGTAGCATGTGCAATCATGGGATATTAAAGAATACCCTTAATTTTGGTAGATATTGACCCAGACTCTTTTTGTTGAAACCCCCTCCCAATACCTAAAACCTTCCCCCCACCCATTTTTATACCCCAATCCTTATAAACGACCCTTCCCCCCCCCAAGTTTAAACCCCTCATCCCCCCCAATACCTGCAATATATTGGTTCGATTTTGGACAATTTTAAAACCCACAATATGAACTAACATGCTAGGATATTGGCCAACAAGTGAATCCCACGTGTCCCCATAACTATCTTTTTTAGTCTTTTTGAAGAATGTATTACATTTCTCCTCAAAATATAATATGATTTTTTCCTAAGGAAAAAAAATAGTGATTTGAGGGTCTTATTAGACAATAAAAGGATAGCCCTAGATGTTGTTGGGAGGTTTAATTGTGTAATTAATTAAACAGATAAAACTCTCATAACATAAATTATCAACCCGAAGAAGTATTTTATTTCAAAGGTAACTACGCATAATCTATGCATAAACACTCAAGCAATTGACCAAATGAATATAAATCGATTATCCTACCTGACTGCTTAGGCAAGCTCAACTCATCACTGAAGATAATCTAAATTATCCATCTAAGGATTTAAGGGAATTTTACCTTCCTACAACAACAGTCCAATATTAACTGATTTAAGAATAAATGAACTAGAATTACCTTTGCAAGAAATCAAACCCTGAATATATTAGAGTTTAGTAACCCAAACCATAACCATCTAATTCAGAAAATACTAAGAAATATAATTAACAGTAATAATCATAGCTGAGCTTGACTATAATAGTGGTCTAACACACCTGCATAAGAAGAAAAATAGAATACTTGACACTATCAACTATCACACCACATTGTTGCATCAAGCCAAAGGAAATTGCAATCATTAACTACTATTGCAGCGTGCTGTAAATAATAGTACTGTAATTCCAGACCAAATTAACATACGAAAAAATAAAGAATCTACGTAAATCGATGGTCTTTGTGAAAAGTAGGGACTTGGCCTCCTAACTAAGATGCTCCTAACTAACACAAATTCGAACACAAAGATATGCAGAATTGTTGCTCCTTGTATTAGGAAAGTAAAACCACAATGTATAGTAATCTTTGTTACAACTTCTTACAATCAAATGCTAATAACCAATGAAAGAACCCTCGATTCATATCACTTCTCCATACATATACACATGTGGCATAATCCATATCCACTAATACCAGGAATCCATGAATATCTTTGATCTTTAAGATGCCATGTTAAAACAAAAACAGTTACAACCATAGATATAATTGAATGAAGTTGTTCACATCCATTCTTGCGTTGTTACTCCGAGTGATGAATGGTTAGAATAGACTCAACTGGTTGGAAGGGGAGATGCCATGATTTTCTTAGCGATACTCATTCTTGTTTGATGACATGGAAATATACTCATGATGCTACATCAACACATGGAACTAGCTCTAGGAAGTAATAGCTGGCACCAAACATTCATTTCTTTTTCAGGCTCAGCAGGCTGCTACACCTGTAATCCTTCAAGCCTTTGAACTAGCTTTATTGAACCGACATAAGTTAGCATAAATCAAAAAATCAAGTTCATAATCATAGTCAATATTAGGAATTATTATAATAAAGCAATAATAGATTATACCTGTCAAGATCCATTCTTAACCTGGAAAGACATCTTCCTGGGGTATAGAAAAGTAAGGTGAAACAGGGGAAAAGGCATTGATAGGTATAGGAAAAAAGGGATTTTTTGGGACCCAATGATTCTAAAATATTTCAGTGGAGATGGGTAAGATTGAAATAAGGTTCATATTTCTCTTATAAATTCCTAAATCCATTGCATGCAATTAAATCATCCCAACAATGTTTCTCTGTCTTCTTAGTCAATCAGTACATGCTCTGGTATTTTATTTTTAGCCTCCATAAAATAAGAAACTTAAATCACAGTCCCAACTAGCTAGTTCCACAAGTTCTAACACATGAAGCATAGTTGGGAAACTGGGACAGGGTATATTTGAAGTTTTCAACGCAGTATGGATTTCTTTCTATCAAAAAATTGAAGAAGCGTTACATCTACCCTGGCTTCCTTCTCTTGCAAAGAGATCTTGCTAAGAGATCAACTTGAAACAATAAGAGACAACTTCTTCTCGAAAGGCTTCCATTTGACTAGCCTTCTGAGGAGATTGTAATTACCTCATATGCCTGATTCTTAATGATGTAGGAGATTGGGTCTCACTTTGAACCAAAAGGGTGGAAGTCTCCTCATTCTTCTGTATGCTTTGAATGGTGCTCCACCAATGCATATGATTGGTAAAAAATGAAGTAAATTATCTTATCTTAATATCTCCAAATTAAGGAACTAGATTGGAGTGGACGTCCATAAGGAATTCTCTTTCAAGAAAAAATAATTCACATAGTTAATTTTGATCTGAAAAATAGCTCTTAATGAACGTGTCCAAGAATTTAGGGGTTGAAAATACCTAATAGGGTATCCCTTATTTCAGTGCTATGATTTTAAATAGGACCATATGTTCATATAAGAACAGTGGATAAGATGGGGATGGAGCTCTTAAGCTCAACATTTACTGAATTAGGTTGTACATGTCCTTACATAGTTGTTCATTTTCTTCTTTTAGGAACTTAATATTTCTCATCTCTTGCTGCTCCGTCTTCAAATAGTCCCATTAGGATAGTTATTCAACCCATTTATCCTTAAGCTTTTGGATAATTCTCCTATTTTTAGACAAGGAGATTGTTGAGCCTCATTTTGTTTTCATTTTTGGTCATTAAATAACACATTTTAACTCATATTTTATTATCTTTATTATGTTTTATGCCATGTAGATCGTTATTTTAGCATAAGGTAAGAACACATTTGATGTTATTATAACTTCGGTATTAATATCATTTTTATGATTTTATTAACTCAAAAGTATATTAATTAAAGCATATTTAATGTATTATTTGATATGTACATTTGTTTATAGATTTTATAGTTCGTTTGGGAAAATTAACAACAAAACGTATTCAAATTTCCTTTTGCACCATATGTCCAGCTCACAATCCAGCTTGGCGTTCAGCTCGTCATTTAGCCGTCGCATGAAATTCATTGATTGTTTGCCATGTTTGCCCTAGAATGATGCACATCCAACTCACGGTTCAATGTTCCATTTAGTTCATCGTTCGGCTCACCCATCAGCCTACGCGCTATCCATAATCAGTTTTGAGCATTAAACATCTTGTAATCTCCTTCGCTCGCCATCACACCAACCATCTCTATGCTGGACCAGTGCATTTAACCCATCCTATGAGAGGATCTCCACTTAGCTGCTCGTTATCCATGCGTTCAAAGGGATGGACATCTGTTGTTCACTCATGACCTCTCTGTTTTAATACTAAACTATCACAAGCCTATGCGTTTGAGGGATGGAATGGCCTGCGTTCTAGAAGACCGATTGTGTCACTGCCTTTACTCTCCACAACACCACCAGTCTACACACTCGTGTTGATGAGGTACCTACATTCTAGAACCTACTGCAGTGTACAAACCTACGCTGACCACTAGTCCATTCTACTTGCTAAGAAAGGGGTCGTTGCCACATCAACCACGCTGAAGAAGCCTGTTCACGCTAAAGAAGGAGAAGACTCACCATGATCACACTCAATGAAGAGGCAGACTATGCATTGGTTGCAATAAATTATGTGCTTTAAAGATTGTCTGAAATTAGAGAGCACTTAACCTTTGCAAATTGATTTGCTCATCTCTCATGTAAACTATATATATATGTCTCTGAATACAGAGAAAATCTAGCCAGAGTCAGAAGTCAATTAGTCATAGTTTTTATAAGTGCTTTAATTCTATTTCTGAAGTTGAATAAAGAGTTGTATGCATTGTTTTTGAAGATTGTGTTTGAGTAGGAGTTAGCATACTTCACCCCTGATTGTTGAGAGGTCCCCTCATCAACCAGAAGTTCATTTCCTTGTTTAGTTTAGTTCTTTCTTTTCTATTTTAGTTAGTTTAGTTTAATTTCTAGTTTGTTTTCATTAAATAATAGTAAATGTTATTTTATTTCTTGTTTCCATTTTGCTTTCATTAGTTAATAGTAAATGGTATTTTTTTTCCTGTATTGCATTAGCTTAGTTTCATTTCAGTAGTTAAATAAGTAGATGCACACATAGATTTGTTTCCATTCACTTGTTTCCAGTCATTTGTTTTCAGCTACTTGCTTATTAGTTAGTTTATTTACAGTCATTTCATTTCAGTATTGTTTTTAGTTTCTATTTCTAAAAATATAGAATAGTTTTCTTCCATTTAGATTTAGTCTTGTTTATTTATTTCTTGTTATGGATTTTCTTATATAAAATAGTTTGCTTTCATTTAAATTCAGTTTTGTTTATTTATTTCTTGCCATGAATTTGTTTAAGTTAATTTCCAGTTTGTTTAAGTTAATTTCCAGTTTGTTTAAGTTAGTTTCCAGTTTACTAATTAGTTTACAATGCAATGCTTTCTTTTTGTTTTAGAGTTAGTTTGAAGTTAATTTGTTGATTAAATAGGTTTGTTTATTGATTCCATGCATTAGGTTTAGAACTACACAACTTCAACTGAAGAATTAATTCATTTAGGTTAGTTTTTACCATTTTTACTGTACAGAACACCATTCGGACTGTCTCTCCAGTCTGCCATTTAGTCACCCTCAGTTGTCATTTAATCCTCAGTTCTATTTCTACTGTTTTTATGTATTTTCAGATTGTTTCTAGTTTTGTTTTTTCAATATTTGGATTATGTTTGTAGTTAATAATTTTATTTAAGCATTACAATTAAAGTTTGATTGTTTTAGGTCATTGATTAAAGTTTTATAATTATTCTTCTTTTATTTTCTTTTTAAATTAAATATAGATTAAGTTGTTCTTATTTCTTGAATATTTAAACACTGATTTTGTTTTACTGTTGTTTTACATCATAGTTATCTTCGTTTGCATATAGGTTTTAGGGTTAGATGTATTATTTTTAAGAGGAAGTTAAATTATTTGTAATCATAGGAATCATCCTTGATTTTGGTATGTGTTTATTGAAGAATACAGTTTAGATATCTTTATTAAGTTTTCTACTTGCTTTTCAGTTTTCTATTTTTGTAAGATAAGTTGTCTTTTTACCCAACCTTCCGCTTAAGGAGTAGTTAGTTGATTATTTATCAATTCAGTTGTTATAATTCCTTTTATGAGTTAGTGTGTGAAGTTATAAGTATTATTGTTTATGTCTTTCTTTTGAGTAGTTGTTTAAATTTTTATATTCCAGTCTAGTCCAATTATTTAGACACTTTTAGGAAGTTTGACTTTGTTTTTGATCTTTTGATCTTTTGTTTATTAAAATATCTCCATGAAACCCTAGGATCCTTTTTACCTTTTCATATATTTTGTATCAACTCTAAGACTACCAAGCCCGGTTGATAATTAAAGATTAGGTGTTTTTAAGATAGTAGAAAACACCCAACACTTTTGGCGTTGTTTCCAAAGAGTTGTTTTATAAGGTAGAATAAATAGGGTTCCTTTATGAAGTTTAGATAAATAGATAGATTTATTTTATATTACACAGCAAGAGGGAGGGGAGAATAGTAAGATGCAAAGATGACTTCACTACAGCATTCCTGGAATTTCCGTGGTGTAACAGCCAGACACATCCACTATAGTGGGGTGCCCCAAATCCTTGTTGCTCCCTTGTTTTTTTTGTAAGTGTGTTAATTTTTTTTCATTTGTCATGTATTTTTTTTTATTTTTCTAGAAAAGGCGCATTTGTTATAACAGGTGCACCCAAAACCAGAAATAATAGTAATAGCATAAGTTTCCTTTAATTTAGTTTTATTTGTATGAACAGACTTAGAGATCCTCAGGGTAGATTTATTAAGGTAGGAAACGCTATCGACATTTTTGCTAAATTTTCCAGGGGACGTAATACCCCAACTACTAACTCACTAGAAAGGTATCAAAAAACACATGAAGGGAGTAATTCCACTTGGAAACCTAAAGAAACTCTTCCAAGAGCTATTACCAAGGGAAGCATAGAAGGAGAGGGAAACTTTCCCAGAGGTCCTAAGGACCTCATTCTTGAACAAATTAAAAAGGATCAACCACTAGTAACCTCTAGTTCTCCACTAGTCACACGACCAAAGGATACGACCATTTCACTAGTAGGAAGTCCGAATTTTGTTGATTTTGTTGATCCCAAACAGGTAAAATCCCTCTTTGGAAACCCCTTACATACAGTCATCTCACAAATTGAGACAACCACAGTAGAACCTACTTTCCATCTAGGGTTTAATAAGAAAATGGTTGACCAGAGGAAGGTCTCTCCCGAAACAGAGTGTTGGGAC
The DNA here is from genome assembly GCA_001517045.1 of Pseudotsuga menziesii. Classification (NCBI taxonomy): domain Eukaryota; kingdom Viridiplantae; phylum Streptophyta; class Pinopsida; order Pinales; family Pinaceae; genus Pseudotsuga; species Pseudotsuga menziesii. The sequence goes on along the minus strand of LPNX011135887.1, from coordinate 299,799 downwards.
GCTCCATTATCACCTCGAAAGGAGCTTCCTATGTATATTTATATTAAAAACCTAGCCTATATGGAGGGGTTGGGAGAGAACAAAGATCGTAATGAAGTTATAAATAATGAAGGAGAAGGAGAAAATCAAATTGAGGCTACCTCTAGGTTTCCTATTCTAGATATCGTACTGGATGTAAATATGAAAAACATCCCTCCTTCTTCTTTACCTACCTTTTATCGAAAAAGTAATGCAGACCCAGACACATTCTTGTTCGAGTTTGATATTCTCTGTAGGAGCTATAATTATCTACAAGATTCTCACAAACTAAAACTCTTTCTCACTACATTGAAAGATTCCAGCTTATCATGGTTCATGGGATTAGGTGAATCCACTATCAAGACATTAGATGACATGAGAACCTCATTCTTGTGAAAGTATCAAGAATACTACAAACCTAAAGACTCTCGCCATGATATATTCAAGATACAACAACTTGAAGATGAAATCCTAGAGGGTTATCTAGAAAGGTTCATTTATACACTTCATAAATCAAAATATCATGACCTTCGAGAAGATGCAATACGTACTCTTTTTATTAAAGGAATCTTCAAGGACTTGCTAGAGAGTCTTAATATCATGGCAGCTGACGAAATTTCTCATAAAACTTTTGCACAGATTGGTGAGATGTGTAAAAATTATTCTAGAAGTAGGGGGGAATTTTGGAAAAAATTTCGAGAGCCGTATAGTAGAAATGTAAGAGGAAATGTTCATAGTTTAGGAGGGGTTACAAGGATGGAATTGGGTAACCTATTGTTATAGTGGATTTCACCACTCCAGGTGAATCACACTTTGTATGGCCTTCCCGTGTCCCGCTGCAGACTCTTTAGACCCCATGGACCATCTTTTATCCTTTGATGTTTCCTTGATCATCCCTAAAACTATATGAAAAATGATATACGCGGATTTTTACCAGATAACCGCGTACATACGTGGGTTTGATCCATATAATCGCGTACATCAGGATGTGTGCATAATCCAAATCCTTTTGGAGTTTTTCTTGACATGGATCTGACTCATTCGACTCATGGCCTTCCATATGCCTTGAGATCACTCGGATTCGACCCTTCATTATCCCTTATGAAGATATATAAGGAACCCCTTGGTACATTGAAGGAATATAGAGAGATTGAAAGCAAAGAAACTATAGTTCATTGTTGTCAAAATTTATACTTGAGTCTGCATCCCTTTGTCCCTTTGGAGCACTTTTGTGTTCTTCCCAAGCTTGCCTTTTGCTAGTGAGCTTGCTATCATGAGATGGAGGATTGAGGTGGTGGAGACCCAAGTGGGGGATTCAGTTTATCCGGTTCATAGACATGCCATCAGAGGTTGTATATATCTTGTAATCTCTGATTTATATTAATAAGAACTATCTTTTCCTGTCCAATGATGTGTATTTGATTGAATATTGTATCCATTGGAATATGTCAAATGCTTTTACATTATGGATTATATATGCTAGAATAGATCTAACACCATGATATATAGTATGCTTGTATTGTTTACTTGTTGTTGAGGAAGTATTATATCAATTCAAGCTAAAGATTGGAAAGCTCAACGGGGATCTACTGCAATCGTCTGGAATAAGGTACGAGGTCTGATCCTTTAGTGTTAGACATTTTATTTCTATTGCATATTGGGAAAGATTGATTTCTGGAGTCAAAGTTGTATGTTGTGGTACCCCAAGCCATAGGAATTTCTCTCCGTAACATAATTGGAAACTCTGCTGGGGAGTTCCTAGTAGTTTTCCTTTGGGGTTGATTTTCTCAACATTCAATGTATTTGAATTTCTCTTTCTCTCTTGTTTCTGTGTCGGGTCTGGGGGCATGTATGCCTAGTAGAGTCTAATTGGAGTGAATTTTGTCTCAGCCTGTCTATTTGCCTTTTTTTATGCACCTTTTCTTCCTGTACGTGGGTTTTTGATTTACAGTCGCGTATACACATGGTTTCCTCTGTGATTTCCGCATATACACGCGGGTTTACTGCGAACAGTCGTGTATACCCTGGATTTTTCCCTTTTTTTGGAAGTTAATTGGTTGCTGGGTGAATTTTGTTAGTTGCTGAGTCTCCTTTGGCACTGCTTGAGTCTGTTTTGACCTCTGTTTCTGACTGGAAACGTTTTTTTTTAGCCTAATTTTTTTTTTTAGGAAATCTCTTGTCATGGCACTTTCGATTTTTTGTTTCAGATTAGTGCATTAGAGTTCTTTTACCTTAGTGATTTGCTTGGATGTTGTCTATGTGTGCTTACAGAGTCTGGGGGTTGTAGAATCATTCTTTTGCTTTTTGCATCTCTTATATTTTCAAAAAAACCAAAAACATTTGCTTATCATAATGCATTGCATTTTGCACTTTGCATTGTGCTTGCACTAGATCTAGGTTTACTTTGGAGTACTAGTTAGGACTTCATATAGGAAAAAATTGCATTCATCATTTGAAGAAGAATTGTGCATTTCACGTAGTAGCATACCCTGTTTACATGGACACAATGCATTTGCAGTGATTGTTACGGTGTGCATTTTACTTCATGTTGCATCATAACACCACTAGTTGCACGACCATATCCTATTTTTGAGTAATAAAGCCAACTAAAATCAATGCTAATTAAAATGAATTACACTCTTTTCTTTTCTAGGGTGCACCAACAAGCTTAGGTTTTAGGATCTTGGAATAGTTCATTGTAAGTCAATTCTCCAAGATCACTAAACAACAACATCTAGGTGTCTGTCCACGGAGTGTGTGAAATCCTTGCTATAACCATTGTTCTCAAGATCCTCCTCTCAAACGGGAGTTAAGCACGAGGTAGTGTGAGCGTTTATTGATTGGGATGACCCCTAGTCATAACTGAGTAGCACCGGAGATATTTCCAGGATTGTATTCGTATTTGGAGGCTCTTTCGAGAGTTTCAGGCTTTTCTACCCTGCCCATACGGTCAATCTCGCCTGCGACTGTCCACCTGAGCTTTGATTATATTGAGGTGACCTTAGTGACCTTACCTAGGATATCGAGGGGGTACTTGTAGAGGTTATTCTGTAGGTGTCCCCGCCAGGTTGGGGTCGGAAAACATAGTCGCTTTATGTGTTGAAGCTGAGGGCCACAATAATTGGTTATGTACCTCCGCTTGTTGTGTATGGGAGTCTCAGGCCTCTCCTAGGCGAGACATACCTGCTTCATTCGGGAGCTCACTTATCCAACCCTTGTTTTCTTGCATTTGGATGTATATTTTATTAGTGATTTCTCTATGCATGCTAGTTTGCCTAGGGTTTACGTAAATAGAGATTCTTTGCTATTTTTGTTTTGAGTCATTGTGGATTCGAGTGTGGTTCCGTGCCATTCTCGTCGGTTAGCAGGACTTCCGCCTTCCAATTCTCATCCTCCTTTGGGAGAGAGACCTAGAAATTCCAGGTGGACTATGTCACATACTGATTCACACACCATGGAGGATCATTCAGAGACTATTCCTGAGCCACCTCCTCCCATTCGTGTTGACGATGGAGAATTTACTCCTACATATGATCCTTCACCTGACCTAGCTGAGTTCGATCTTGTGATTTCCCAGATAGGATCTTTGAACGATAGACCTAATCACCCTAGGGATGATTCCCCGTTGACACATTACCGGTATGGAAAGCTGGAAGATGCTGAGACTCACTTTGAACCTGCCAGCACTAGCTACGGTAGTTATGCTACGACTGGTTTTCCTATGCATGATTTGACATTTCATGTCGAATCCGACTTTGAGCCTAGCACTATGCCTAGGGGAAATCCCATTCCTTACCTTGCAGAGAGGTTTGGGAGTACTAGTCACATTGCACCTTCCGTCCCAGTGGTGGAAGCTACATCTCATCTCCCTCCTAGGTCTAGGGTTAGTGATCCGATTAGGATACCAGGTCCAAGACGGGTGACGATAGGTGGTAGTACATATTTATTACTCAGATTCCTTTGTCCTCGGTTCCGAGTTCTTCAAATGTACATCCTCCACCTTATCCACGTGGTCCTTTGAGCCGATATATGGCTACGAGTCAGGTCCATACTGTGGTTACTAGGTCGATTGTGTCTCAAGTTCATATACCACCCACTACTTTGGGAGGCTATATTCACGCTTATAGTGGTCATATTGTTACGTTCGGGGCATATATAACTACTTCAGGTATGTATGTTCCCCCTTTCGGAGCTTATCTTCCTACCTACGTAGTGTCCCATGGGATATTGCATGCGATGACCTATGAACCTTATTACGGGACGCAGTATGGATAGGTTTCTTCACCTTACAGAGGCGGGTATAAACAACCTGCTTACTCTCCTAATTATGGCTTCGTAGCTTCTACTAGTCAAGGTCCACCTTACTATGGTACTTCCACGTCACCCTATATGGCTCAGACAGGAGGAGGACACTATGGACAAGGCCATGGTGGTGCTCAAACCTATGTGACCCAGGGAGCGGTCCATCGACCTCATCATCCTAGGATCCCTTTCCTCATGACGCTTAACCTTCCTGACTTATCGAGACTTACGAACGATCCTATGGCTCATGACCTGGCTTTGTCGGCTGTCCCTACCAAGCTTCCTTCAGACATACCTAAGGTCGAAGGAAAACTGGGAGAGGATCCAAGCGAACACATTACCACATTTCACCTTTGGTGCTCTTCGAATTTGTTACATCAGGACTCAGTCTGCTTGTGACTATTTCAACGCACCCTCACAGGGCCTGCTGTGAAATGGTATACAGAGTTACCTAAGGGAGATTTTACCTTATTTGACGATATTACGATGACTTTTCTTAATCACTTCCATCTACCAATGCACTATGACATTGGTACTGAACTCCTGTCGACATTTCGGCAAGATAAAGCCACCCATATTTCTGATCATATTCAGGAGTGGCGTAGACAGAAGAGATTAATTAAAGATTTTATACCACTGGAGTTCTTTCCCGAGTGGTTCCTCAAGTCTTTATTGCCATATATCGTGAAGGATGTTTCTACATCCAGAGTGTAGAATGAGGGACAAGCAATATTTAGGGCACATGAACTGGACTTGATTTATGCTCAGTCTAGTTTGTTGTATGAGATTATTCCCAATGCTCCTCATTCTAGTTTCGATCCCAAGGTCAAACCTGGACCACATGCTGATGGCATTGTGGGTTGTGCAAGTGTGAAACCCACAGATTCAGTTGCAAAACAAGTTAGTCAATTATCGCTTAACTAGTCTACTTCGGGACAAGCTACAGCTTCGTCTCAACCCACCCAAACGGCGAATGTACTTTATCTGCAATCGTCGAACCAGAAGGGTAACCAACAACCCAGATGGAATAGAAAAAAGGGTAAGAATAATAATCGAAAGGGTGGGAATAGGAATGAGAATGCTACCAATAATGACAAGAACGGTCAGAATGCTGGTGGGGACAAGCAAGCGAAATGTAAGGTTAAGTTCCCTTGCAATCTATGTAAGGATGATCACCTCACTTACTTGTGCCCTCAAATTGATGAAGCTTCAAGACTCTTAGCACAAGGCCCAGCTGTGCTATTGAACCGTTTATCGTATAACCATGATATGAAATCGAAGTCCCAGGAGCAATCTAGTGAGAATGATCTACCGAAGACTAGTGCTCATGGGTGCATTAACATGGTCCATGCTGCCAAGGTTGTGACTCGTGTGAAATATTATGGATCATCACAACCCAACCCAGGCAAAGAACCTAATCCACCAGGAACCCCTTTGCACATTGAGAAACCTACGGATAAACCTAAGGCTGCACCTCGCATTCCTAAAGGGGTACTTAAGCGCTTGGGGGATAATCCAAATGCCCGAGCCGCCCAGAATTATTCAGTTGTCGAGGATTTGGGCCATACTCCTTGTGCGATGTCTGCATTGGAAGTGCTTCAGAGTTGTCCTTCACAAAGGAAGGATTTGCTTTCTGCTCTTGGTGTGAACGGTGATGATTCTTCCTCAGTGATCAAATTTGAAACCGTAGGTCATCAGCCTCTCTTGCCCTACTATGTGTCACTTTTGGTACACATAGAATGTCTTAATATGATCGTCAAGTGCACTGTGATTGACGAGGGCGCTGCTGCATCTGTGATGTCTTTGTCCTGTTGGAAGGGTCTTGGTTCTCCTGAGTTGTCGAAATCAGCAACTATGTTAATTGATTTTGATGGGAGATATTTTAGGCCGCACGGCATCATTCCGTCCCTTAAAATCCATTTGGGGAGGAAGACTGTTGCGATAGAGGTTGAGGTGGTTGATGCGCCCCTCGACTAAAATCTCTTGTTGGGTCGGAACTGGATGTATAGTATGCAAGCCGTTACTTATTCCTTGTTCTGCATTGTATGCTTTCCACATAACGGGAAGATTGTAATGATTGATCAAATGACATTCAAGAATTCCCCTATTACTGCATCTTTGGGAGCTTCAGTCCCGGTCGTTGAACACTCTCAGCTGGCAACTGGGAGTGTGGGTGTAGCCATGTATCCATCCCTCATGGGAAGCTTTAGTTGTCCTGCGTCGGTCCTCATGACAGGATCTTGTTCCGATAAGGGTTCGACTTCCACAACCTCAGTGTCTTTTCACATGACTCATATGGAAGATCCTTCGATTCTTCCTACACTAAGTATTTCGAGTGAGCCTGTCAAGACCAACATGCCGCTTCCTGCAACCATGATAGCTTATCAAGCCAATATTAAGAATGTTGCAGAGCCTTGTTCTTCCTCTTTGCGAATGGAAGAGGAAGACCCCTATGTGCTGTCGGCATGGGTAGTAAAATATTCTCATGCCCATGACTTCCTGGATACAGTTTTCCCTTCAGATGAAGCGATCATCGAGGCTATGTCAAGCGTTGAGCTGCCATGGGAGGAACTTCATCATAGATCATATTTCCTTCCACCGCTTGACTGTTTGGAGCATGAGGATTATAGGGAGATTCTTAGACAGAGAGTTGGTAGTCCTATGATTCCATTAAGCTCTCCTGGTCAGATGGCTGATGGGAACATGGCGAACATATCTTCCACGATTTCTATCAACATCTCTCGAAATCCTAGCACCATTGAGAATGTCTATATTGGGGAGGAATGTTCCCATGCTGAGATTCTCGAATATACCGAGATTTTCAAGGAATTTCATCATATTTTTGCTTGGTATTATGATGAGATGCTAGGTATCAACCCTCGGATTGTCGAACATGAGATTAATACTTACCCCAATGCTAAGCCTGTTCGACAATGTTTACGCGCCATGAATCCTAGGAAAGCACCCGCCATTAAGACAGAGATAGAGAAGCTGTTGAAATCTGGTTTCATCTCTCTCGTTCCCTTGATGGAGTGGGTTTCAAACCTCATTCTGGTGGATAAGAAGCAGGGGGCGATCCGCATATGCACTAATTTCCACGATTTAAATCGTTCCTGTCCTAAGGATAACTTCCCCACACCATTTATAGATCAGACTTTGGATGAGTGTGTAGGTAGCGAGGTGTTCTCCTTTATGGGAAGGCTTTTTCGGGTATAATCAGATCGAAATTAAACCTGAGGACCAACACAAGACTACATTTATTTGTCCTTGGGGAATGTTTGCATATCGGAAGATTCCTTTCGGCCTTAAAAACGCCGAAGCTACATTTTAGTGGGCGATGACCTTGATTTTCCACGATCTCAAGTCTATTATTGAAGTATTTTTGGATGACCTCGCTGCTCATTCATATCACTTGAGATTGGTTTTCAAAATATGCCAGCACTATTCGGTTCGATTAAATCCTCAGAAGTGCATATTTTTTGTGAAGTCAGGTCGTTTACTAGGATTCATCGTTTCAAAGGAGGGCATAAGAGTCGATCCGTTAAAGGTTGAGGCAATACTTCAGTTGTCTCCCTCGAACAACATTCGTCATCTTCAGTGTTTGCAAGGTATGACAAACTTCTTACGAAGATTTGTGGTCAACTTTTCCAATTTGACTAGAGGCTTCATGCGTCTCTTGAAGAAGGATACTCCCTTTGAATGGGATGAGCGAGCCCAGGAGTCCTTCGATGCACTTAAGTGAGCCCTAGCATCGGCCCCGGTGATTAGTCCTCTGGATTATAGCCGTGATTTCCTATTATATGTGGCCGCGTATTTAGAGAAGATTGGTATGGTATTGGTTCAGGAGGATGAGGAGCTCCAGGAGCATGTCATATATTATCTGAGCCAAAACCTTATTGATGCAGAGATTCATTATTCTCATGTCGAGAAGCTTGCTTTAGCGACCGTACATGTGGTTCAACGTTTGAGACATTATATTCTCCTTCGCTAGACCTCGGTTGTGGCCCATGTCAATCCATTTCAGTTCATCCTCACATGAAGGATGATTGGGGGAAAGTATAATAAATGGATTGTCATTCTGCAAGAGTTCGATCTTGAACTTGTTTTGGCAAAGTCGAAGAAGTCGTTAATTTTTGCAGAGATTATATCGGATTTCTCGAGCGAGGCTGAGGAGTTGGTTTGTGAAGATAAGTTTGTCGATGAACACCTCTTCTTAATCTCAACATCTGACCCATGGTATGGAGATATCATAGTATATCTGCAAACACAGAAGACCCCTACTCACCTCTCGCGAGATGAATGATGACGATTACGTCACGTATCTAAGAACTACCTTATAGTGGACAATACTTTGTACCACCATGGGGTAGATTCCATTTTACAACGTTGTTTAACTCATGAGGAGGCTGAGTTTGTGCTGAATGATTGCCACGGAGGGGCGTGTGGTGGTCATTTATCTGGGCTTTCTACAGCTCAAAATATTTTGAGAGCTGGTTATTTCTAGCCATCGATCTTTAAAGATTGTATTGATGTGGTCAAGAGGTGCCACCCTTGCCAGGTGTTTGCATGAAATATGCGCTCGAAGCCTGCCCCGTTACATCCCATTATCACCGTCGGTCCCTTCACCAAGTGGGGGCTCGATTTTATGGATTGCAACCCAGCTTCAGCTGGGGGGCACCATCATATTATAGTGGCTGTGGATTATTTCATGAAATGGGCTGAGGAAATGCCTACAGTAAAATCCGATGGTGAGACAGGCACTCAATTCGTATTCAACCAAATCATTACTCAGTTCAGGATTTCGAAAGATCTTGTCACTGACCATGGCTCACACTTTTAGAACCGTATGATGGAAGAGTTGGCATCCAAGTTAGGGTATAAGCAAGAGCACTCCTCTTCTTACTACCCCCAAGCGAATGGACAGGTTGAAGTAGTGAATAAATCACTTAAGTCCATTCTCCAACGAACCATCGCACAAAGCAAGATGAATTGGCATATTATGTTATACCCTCCTTTGTGGGCATATCAAACCACAGTTAAGACTGCCACTGGTTTTTCTCCATATCATCTTGTGCATGGAGTGGATTCGATATTGCCAGTTGAATGCGATATTCCTTCATTGAAGCTAGTCGTGGAACTCTTACCAGACACTTCACCTTTGGAGGAGCGCTTGGTTCACCTCGAGCAACTTGATGAGCAGCGTCGAGATTCCTTGGGGACTCTAGAGGTTAATAAACGTTGCGTTAAGGTCCAATATGACAAGCCTGTCCATCCAAGAGTGTTTAGTGAAGGAGACTTGGTCCTTTTGTGGGATCAATCGAAAGAACCCTTGGGGCAGGGAAATTTAATCCTATGTGGCGTGGTCCTTACATGGTCAAGCATGTCTTAGAGAAGGGTGCCTATGAGTTAGTCGATTACGAAGGCATAGCTTTGGCGGAGCCTAGAAATGGGCTCTATCTCAAAAAATACTATGCATGATCTTTAGCCAAGGATGCTTGTTATATATTATTGTACAGCTTTGCATAGTTAGGTATTTTTATTATCGTGATCGGGTTTGTGATTAGTTTCCGTTTCTTTTGGCAGATGTCAATGGAATATTCCACCTACATAGGATTCGCGAATGGTGCAAGCCATCACACTTAGCACTCAGCCTCTACTGCTTGGGTTATTTATACTCCTATGGGTTAGGTACTGTCTTCAAGAGGTGTATGTCTACGGCCATCTTCCAACAATGATGCTGAATATAGTGCCGTTATCGAGCTTCTATGGGATGCCATTTCACATGGAGTTCTATCTCTTGAGGTACGTCTTGATTCGGAGTTAGTAGTGTCACAGCTCAATGGTTTGTACCATGTCAGAGATCCGACGTTATTGAGCAGATTCTTACGTGTGAGATTGTTAGAATGGAAATTTGACAGTATCACATATATACACATTCCAAGAAATGATAATCAAGTTGCTGACTCATATGCTAACTATGTGTTAGATTGGCATTTGATTCATTCATAATAAATTAATCACAAACATGTTTACACATGTAAATAAATAAACCGATCACCATAAAACCTTTTATATATATCAAAAATGTGGTAATACATAGTGTCATATACAAAAGTGGAGATTTCAAAGTTTCCATCATATAATACACGGTCATACAAAACATATACACTCCCAGGTATCTAATCATGTGGAGGGGGAGGGTTGTGATCATGATACGTCACTACAGCTCTATCTAGCCGCCGGAATAAATGCACCCATGTGCGTGGCACGCCCACCACCTGTTGTTGCATGGCCTCAGGAAAGTCCTTGACTTGCGCCATGGGAACCCTATGAGTCAGTCACATGAAGTTGGTATGAATGCTCTGGAGCGTTCGCTCGGCATCCACACCTATGATATCATCCCCTCTTCCCCTCCGTCTATGACTTGGGAAGCCCTCTGGTCACCATGGTCCCACATCTGCACATGAATGGTAGATGTCACTATGTGTTGTCATGCAAAAACATGTCTTTTTGATTCCACATAATCAAGAAAATACAAAAAAAATTAAATAACTCAAAAAACTTTGAAAAAGAGTGAGAGTCGAGATTCGGTACCTATCTCTCCATATGCCGATCCTGGTGGCAATGGCATGTCCGGATCCCCCCGAAAATCTATCCCTCCATAGGGGTAGTCATCTATGGCAACAATCTGTCATCGCCACCATGGAAAGAAGTCAGCTGGATATGGGTTGGCCACCCTACCACCCCTTAGTCTGCGCATACCATCTTCCCAATGTCATTGGGCCAGATCTCGAACCCCGTTGAGAGGAACGTCCACTCTAGGGCTCAATCCTAGAACAAGCTCGAAGAAAAACGTGCTCAATATGCTGCTGAACCTGAAGTTCTGTATCCTTCCTGCCGTACACTCACTGAGCTGGTGTTTCATGTTGCTCAGTATTTTAGTACTCCAGTCGTATATGGTCAGTCTCATACACTCCACCGCATAGAACATCAGTGGCCGCGAGGCCTGATGGAGTAAGGCTAAGCCTGATATCATACCTAGCGTCAGTAGTATGGCCTTTAGGCCCAGCACCTATATAGAATTGGTGGGGACTTGACTTCCCACCTTCTCAGTATATGGGTAGCAGTACACACCTACGTACTCATCGATAGTAAGCCCACCACCTAGCCCACCTCGGGAACGAAGGTTCACCACCTCCCCTTGTCTAGATAGACCTGTGATAAAGTCTATGTCTTCCACCTCTATGGTGAGAGACATCCCATCTATCCTGAAGGACTCTGATTCTGGATCCCAATAGTCTACCAGCATCTCTAGCAGTCTTGTGTTGGCCCTCAAACCACCAAGGCACCAAAACCTGTAGAGTCCGCATGCTCGAAGAGCTTGTTGAGCCATCATGTTATCCCTTAAAGCTTCCTCTAATTCACCATGCTCACACTCTCTCCATTCTAGCACTATCCTGCAAGAGAAATTGCCATATTGCCCATTAGATTCTTATAAATTTACTTGCGCGGCATCATACGCGACTGTTTTGCAAACAGTCGCGTATGTACACGGGTTCTAGCCTCTTTTCCGCATATAGCCAGCTCTATACACGGAAAAAGATTTGATATCCACGTGGGCCACAGCACTCATGTAGAGATGGCCTAAACTACCTCATTTCACCATGAAAATCAACAAAAATTATATTGAAATGCATGAGGAGAGCATGAGTAACTACCTGGAAGAAACGGTTGTGAATTCCGCCGGCTGGATCTCCTGGAATTTACAGTTGAAAATTAGAGCTCCAATGGGTAAAAGTTTCAAATGATTTATGTTTTTTACTATTTATAGAAAAAAATTCAAATATTTGAAAATTTTTACCCCCTTTCCTACAGTTTTGACAGTTTCTAACCATTTTGGACCGTTTATGACATAATTTGTGATGTAGAAGACCATTTTCAGTGTCGTTTCATCCATTGGATTGACCCATTCATACTGATCTCAGGTATAACTTCTACACTAGCATATAGGTTAGGTTCACCACCGTTTTCATTTTGCATGACCTTATGACCATGTCACCATGACCTTAGGTATGAACCCACTCTATTATGTCACGGAACCTTCTTGCTACTTTAGAATTGGCATGATGTAAGTGGTAGAGCTTCACCTTACATGGGTACCCTAGTTAGCGCCTTATTTGCATTTGGTGCCCATGCCGACGTTTTCTTCATTAGGGTGTGGGAATCCGTTGTATAGTACTGCCATGACATTTCGCAAGAGCCTCATACTCCTCTTGATCTTATGCTGGCCTATTTCCCTCCGGACTCCCCTTACGTCAAGTTGTGAATGCATTATCATGAGCTTTTCCTTCCTTATTGAGCTTTATGTCGGCTCCCCTGACATTGCGTTTCAGCCATATAGCCCGAGCTTGTCTCATGTCTAGCCATACAAAGCCGTTTTTATATCCTTTGCAGCTTGATTTCCTTTTTACCGGGAGGGGATTTTCCTTCGAGTATTGATATCCTACACATGTATCCTTGCATTGAGCATAGGTATGTTCCACTCCTTGGAACTAGTTTGTTTTCCCTGATGACACTCGTCTCCTCCTAGTTTGTAACTATAAAGCTAGTTTATTCTTTTTTCAATCTTTTCAAATAACTGAAAAAGTCCAAAAAAATTAAAAAACCAAAAAGTTGAAAAAGGAAAGATGTTATCTTTGGAAGCTGTCAAGTCGTGTTGCCTTCAAACAGAGCACTGTATATCACATCCATTGGTTGGGTTATAGTTTGACTTAGGAGCTATACTCGTTTATCTGAGTTTATCTCCACTGACTAGTTAAGCTTCCAGTCCCTATGGAGCCTCTGTTGATGCCTCCTGTGTCACAGAGATATCCCAGTTTGTATATCGAGTCTATGCTGCCTTCATTCAATCACTATACACCGTTATGCTCTTGTTCGAAGGAAGTTGAAACCTGTGTCGGCCATTCCTCAGTTATCTTGACTTTGCATGTTGGCCATTCCTGGTATAGTTACTGGTTCATGCACCTTATGATCGAGTCCTTCCACATTAGACAACTTTGCTGAGTACCTCGTGTTGGATGATGGGGGATGCCTTAATGCCCTCCTTCCAGCGGATTTCATCCCATCGACTTCAGATCATTTATTCTGGGATTGGAATCTAGAGTCCTTTTGAGTGCCTTGAGACTTGTAGTCATCAGTGGCAGGTTCTCTCGCCATCGACAGTTTCTTGGGAATACATCAATGTCCCCTGATCGATGGATTCTCTCAAGTGTTCAACCTCAACACATCTATTCACACTTGTTAGTTTTCACTCTAGTACCTTGATTCCCATTTTCATTATCGGTGCGTAATCTCACGTCTGTTAATGGTATACATCAATGACCGATAATCAGACGATGGACTACTATGTTGGAGCTTGACACCTCTATTCGCATAGTAGGACATGTACTCGTAGTAGTTTGTCTAGAAGACCTTCCAGACTGGTGGCATCTCTTATATTCTACCTCCTTGATCGTGCCAGTGTTCATGAGATTTCATCTCTCGTGACTTCATTCCAGTGTATGTCAGATATGTCCAGCCACTATGGAGATCTTGATCTATTGTATATCTTTATCCATTTTGGAGATCATGGTCCTTTGTATGTATTCATCATGGAGATTCTGATCTATGTATATTGTACGTGGCGATGACCACATATGTGATATCATGTATTATGCCTATTCATGGCCATTATACTCTTATGTATCCGGGACTACTATATGTAATTGCAGTTATATGTAGAGTTGTATCATTGTACTATGCTGATTGGGTGGCTGGTCTCCCATTTGGGATCTGTCATCACTCCACTTCTGGGATGGACTTATAATGTATTTCAGCCATCGTATGACCCCTCTGACCTCACACATTAGGGGGCATCTGTTATAGCGGATTTCACCACTCCAGGTGAATCACACTTTGTATGGCCTTCCCCTGTCTTGCTGCAGACTCTTTAGACCCCATGGACCATCATTTATCCTTTGATGTTTACTTGATCATCCCTAAAAATATATGAAAAATGATATACGCGGCTTTTTACCCGATAACCACGTACATACGCGGGTTTGACCCATATAACCACGTACATTGGGATGTGTGCATAATCCAAATCCTTTTGGAGTTTTCCTTGACATGGATCCGACTCATTCGACTCCTAGCCTTCCATATGCCTTGAGATTGCTTGGATTCAACCCTTCATTATCCCTTGTGAAGCTATATAAGGAACCCCTTGGTACATTGAAGGCATATAGAGAGATTGAAAGCAAAGAAACTATAGTTCATTGTTGCCGGAATTTATACTTGAGTCTGCATCCCTTTGTCCCTTTGGAGCACTTTTGTGTTCTTCCCAAGTTTTCCTTTTGCTAGTGAGCATGCTATTGTGAGATGGAGGATTGAGGTGGTGGAGGCCCAAGTGGGGAATTCAGTTTCTCCGGTTCGCAGACGTGCCATCAGAGGTTGTATCTATCTTGTAATCTCTTATTTATATTAATAAGAACTATATTTTCTTGTCCAATGATGTGTATTTGATTGAGTATTGTATCCATTGGAATATGTCAAATGCTTTTACATTATGGATTATATATGCTAGAATAGATCTAACACCATGATATATAGTATGCTTGTATTGTTTACTTGTTGTTGAGGAAGTATTATATCAATTCAAGCTGAATATTGAAAAGCTCAACAGGGATCTACTGCAACCGTCTAGAATAAGGTATGAGGTCTGATCCTTTAGTGTTAGACATTTTATTTCTATTGCATATTGGGAAAGATTGATTTCTGGAGTCAAAGTTGTCTGTTGTGGTACCCCAAGCCATAGGAATTTCTCTCCGTAACACCTATTCGAAAATTTTAATACTGGAATCTTAGGAGACATGTGTTCTTAATTTGATGCTTTACAAGCCAAGAAAAGGCAAGATGAATAATGGGCAGCAATGACTATTTTTTGTCCAAGGTGTAGAAAAAAACATCCCCAAAAGGAATGTTCCTTAAACAATATCTATATATGTCACATCTGTACAGAGGAACATCCGACAGATAACTGTCCATCCTTTCCTAGATTGCAAGCCATATATAAGAGTGGGGATGTAGGTGAAACATCTATGAGGCCTCCTTGGCAATCTAGAGATCAAATAGCATCCCATATTTTTCCACCACAAACCCCACCCTATTACTCTCCATACCAACAACCTCAACAATGGAACAATCCTAGTTGGCATAGTTGGACACCTCAGTATCCTCCTCCTCAATTTCTACAACAATAGTATTGGTCATAAGGGTGGCGAGGACAACCATACCCTAAGTCACAACCTATCCCTCCACTTAATAATCCTTATCCTCAAACATCAACTAAATTTCCAACAGCATTTTCTTGGATTTGTACCTCCAGTTCCTCTCATTGCACAACAACCTCATCACTTCCAGAATACAAATCCTCCACGACCGACATTATTACTTGCACAACCGATACCTAACCCTAATAATAAACCAACTCAATCTCTTAACAATATTGAGTTGCAAACTCTTCCATCCTACCTTGTTTCGACTGTACCTATACATGAGATTCAATTATGGTCTGGAAGAGTTGTCAATGATAAACCCAGAACATCAGTCATCATTCGTGAGGAAAATGAAGAAGAAGAAGATTCAAATGAACACGTGAATGATGCCATCTTAGAGGATGTGAACATTCCAAAAGATCCAGTACCTACCCATCCTCCGCAAGAACCTATTCAGGAACAAAGAATTCCTCCATTTCCAGTAGGATTAGTAATAAAAAAAACCGTAGTTCATTCTGAGTATGATATCTTGAAATAATTAAAGCATATATGTGCCAAAATCCTGTTATTGCAAGCTATTAAAGGTATACCAATTTACAGTAAGGTCATGTTGAGGCCTGGAAAATTGCAGGTAACAAAAGTTAGGGATTCTCCCCAGTAAACATTCCCAACTAGTACATTACTGTTTGGTATGGGGAATCCGTCCAGTTTACAGTCCGGCTACCGTAGGTCAAGTAACAAAAATAAAGGGTTTTACTGGTTACGGCTCGGTCCACTGTGTATGTTTTTAGTTTTTTGTATTTAAGTATGAGATGCAAGTGCCTATCTAAAAAAATGTAGATTGATAGAGAATATGAGGAGCAGTCACAATGTGATGCATAGGTTCTTACCTCTCATCTTAACTCTCTCGCATCTAAATCACACACAACAAGAAACTAAAACTAACTACCTAACCTATCCCTAGGGAGCAATATTATCATTTATCAATGAGTAATGTATTTTGCGCATGAATTAAGAAAAATCACAGATAGCTATTACTTTTTTAAAAACACATGAACATTTATAGATATATGAACAACAAGATAGCTCATTATTTATGAAAAGAATTCATTACCCACAGTCGAAATTTCATATAATAAACTAGAGTGCATTCATAACAAGAACATAGGTTCAAAGAGTTAGAACAATCTGATAGTTAATGGATAATAGTTGAAAATGAAATAGTTCACATTCAACAAATCCATAGCACAGCATTTGAAACCTTCCACAAAATTTTCTCCAACAGGAAACTTGTAATTTCTTTATGTAAAAGGAAATAGTTCTTCTTACATCATACTCTCACAAATCTATCTGGGAAAAATTCCTTCACTCTATCTAACTCTCTTATACTTATACTACAAGAAAAACTCTTGGGCTTCCCCTCAGTGACCTTTGGGCTCCCCCAAACCATTCAGTCCCATGATTTTGTCTTTTAGTGAGTGCTAATGATTTATACAATACGTTACATTTCAGATTAAGATTTTAAGAGCACTTTATAAAAAGGGACCAGGTTGGTAAGTGATTAACTTTTCCCAAGCCTGGGCCTCTGCTGCTATCGATCTGTTTGAGATCTCAGAACCTTACTTTCTTCTCCTCTTTCTTCATCTCTGCTTCCTCATTTTATTTCTCTTCCTTCCTTGCTACCTCCTTTCTTTTTCTTTGTCTTCTAGACATATCTTCTCTACAGCAGCAATTACCTTGTCATGAATAACCAGTTCTTAGATCAATTAGTGTTTGAAAAAGTAATGCAAACTGTATTAAACATACATATTGTAAAGTGAACTATCAAAAATATTAATGCATGAAGAGAAAAAATGATAATGCAATGAAAATCCTGCACTTTGGTATCTTGAACTCTGCTGAATCCACTGTCCAAACTAAAATTGCAAGACCGAAAAACAAACTCTTTACTCAATCCAGGCCGCCTATGGACCAATTCAACATCCTCCAATGAAAGCATGAGAGCTGACAAAAGTAACTGCCATCGAAAAATAGGGTAAAAGCACACGAGAAAGGCAGGAAAACCCTCACCGGTGGGAAAAAAAACTAAGCAGTCAAATGGTTAGTGCACTAAGGAGCCACAATGGTGGTAGACATAAGGACTATGGCTTTTGTGCCAAAAGGAACTAGCTAGAAATGCATCAGCAGATAAATCAACTAATAATCATAAAGATAGTGCGAATTATCGCCGCAATGGCGGATGCCAAACTAACTACGGACCCCACAAATCATGAAACCGTCGGTGATCGAAACAACTAAAGATCATGCATCGGCAAAGCAAAGGGATAGTCTTTCGATCAAATGTCGAAAACAGCTCTGAATAGCGAAAAGAAAACAAATCATTTTTTAAAAAACAAAAAATTGTGGAATCGGCAAAGATATGGCCTTCCGTCGGGGTGCTTGCAATTTGCCATCCAAAATGGCGGCAACAAAAAGAACTAATGCTCCGATCGTGAGAAAATAGAAAATGCCGATAGTCAAAAATTTTGAAAAAATAAACAAAGGAGATAAAAACCATCAGCAAAAAACATGACTGTCCATCGGGAAATTTGTAATTTACCTTCTGTAACGGTGGCTACGTAAAGAATGATTGCCCAGATTCACTGTTCAAACGACCTTCAACATTGATAAAGGAAATCAATCCGTAAGTCAAAAACTTCAAACTTCATAGTCAAAAGCATTTGTAGACTAAAAATAATCATTCATCCTCCGAAAGTGGCAAACAATTGAACTCAATTCAAACTCAAGAAAATCCAAAATTGTAGCAAAGTAACAACCGAGTTCAAGGAACCAATAAAACTAGGCAAGATAAAATCAACAAGGAGGGTCCAAAATTTTAAAAATTTGGGAAGAAAGTTGGAGCTGCAACAATTGGTGACTATCTAGTGAACCCAGATCTCTGGAAAACTTCTTCTTTGAGCAACAGACTATTTTGACAATAAATACTAGCATGCCGAATTCCTCTAGATGTATGGATTTCCCAAATGACAAATGTATGTACTTTAATCGTTGATATCAGTCCAATTTAGGGATCATGGGAACCAAGATTTAAAATTCCAGATAACTCTTTTGAGGCCAGGAATATGGATTTCATTTTTTACCTCTGTCTTCGGGTAGTTTCCAGCTTGGACACCACACGATTGTAACATATGGTAAACAGAAATATTCATTTGTTCCTCATTCCCATGCCATTTTGCACTTTTTGCACTTTTGGACCTTTTTTTTCTTTTTGAGTCCTCTTGCATACCTTTCTTTTTGAATTTTTATTCAGGCTCCTCTATCCATAGTGTCCTTTTTTGTGAGAGATGTATTTAATTTTCTTCTCATGGACGGAGAGGAACTTTGGCAATTTTGTACTCATATGATTTAGTACTTTGTTTTGATACATATTTCTTTCTCAGGAGATTGTTGACTCTTATTTGCCTTTTGGCTTTCAATTCTTGGCATGGGATTATTTATATAATATATTTTTTACCTTGCTTCCTTTCCATGGGTCTTTTGTTGTCACCCCCTAACACATTTTTTAAATGTGAGATGGATGGAGCCTCAAAATAGTATTCCGGACCTTTTGATCATGAGTTATTTTACAAGGATTAAGTAGGACTTCAATGTGTTCATTTCCATTTAGGAAAACTGCTAAACTAGAAGAAATTCTTTCAGATAAAACAAAAGTACACAGTCTTATAGTCAAAGATTTTAGTTAATCTAGAATTCTAATGCTCTCCATGCAACCAAAAGTTTGCTTCTTTTATTCAAATCCGTCGAAATCTAAAAAACAATAGAATTAAGATAAATAAAAAATAAACAACTAAATCAGTTTATTTATGTACAAAACAAAAACAAAAATAAGGAAAAATAAGGTTTGAGAACCAGACCATTAAATGGTAAGTTGTCTTCCCACCCCTGTAAATATTGCAATTTGTAGGTTGAGGGGATAGGCTTGTCTACAAAATGAAAAATACCTAACCATTATTTAATTCCACTATAATTGAATAAAAAACTACATCTACTATTTTACAATCAATCTCATCAACCTGTGAAAATCGAAGGAGATCGGGTTGGGTGTCTGATGTACCGCTAGGTTCTTCTACTTGGTAGTCTCCAGGTTCTAGCTCAATTAGATAATTTCCAAACACAGAATTCACTGGTTCATTTTTTTCTTCCAATTGAGTAACATTGTGCTTCATGTGGGGCTCTCTTAATATTTTAATCTGGTTTGGACTTTCCTTCTGAGGCAACCACAAGTGTGACCAATCTGAAGCAAAATACCCATTTATTATTGCTGACCAGTCTCAATTCAAAACAAGTCCATAACCATCAGGTATGTCTGCTACTACAATATCAATGTACTGACATATCTTTTCATTTGCAGATAAGCGAATCAGAACATCTTCCATTTCCATGACTACTTTCACATTGGTCCTGTCTAACTGAGTAACCTGCCAGGAAGTTGGTTTAGGTTTTCCATTGATCTTTTTGCAGACTGCAAGTGGCATAACATTGAATGAGGACCATGAGTCTACTAAGAAATTGTGCACCTTATGTTTTAAAATCTCAAAGGTCAGGAGGAATGGTGGGGTTTTAAACCTAGTCTTACCTCCCACACTCACTTCAACAATCTCTTCTACAGGTTGGTTGTTAGTGGGAAGCTCCTACCCCATCTCAGGTGCTTTGATGTTTTCCTTGACATTATCATCTTTGTCTTCAATAGGCCTAACAGGCATGTTGACTTGTTTTGGATCTTGATTGTTAATAGTAAGTTTAGGTATTTTATCATCTGTGTTGTTCTTCTGTATTTTCTTCATATTGTCTTGAAATTTCTTAATCTTTGGAATTATTGAATTTTCTTTATTTAACAAACCTTGGATCCTTGTTGTCACATTTGTTTCTAATATCTCCTCATGGTTCAGAGTACCTTCATCTTCTGTTTCAAAAAGTGAGACACAGTCCCATAAAACGAGAGCATCGTCCTCTTGTTTTTCTATGGATTTATTTCCCTTTTCCTCCTCCTCATCAGCTTATGTTAGTTTAGAGTCCAATATTTGATTCATTACTAATGTCATCAAATTGATCCATTGAGGGTAATTTTTTTCAGAATGAGGTTGCTAATGAAAGGTACAAAAATTATCCATACCCACCTTAATTAAATTCATTGATGCAAGGCTGTGTGGAGGAGGTTTAGATTGATTGTTGTCCTCTCTCCTTTTATAGTAAGGATTATAAGATTTATGAGCTTCTTTTTCCTTTTCCAAATATATTATTCTATTAGATAGTTTCTACATCATTTTAAACATTCCTTCAAAGTCATGTGACTTCTCCTCCTTACGCTTAGATAGTAATAAGGCTTTCTTACCAAAAGTTTTTTCTCCCGACTAGTCAGGATAATCTTCTATGCTCTCTTTTTCAGCTTCTACTCTCTTGGCTTCTTCATAAGTTTTTGACAGCGTATTTTTGAATTGCATATTGGAAAACATGGCCAAGTCAGGCCCTAAAGCTTAAGTATAGTATTCGATGAAAACCTTATCAGACGGTTTATCAGTTGCAGAAAAAATCTTAAGATAAGTAGCAAACCTTTGGGTGAAACTATGCACTTTTTCTTTTCTTTATTTCTTTAAAGTGCACAACCCTTTCATTAGAGCTACGTGATTTTTCTGGGCTACATATTTACTTTTGAGTATCCTTCCAAATGTGTCCCAGTCTAGGATTGAGTTTGCAAGCATAGAAAAATACCATGAGTCTGCTGCTCCTTTCAAGCTATGCAGAAATAATCTGCAGACTACATCTTCATATTCTCCAGCCCTTAGTCCTTCTATAGCCAAGTAAAATCTTTCCAAATGATCATCTACTGAAATATTTTTGCTTGGGTCAAACTTGGGCAGCATTTTCTCAAAAGCCTAAGGTAATTCATGTAAAAGGGGTGCTGGGTTTAAAGGTGACCTAGCCCTCCAAGCAGGTGATGGATTCGGTGGGTTGGGTGGCTGATTTGCATTCATGTTTTCCATGAGTCTGGGTGGATAATGAGGTGGTGAGTGAACAGGGGTATGAACAAGTGAACAGTAAGGTGTATTTGGGTCCACTTGATTCAAAGCTGAACAACTTCCTGTAAGGTTGTTTCTACCAGTTATTCAAAATCTCCAGCCAACACTGCATCTTCCAATATATGACGGTATTTCTTTCGATATTCTCTTTTGGGTAAGACAGGAATAATTGGTAATCCTCCAATATTCTTCACATATTCCCTAGTATGTCTTCTCAAATCATTAACTACTTCATTATCAATAGAATACATGTGCTATTTACCCTTCTCTTCAGGAATTGGATTGGGAAACAAACTGCTTTCAGAACTGTCACCAGTGGAATAATCTTGAGAAAATAAGTTTCCTCGGCCAGCCATGCACTGGTGGCCCTTCTTCTAGCACAAAAACCTATTGAGGCCTGGAAAATCACAGGTAACAATAGTTAGGGATTCTCCCCAGTAAACGTTCCCAAATTCCCCGTTACTGTTTGATATGGGAATCCGTCCAGTTTACGGTCCGGCTACAGTAGGTCAAGTAACAAAAATAAAGGGTTTTATTGGTTACAGCCCGGTCCACCGTGTATGTTTTTAGTTTTTTGTATTTAAGTATGAGATGCAAGTGCATATCTAAAAAAATACAGATTGATAGAGAATACGAGGAGTGGTCACAATGTGATGTGCAAGTTCTTACCTCTCGTTGTAACTCTCTCGCATCTAAATGACACACAACAAGAAACTAAAACTAACTACCTAACCTATCCCTAGGGAGAAAGATTATCATTTATCAATGAGTAATGTATTTTTCTCATGCATTAAGAAAAATCACAGATAGTTGTTACTTTTTTCAAAACAAACGAACATTTATAGATATATGAACAAAAATATAGCTCATTGTTTATTAAAAGCATTCATTACCCACAATGGAAATTTCGTAGAATAAACTAGAGAGCATTCATAACAAGAACATAGGTTGAAAGAGTTAGAACAATCTCACTGTTAATGGATAATAGCTGAAAACAAAATAGTTCACATTCAACAAATCCATAGGACAGCATTTGAAACCTTCCACAAAGCTTTCTCCAACAAGAAACTTGTAATTTCTTTATGCGAAAGGAAATAGTTCTTCTTACATCATACTCTCACAAATCTATCTGGGAAAAAGTCCTTCACTCTATCTAACTCTCCTATACTTATACTACAAGAAAAAATATTGGGTTGCCCCTCGGTGACCTTTGGGCTTCCTCAAACCATTCAGTCCCATGATTTTGTCTTTTAGTGAGTGCTCATGATTTATACAATACGTTACATTTCAGATTAAGATTTTAAGAGCACTTTATAAAAAGGGACCAGCTTGGTAAGTGATTAACTTTTCCCAAGCCTGGGCCTCTGCTGCTATCGATCTGTTTGAGATCTCAGACCCTTACTTTCTTCTCCTCTTTCTTAATATCTGCTTCTTCATTTTCTTTCTCTTCCTTCCTTGCTGCCTCCTTTCTTCTTCTTTGTCTTCTAGACATATATTCTCTACAGCAACAATTACCCTATCATGAATAACCAGTTCTTAGATCAATTAGCATTTGAAAAAGTAATGCAAATTGTATTAAACATACATCTTGTAAAGTGAACTATCAAAAATATTAATGGATGAAGAGAAAAAGTGATAATGCAATGAAAATCCTGCCCTTTCATATCTTGAACTCTGCTAAATCCACTGTCCAAACTAAAATCACAAGCCTAAAAAACAAATTCTTTACTCAATCTAGGCCACCTCTAGACCAATTTGACATCCTCCAATGAAATCATGAGAGCTAACAAAGTAACCACCATCGAAAAATAGGGCAAACGAACACGAGAAAGGCATGAAAACCCTCACCGACAGGAAAAAAACTAAGTAGTCAGATGGTTAGTGCACTATGGAGCCGCAATGACGGGAGACATAAGGACTACGGCTTCCATGACAAAAGGACATCATCGGTGATCGAAAGAATGAGGAACTAGCTAGAAATGCATTGACAGATAATCAACTAAAAATAGGAAATATAGTACGAATGATTGTCGCAATGGCGGATGCCAAACTGACTATGGACCTCGCAAATCATGAAACTGTCTGCGATCGAAACAACTAAAGATCATGCATCGACAAAGAAAAGGGATATTCCTCTGATCAAATGTAAAAAACAGCTCCAAATAGTGAAAATAAAACAAATCTTTTTAAAAAAAACAAAAACTCATGGAATCGGCAAAGATATGGGCTTCCATCGGGGTGCTTACAATATACCATCTGAAACATTGGCAACGCAAAGAACTAATGCTCCGATCATGAAAAAACAAAAAACACCGATAGTCAAAAGTTTTGAAAAAATAAACAAAGGATATAAAAACCATCGGCGAAAAACATGACTGTTCATCGGGACATTCGTAATTTACCTTCTGCAATGGCGGCTGCGTAAAGAACGACTGCCCCGATTCACTATTCAAACGACCTCCGACAATGATAAAGGAAATCAATCCATAAGTAAAAAAATTTAAACTTCACAGTCAAAATCATTTGTAGACAAAAAATAATCATTCATCCTCTGAAAGTGGAAAACAATTGAACTCAATTCAAACTCAGGAAAATCCAAAATTGTAGCAAAGGAACAACCGATTTCAGGGAACCAATAAAACCAGGCAAGATAAAATCAACAAGGAGGGACCAAATTTTAAAAATTTGGGATGAAAGTTGCAGCTGCAACAGGTGATAAAGAAATTATGCATTAAATTCGTAGGGAAGAAACAAAAATACCCCCTTACAATTTGTGTCCTAGGAGAGATGCCTAAATATGTGTGAGATTAGTCTCGCATTGTAAAATATACAAATCCAGGAGCCCCAGTAGTGACTATAATTATAAATAATACCACCATAGATAACACATTAATCAATTTAGGAGCAACCATCAATATGATGACCACCACAGCTTTAGAAGCTTTATAGTTGGGACAATTTCTTCGACCTACCCCTTCCATCTTGGAACTAGCAAACCGTACTATGGTAAAGCCTGTTGGAGTCCTGGATGACATTATTGTTTTAGTAGCTTCATGGGAATACCCAGTCTACTTTATGGTCATAGAATCAAAGGATCCTTCTAAATAACATCCTATTATATTGGGAAGACCATGGTTAGTAACTGTCAATGCTTTTATAGGATGTAGGGATGGGGAAATGACCGTTTCTAATGGGTTGTCTACCCAAAGACTTATTTTATATCCCCCAGCACAATCAGTAACTAAAAATTTGTGGTGGTTAAATTGTTCCTTTGGGGATGAATATTTTGATGATCTTTCCTTTCCTAGTGATTTGTCTTGGGCATTGCAGGAGCAGACTACTGAGAATGTATTGAAACAGTTTATTTCTTCCACCACTAGTATAGATTTTCCTCAGTCATTTTGCTAAAATTGATCAAATATTTGGAGATGAGTTTCAAGAAACTATGGCTCTCTTGATGTTTATAGAAGCACCTTTCGCCATATCTTGTGAAGTCATCCTTGAAAAATTTTTGAACATAAATGCAGGGTTAAGTGAAGATCAATAAGCTCAACTACTTAAGGTTCTTAAAAAACAAGCTGGAGAATTCGTATGGGAATAAATTGATATGAAGGGTATACACCCTGACACTTGTATTTACCACATTTATATGGATCCAAATATACCATCTGTAAGACAGCCTCAGAGGAGGATGAATCCTCCTTTGAAGGATATAGTAAAAGATTAATTACAAAAAATTCTTACCGTCAGTTTCATCTATCATATTTCCGATAGAAAATGGGTGTCTCTTCTAGTGGTAGTTCCAAATAAAGTTACAGGGAAATGGCATATTTGTGTTGATTTTAGGTAACTGAACAAAGCCACTCTTAAAGACTACTTTCATTTTCCATTTATTGACCAAGTATTAGATACCTTATCAGGTAAGCAGTATTTATCCTTTCTTGAAGGATATAGTGGATACAACCTGATCCTAATAGCGCCTGAAGATCAGGATAAGACCTCTTTTACATGTCCTTGGGGGACATTTGCTTATCGAGTTTTTCCATTTGGCTTATGTAATGCACCCGCTACTTTTCAACGAGTAGACTTAGGCATCTTTTCGGATCTTATACATGACTGTGTTGAGGTATACATGGGTGATTTTACATCCTATGGTAATACTTTTCAAGAATCTCTTCACAACCTCGAGAAAGTTTTGATCTAATGTCAAGAGACAAACTTAGCTCTTAGTCATGAAAAGTGTAAAATGTTACTGACAGAAGGTATAGTTTTAGGACACCATATTTAATCTCAAGGAATTAAGGTAGACCCTGCTAAGATCGAATTAATACTTGGCCTTCCCTCTCCAAAAACACAAAAGGAGGTGAGAAGCTTTCTGGGTCATGCAGGCTATTATCATCATTTTATTGAAAACTTTACAAACATAGCTACACCAATGTTTAAATTGCTTGTAAAATATGTAGAACTCCAATGGACAGAATCTTGTCAAAATGCTTTTGAGATATTAAAAGCTAAACTATCACTAGCACCAATAATTAGGGGCCCTGACTGGGCCCTTCCCTTTCACATATCTACTAATGCATCTAATACGACCATAGGAGGATTCCTAGGCCAGAAAGAAGGACAATAACCTTATGCCATTTATTTTATCAGCAAAAATCTTTCTCCTGCTGAATTAAACTATAATGTTACTAAAAAAGAATTTTTGGTAGGAGTTTATTCTATTAATAAATTCCACTATTATATTATAGGGTATGAAGTATTTGTGCACACTGATCACTCTACCATTAGATTCTTAATGAATAAACCTATCACCAATGGTAGAGTTACCCGGTGGCTTCTTCTATTAAAAGAATTTAATATTACCGTCATTGATCGACCTGGTAAAGAAAACTTAGTAGCATATTTTCTTTCTCATATACAACACGATAGTGATACTAAACCTGTTGATGATACTTTTCCTGATGAACATATGTTTGTTGTATTTGTTCAAACCCCTTGGTTTGTTGATATTGCAAACTATATAGCAACTATAAAAGTACCACACCATTTGTCTCCATACGAGAAATGCCGCATAATAGTACAAAGCTCTAAATATTCCTGAGTTGATAATGACCTTTTTCACACTGTCCCAAATCTTATTATTAGAAGATGTGTGTGAGAGGATGAAATGACAGACATCCTCCAAGCATGCCATGATGGACCATGTGGAGGACACTTTTCTGATAGACAGACAACATACAAAGTACTGCACTCTAGTTATTACTAGCCAAGCATTTTTAAGGATGCTTCCAAGTACATTAAAGGATGTGATAGTTGTCAAAGAATGGGTAGACCCACAACATCAAACCAAATTCCTTTACAACCTCAGGTTGTGATTGAGCCTTTTGAAAAATGGGCTCTTGATTTTTTCGGACCAATCTCTCTCATGTCTTGTAAAAAGAAATATATCTTGATTTGCACAGATTATGTTTACAAATGGGTAGAAGCTAAAGCTTTGTTTAGGGATACAGATAAATCTGTAGTAGAATTCATATATGAAGAAATATTTAACCGATTTGGTGTACCCAGATAAATTGTCAAAGAACAAGGTAGTCAATTCACTTCCAAATTAATGCAAGAGCTCACTATGAAGTATCGTATCCAGCATTGAAAGTCTTCACCTTACCATCCTCAACATAATGACCAAGTATAATAAACCAATAATGTATTAGAAGCTATTTAAACCAAGACCATTCACTTACATTATAAGGATTGGGCGGATAGACTTCCAGGGGCTTTATGGGCCTATAGGATAACATGGAGAAATACTACTGGACATACCCCTTATGAGTTAGTATATGGCAAACAAGTCCTTTTACCTGTTGAATTTCAAGTTAAAACCTTTTGTATGGCAACATAGTTAGGTATGGATTTGGATGAAGCATAGAAACAACGAATCCTACATATTAATGAATTAGATGAAATTAGACAGGATGCGCTCCAAAGAACCATGCTAATACAAAATCAACGAGAGAAATGGAATGATAAATTTATGAAGCAAAAGAAATTTAATGTCTGAGATTGGGCATTACTATTTGATTCACAGTTTAAAAACTTTAAAGGGAAATTAACTACCCATTGGTTGGGCCCTTATGAAGTAGTTACGGCTTTTGACAATGGATCAGTAAAAATTAAAACAATTGATGACTCAGAAATTCCCTTTATAGTGAATGGACATACACTTAGGCTTTATCATCAACCAATATCTAGACAGGATTTCGTACAAAATCTTTTACAACAAAGAGAAATGGAATTGATTGCAGAGGATGTTATTCCTCCTCCTCCTCATCCATGAAATCATTTTGGGTTATCATTACTTGTATATATGTAGATATGCTTTTGCTTCTACGAATAAATAAGAGTCACTTTTGATAAAATAAATTACATGAGACTCTTTTACTTTCTATGTTTTTATGGATAAATTGAATCATCTAACAAGTGGTTTTGCAGTTTGATCATAGATACTTTATCTCTATACGCAGCTCATGAAGTCTTATCTAGAAAAGGTAATTACGCTGGTAACGTATATTAACTTATCTTAATTTGTAGTTTGTAGTGACAATTAAGGATAAATCCTTGCACATCATTCTTAACTGCTCCTTTTATGATTCATATAGTTTATGATATTTTTATTCAGACATGTATATTTCTCATTTCTCATTTCGAACAATGCTTGATAAGACCTATTTTCATTATCATACATCTTTTGCCTATGGATTACTAGTTCATCCTGTACTTGTTATAAAAACTTGTCTCTTAAATATCTCTTTGTGATAACTCGAGAGTAGATGGAATTTTTACCTGTAGGGAACATTACTTTTCTCTTCTGAAAAGGATGGATTTTAAGGTCAAAGAACAACTTTAAGTTATTCTCTTTTGACATGATTTATTATTAAGGACAGTATGGAAAGATATTTGTAAGTCTATTTCTGTAAAATTGAATTATGTGTTTTAGCAGGGCTTAGCACGCTCTAGTACCAACCGGCTTCTATATATTTAATATCATTATATACAAGGCAAACCCATCAGGGTGCTGAACAGGCCTACTGGCAGCGGGTCAATGTTGTGTAACAACTTAAAACCAGGAAGCTCGATAAATGGAAGTAAACCCACCAGGATACTGAACAGGCTTGCTGGCAGCGGGACTATACTTGCATGGTACCAAGATAAACCCACCAGGGTACTGAAAAGGCCCACTGGCAATGAGGAAATATCGGGTAAAGATATCGGGTTAATGCACTACTATGCACATGATTCATAAAATAGTGATCATATACAGGAAATTTTTCAATTTTTTTTTTATAAAATGTTAAGGCCCATTATCTTTACTGTCACTTGAGAATCACTATAACTTGGGCTTGGACTTGGCCATCTAATTCAATCAATACCTAGGATGTTATTATCCTAGAAATGGGACCCATAGTAACATCTCTCACACACTCCAGGGTAAACTTAAAGTATTTTATGATGACAAGAAATATTTACAATGAGGCATAGATGTCTAGATTTTCCTATGGAATTCTTTCGATTATATTATTGTCTCTTTATATGGTATTTCTAAAGCACTATTATTTTTTTGTAAATATTCATATCTGAATCACTTTCCTTTACTAGTCAATTTTTCTTTTCTTTATAAAAGAATAACAACATACTCGCACTTTTTATTATTTGAACTAAACTATCATTCTCCTTTGCATGAGGGCATGCCATATCTTAGGTTTGGGGGAGGATTAGAAAGATTCGAAACAAAATATTTGTTTGCTTTTATCTTTTTGTGACAAAATTGCTTATCTCTGACAAATGTTAAAGTGTTTTCAGGTTATAGCATGAAGCATGTTTTTACAAAAATATATCGATCAATCAATATGAAGGATTTGTTGGAAGACTTTACGAAGGATCTGAATAATGGTTCAGATAATGATTTGAATGAATTGTGGTATTATAGAATGAATGATTAAAATTTGTCAAATTTTGTTTTTGAAAATAGTTTTATTTTTGTATGGATGCTTTAACCTTAATATTTATTTTGTTATCATTTTACTGTTAGCATCTTTTTATTTAAATACACATGAAAACTATTTTTCTTGTTAACTCAGAATGTTATTTATGCATTTGTGATATATGTTCAAGCTGTCCAAAGTTTTACTTTGGACATCGTTGAACTAACTATAAACTTTATAAATTTATTTATCACATGCATATGCTTGTTAAATGACACACATCTTGAATTTTGCTATAATAGCATGGTCTCCTAAGAAATCCAAATCTTTTACTATTCCATCATTTTTCTAAGATTGGTAAAATATTTTCTATTTTGACATAAAATAAATATTCTTTTATAATATTGCAGTTTAAATTATTCCCTTCATTCACCAAGTAGAAGGCAGTTACTAATGCAACTTTGTCTTCTTCCTTCATCATTTTATTTTTGCTCAGTGGGACCTGGCATTAAGCTGGTTTGGGGAAATGTTGAGACTCATTTTGTTGTCATTTTTGGCAATTAAATAACACATTTTAACACATATTTTTTCATATTGAGTATGTTTTATGTCACGTAGATCGTTATTTCAGCACAAGGTAAGAACAAATTTAATGTTATTATAACTTCGGTTATTAATATCATTTTTATGATTTTATTAACTCAAAATTATATTAGTTAAATCATATTTAATGTATTATTTGATATGTACATTTGTTTGCAGATTTCATAGTTCATTTGGGAAAATTAACATCAAAACGTATTCAGCTTTCCTTTCACACCATATGTCCATCTCACGATCCAGCTTGGCGTTCATCTCGTCATCCAGCTGTTGCACAAAATTCGCTGATCATTTTCCACGTTTTCCCTAGACCGAGGCACATCTAGCTCACGGTTCAGTGTTCCATTTAGTTCGTCGTTCAGCTCGCCCATTAGTCTATGCGGTGTCCATAATCAGTTTTGAGCATTAAACATCCTATAATGTCCTTCGCTCGCCATAACGCCAACCATCTCTTCGTTGGACTAGTGCATTTAACTCATCCTCTGAGAGGATCGCCACTTAGCTGCTCATTGTCCATGCGTTCAAAGGGATGGACATCTATTGTTCACTCACGGCCCCTATGTTTTAATATTAAACTATCACAAGCCTATGCGTTTAAGGGATGGAACGACCCGCGTTCTAGAGGACCGATTGTGTCACTCCCTTTTCTCTCCACAAAACCACCAGTCTACACACTCGCACTGATGAGGGACCTGCATTCTAGAACTTGTTGCTGTGTACAAACCTGCGCTGACCACCAGCCCATTCTCCATGCTAAGAAAGGGGTCGTCGCCACATCAAGCACGCTGAAGAGGCCTATTCACGCTAAAGAAGGAGCAGACTCGCCATGATCATGATGAATGAAGAGCCAGACTATGCATTGGTTGCAAATCAATTATGTGCCTTAAATATTTCCTAATGTTAGAGAGAAATCGACCTTTGCAGGTCACTTTCTCATCTCTGATGTAAACTATATATATCAGTCTGTGAATACGGAGCAAAGCTAGCCAGAGTCAGAAGTCAGTTAGTCATAGTTTTTATAATCATTGTAATTCTATTTCTGAAGTTGAATAAAGAGTTGTATGCATTGTTGTTGAAGATTGTGTTTGAGTAGGAATTAGAAGACTTCACCCTTGATTGTTGAGAGGGCCCCTCATCAACCAGAGGTTCATTTCCTTGTTTAATTTAGTTCTTTCTTTTTTGTTTTAGTTAATTTAGTTTAATTTCCAGTTTGTTTTCATTAGATAATAGTAAATGTTATTTTTATTTTTTGTTTCCAGTTTTTTTTCATGAGTTAATAGTAAATTCTATGATATTTCCTGTATTGCATTAGCTTAGTTTCATTTCATCAATTAAATAAGTAGATGCACGCATAGCTTTTTTTTTAGTCATTTGTTTCCAGTCATTTGTTTACAACTATTTTCTTATTAGTTAGTTTATTTACATTTATTTCATTTTAGTATTGTTTTTAGTTTCTATTTCTAAACATATAGAATAGTTTGCTTCCATTTAGATTTAGTCTTGTTTATTTATTTCCTGTTATGAATTTGCTTATATAAAATAGTTTGCTTTCATTTAAATTCAGTTCTTTTTATTTATTTCTTTCCATGAATTTGTTTAAGTTAATTTCTAGTTTACTAATTAGTTTACAATGCAAATTTTTTTTTTGTTTGTTTCAGAGTTACTTTGAAGTTAATTTGTCGATTAAATAGGTTTGTTTATTGATTCCAAGGATTAGGTTTAGAACTGCATAACTCCAGCTGAAGAATTAGTTCATTTAGGTTAGTTTTTACCATTTTTACTATACGGACCGCCATTTGGACTGTCTATCCAGTCTGCCATTCAGTCACCCTTTACAGACCTACTGTTCAGTCTGTCATTTAACCCTTGGTTCTATTTTTACTATTTTTTGTGTATTTTCATATTGTTTCTAGCTTTTTTTGTCAATATTTGGATTATGTTTGTAGTTGGTAATTTTATTTAAGCATTACAATTAAAGTTTGATTGTTTTAGTTCATTGATTAAAGTTTTATTATTATTCTTCTGTTATATTCTTTTTAAATTGAATATAGATTAAGTTGTTCTTATTTCTTGAATATTTAAAAACTGATTTGGTTTTACTGCTATTTTACGTCATAGTTATCTTAGTTTGCATATAGAGTTTAGGGTTAGATGTAATATTTTTAAGAGGAAGTTAAATAATTTGTAATCATAGGAATCATCCTTATTTTTGGTATGTGTTTATTGAAGAATAAAGTTTAAATATCTTTATTAAATTTTCTAGTTGCTTCTGTTTATTATATTTATTAATTTTTCTACTTGCTTCTTTCAAAAGTTTTATTTATTAAGTTTTCTACTTGCTTTTCAGTTTTCTATTTTTGTAAAATAAGTTGTCTTTTTACCCTAGCCTTCCGCTTAAGGAGTATTTAGTTGATTATTTGTCAATTCAGTTCTTATAATTCTTTTTATGAGTTAGTGTTTGAAGTTATAAGTATTATTGTTTATGTCTTTCTTTTTAGTAGTTGTTTAAATTTGATATTCCGGTCCAGCTCAATTATTTAGATAGTTTTAGGAAGTTTGACTCTGTTTTTGATCTTTTGATCTTTTGTTTATTAAAATATCTCCACGACACCCTAGGAGCCTTTTTACCTTTTCATATATTTTGTATCAACTCTAAGCCTACCAGCCCCGATCGATAATTAAAGATTAGGTGTATTTAAGATAGTAGAAAACACCCAACAGAGATCATTCATTTCTCTATTAGGATGGTACAATATTTTTATTTACTTAGCTCAAGTTGCAATAGATAGAGCTTCTTTTCCAATTCTTACTCCATTTTTCCTCTTTTGTCCTCTCCTTTTTCCCTCTTTTATCCTCTCTTTTTCCTTTGTCCAACAAAATTTCTACTTCAACCCCTGCTCCGAGCGCTTCTATTTCTGTTACTGATTGAACAGACAATGTTGGGAATGCTGGTTCTTGTGTAGCAGCATCCCCTTTATGTGTTTCAGCCCCAACAACTTCAATTTGAGTTGCAGCTTCCAAAAACCATTTTGAGGATGATGTTTCTTATGTAGTAGCATCCCTTTTCTATGTTTCATCCCCAACAACTTCAATTTGAGTTGTAGCTTCAACAAACAATTTTGAGAAATGTTTGTTCTTGTGTAACAACATCCAATTTTTGTGGTCACTCAAAGTACACACTGTTTGAGCTGCTTCTTCAATGTCAAATCCTTCATCAGAGGAAATTTCAACCCAAAATGGGCCTCCTAAAGAAAATTAATAAAATAATAGTTAAAATAATAAAACAATATTTATTTATTTTGGAGGAAGAAAAGAAAAACTATTTTTTTGTTTGTATTTTCAACATATCTCTTTATGTTTTTACTCAAATTTTGATCGGGAGAGCTCGTTGGATGTGGAATTAAATTCCGCTTCCAATGATAACCCACGGGGCATACTTTGGACAAGCCACGCTACCTGAAAAACAAGAAATACCTGAAAAAAAACGTGATGATGATATCATCATCACAGTTTTTCAAGTATTTATTGTTTTTGGGGTAGTGGGGCCTGTCAAAAGTATACTGAGTGGGTACCCGTTGGATGAAAAATTTAATTATGCATCCAACGAGATATTATGATCGCAATTTGAGTAAAAACACATGGAGATATGTCAAAAATACAAAGAAAAAAAAGTAGTTTTTTTATGATACCTATCCCCAAATTTATATTAAAAAATTGTTTAAGAGGTGCTCCCTTTTTTAATTTTAAAGAATTTTGATTGGCTAATATATGATGACATGGAATTTTTATTATTTTTGGAAGGCCCATTTTAAATTAAAATTTTCT
The DNA here is from genome assembly GCA_001517045.1 of Pseudotsuga menziesii. NCBI lineage: Eukaryota > Viridiplantae > Streptophyta > Pinopsida > Pinales > Pinaceae > Pseudotsuga > Pseudotsuga menziesii. The sequence continues at coordinate 265,680 of LPNX011135887.1, read as the reverse complement.
CTAATGGGAGTGTTAGTTCTTGTGTAACATCCTCCTGTTCCACAGTTATTTCAATGATTTTAGGATGTAAAGATTTCTCTTGAATAATATATGTATCCCCTGACTGATGAGACTAATACTGCATCAATTCATTAATGTCCCTGTATTGTTGAGAATGATATGGAATCGGTTCAATGTCCTTTGATTGTTGGGACTGTATTTCGTCTTGTTCTTACAATTCAGGATCAAGGGTTATGCTCAACCTCGGCTTCCTTTCTTCCATCGATTCCGATGGAGGTGCTTATTCTCTCCCTTTCCTTTCTTGTGTTGATTTCCATGTTTTTAGATCCACCATTGTAACTCTATACCTTGCAAGTTTGAATAGATCTCTGTATTCAGGTCATAATAGTTTATCATCTTCACCATCCTTCAAAAAAGAAGGTGGATTCTCCAAACGGTCCACAGCTTTAGCCAAGGTGTTGAAGTTATGCACCATATACTTTTTGAAAGCTGATTTCAACCTCTACACTTCATCTTGGATCATTCATACTTATTCCTTTAACAGTAAATTCTCAAAAAGTAAATTTTCAATTTGAGGTTCACTTGTAGCAAGTTCTTCTGTAATAGTGGATGCTCAGGGTTTTAGAATAGGAATTTCAATATTTTCCCCGATTACATGTACCACTCTTTTTGAAGTAGAATTCTTGGTCCCTCTCCTATTACCATGGATTAACGTATGGCCCTTAACAATTAGTTTTTTCCTTATTCTCTGCGACATACGAATTTCCACATTTTCAGAAGCAGGGATGGAAAATTCACTAACTTTCCCAGTTTCAAATAGAAATTCCTCCTGATGATTTATGGTTCCCCTAATTTCAGGGGTGAATTCAATGTGCAATACTTATACCTCCCCTCCTTCTATTGCCTCTATATAATTTCATTCCTCTGCCATTGCATCTTTCGTAGCTACAGCTTCTACTGTCTCATCTTCTACAGCTACTCCAGTTTCAAGTTCTGTTGTTGTTGTTTCTCTCACAACTTTTTCTTGAACATTCTCCAATTGGTCTATCAACATTACACCCCTCCCCTCAGCTGAACCTAAGGAGCTCCCCTCATCACTTTCTTCCCCAATACCTTATATTTCCATTATAGGTTCCCTATCTATCTTTGTCCTAGGAAAAAATTGTTCCCATTTTAAATTATGATGTCCAAGGTCCCTCGAAACTAGCAATTTGATTAATCCACAATTTTTTAGGGAAGATACGAGATGCCAAGATTATTTTACATATTGAGCCATGCTTTGCAGGGATCTGAGGATATAAAATGGCATATTGAGTAATCTATTATGGCATAACTGAGATAGTAGGATAGAGTCAGATATATAAATGATTTGGTACCTTCCTTCACATGTTATGTATTTATTTAGAAAGACAACAACTTGATCCCAAGGTCTTGGAAGCTACTCCAATGCTTTTCCCCTTCCTCTTGGATGGACAATTTCTCCTTCTATAAGAAAGTTGTGTATTGTGGTAGAATTGGGTGCCTTCTGACCAAACCATCTCGTCCCAATCTATGGTAATCATGTCACTTCTTCCATAATTTCTTTTGTAATGTCTATCCGCAATCCTCTAACTATTGAGTGAGTATCTGTTAATTTTAGAGAAAATTGCACTGTGGTATCCACATGGAATCCATTTTATATCTAGAAGTACTCTGTTCATGTGGATTCCTGAAAGATGGTAAATACTTCCCCATTTTTGCGCAGAGACGCTATGTTTTCAGGTCCGTGTCTCGTTGGGATACCCATATTGCTTCCTTTATATAAGTTATGTTATAAAATGCAAGAATTACCAGACTTAGATGTTGGAGTTACAACATGTAGTAATAGGAAATGGATAGTATAAGTTCAATTGGGTATTTTTAGAAAGTTGGCATAGTTATTTTCTGAAAGTGGCACCGTTAATTTTTGAAATTAGTATGGTTATGGGATAAAATCGATTGGTCGGATCTCGCATGAGTTGGGTAGAATGATGGTCATATCACAAATATGGGAAATAAATTTTTGACTTGTTTCCCTTGTGGAGAACTAATCAAGGTCTACTAACGATGACTAACGCCATGGTTAGATATTTGTTGTTTTGTCAAATCATGGATAATTATCGTTATGATTACAACCCATACCTTTCAATATAATGTTGAGCCCTCATCCTTCCATGGTGTCATTATTTAATGGTTGCATCATTCATGAGGATATAAATACACACATACTTCCTTGATTTGGTCGTCGCTAACCGGGAAGATAAAGTACATCCATGCTGGCACAAAATTACATGATCATCAGACAAGCACATATGTTCCTCATGGATAATGGAGCGGGCTGATAGAAACTAGCATACATATAACAATATTGTGGTTGAATAATTAGTGGAGTCACAGCCACTAATTGGAAATATTTTGTGGAGTCACATCCATGAAATAGGAAATGTTGGTAGAATTTTAGCGGAGTTACAGTTGTGAAAATAGTAAAAGTCAATAGAATTTAGCTGAGTTGCAACTATGAAATAGGAAAAATTGGTAGGATTTTAGTGGAGTTATAATTCGAAATTAGGAAAAGTTGGCATAATATTAGCATAGTTGCAATTGTGAAAATAGGAAAAGACGACAGAATTTAGCGGAGTTGTAGCTGCGAAATAGGAAAAATTTGCAGAATTTTAGTGGAGTTGCAGCTATGAAATAAGAAAAGTTGGTAGAATTTTTAGTGGAGTTACAACTGTGAATCCAAATTAAAGGGATATTTAAAAAAAAAAATTCATAGTGCCATCAATTTTTCGACCTCTAGGAAGTGAAATTTGTGGTCGGATTTCCATTAAAATCGACAAAGTGGAGGGAACTTCGTTGAATATCCAACCTAAATGAAGTGAAATTTATGGTCAGATTTACATTAACTCTGACAAAGTTGCTACTCTATCGATGAAGGGGAGGTGTTGGATATCTGACCTCTATAAAGGAAACGTAGTCAAATTTCTGACCCATATGCACTGAAATTTGTGATTGGATTTCCAATGTATACAAAGTAAACTTAGTCAGAGTTCCAACATCTATGCACTGTAATTTGTGGTTGAATTGTCGATGGCTACAAAGGAAACGTACTCATATTTCCGACATCTATGCACTGAAATTTGTGGTCAAAATTCAACGTCTAGGAAGCAAACTTAGTCGGATTTCCAACAAATGTTTTCATTGTTGGAAAATTGTCGAAATTTAACCGACGTTTAAAAAGAAAGAGGGTTGTTGAAGTGTCGATAACAATATGTCAAAAATCAAACATCTAATATGTCGTATTTGTGTTAAAAAATGTTGGTGGATAATCCTCATCCATGACATTGTTAGGGCTCTTACAAAGACTTAAATTTCTTGTGTTGTGGCTTCATATTATTTTGATTACTTCTGCAAATAGGAATCTCATCTTGCAAGTTGATCTGATGGTGCTCCATTGTTCATTGTTCCTTAGAGTCTCAATAAATCAAAGAAAAATGATCCCTTGACATCTGAGGGAGGGAACTTAGTAATGGATATTTCAAAAACATTGTTCTTGTAACATGAGAGTATGGAAATTGTACCTTCCAGTGAAAATGATTAGGAAATTGTTAGTGGCCCTTAACTAATCTTATCACCATTGATGATTAAAAATTCATTGTCAATGGTAGTTCGTTGCAAAGTAAAAAATGACAATGGAAACCTTGTTCTAATTTATAAATTCCATTCAGAAATTGTTTAAGCTGTTGTTTCACAACGAGGCATTATTTCTCTAGTGGTCCCAAATTTCATGGAAATGAATAATTTATTCCTACTTTATGTTCATTATTGTCCATTATTAACATTTGGTCGGTAACTTGGGATAGGCTAATTTGCTGATCATGCAAGATTGTACAAGTTTGTTTGATATGATATCTAGTGTATTTGATGAAAGCTCATAAGATAATAATATTGTACAATTTATAGGTTGTTTATATTCTCTAGTTAAATCTAGTATGATTAATTACATTTTACATCTACTATGGTTTGTGGTGGGAAGAAGAAACTTGTATCCATTTTAAGACAATCTCAAACACTAAGAAATGAAATGAACCATTTTGTCACAAATCTACAGTGCCATCTCATGTTTGAAGTTCTTGAGTACTCATGGGTTGAATTTTTGGATGAAATGGAAGAAGAAAGAGAATTTTCTGAACTTATAGTTGCTCACGAAAGGTACCTCAATGTGTTTGTAGATATTTCACTTCGTGTGGAACGATCTCATCATTTATATAAATCATAATTTTCATTGTTTGATCTCATTTTACAGTTTAGGATCCATGGGGATAGATTATATGAAAGTGCCTGTGAAATGTAGGCAAGGTATAATGTTTCCCTTTTCCTCGTCCATGTAATTTGGTCCCTTTATTAATAATAGTAGGTGATAGGGCCAACATTTTTGTTACATATTTGACATATTTGTGCCATATATTTCACACTAACGTGTGAATTTTTGCACTTATTTACTATAGAGTTGAAACATATTCAAGGAAGAAGTCCAAGATAGAACCTCAAAATTTAGGGTCTTGGGTTAGTGGAGGCAGAAAGTCCTCATTACAACTTATGAGAGAGTTTCTGTGTGCAATGGGAGAAGAGATGGATTCTTATGCTGTCCAATATTCATCTCTATTATAGGGGTTCATTATTAACTTCCACTTCAACATAATGTTGATTTGAATTCCTCTTGTTTTGGATTGATTTCATGGAGTTTTACGTAAAACAATAATTGAATACCCTTACAACACCAACTAAATTAAGGGGGAATTCTATGAGGGGTGGGAAACAATGACATAATGATTGAAAGATTGGCATTGTTTTTAGAGTCTACATCATTGGCTGAGTGATCTAGAGGATCCCCATCAGTTCATATAGTGAGCGTTGACTGTATTCATTGGTATTACCATTTTAGGCTATGGTAATTGACTGCCATTGTCATGCTTCTACTTTATTATTTTAGAAGAATTGAATTTCAATGTTACCCTTTCCCATATTTAATTTTTAACAATATGTTTTCATTCCATACAAGAGATTCATTAATGTTTAACCCAATAACTGAAGGAGTGCGGTATATTTAACCTTTCCCATCTTTGATTTTTTACACTATGTTTTCATTCCATGCAGGCGATTCATTAATGTTCAACCTGATAGCTCAAGGAGTGTGGAATATTTTAGCGATTGGCAGTAATATGAGTTATTTTGATATGATTGGTCAGCTAACAATAATCTATTCTATTGATGAATACCTTTCTAACACATGTTAGGAATTTTTCACTACATTCAATTGCTTCCTTTTTACATTGATATAAAACAGACTCGATTATACATGAATATTGTCTTGATAGGGAATATTAAAGACGATAAATTAGGCTAGAAGGAAGGAATCCTTGCATGTAAAAGTGAACAAATTTAGCCCATCATAAACAACATTTAGTTTGCTAATTCCCATATTTTTTGCTAAACCTCTGTTGTTTTCAAAATATTTTGTTTTTAGCTCTCTAAAACTGCTAATTTTCTGAGTTTTCTTAGGCATATATTGCAATTAGATATATAAGAGGGGGAGTAGCCATAAATGTTGTTGATTACTTACAAAATATTGGAGTTAATCCCTTTATCATTAGTGTCAATGGAGAAGAGATAGCATATGTGGTTCTGTGAATGCATAAGACCTTTATCATTAGTATCTAAGAAGAGAAAATGAAGTTTGAATTTAGGAAATTATAAACATGGTGATGATATTGATGTCGGTGGAAAGAAATTGAAACTATTAAATATTGGTATTGAGCATCACGTTGAGTCTCCACTCCCTTCAGAATGACAGCAATGTTTAGACCTTCAGGTTTGTTTTGTTCTTTCTTGATTACATATTTTGTTTTCCTTTTATTCATGGTTTTTTTCGTTTTTTTGGACAGTGGAGATGAAATGGCTCAAATTTCCTTGCAAGCATGAAGCACGAGCTGTCTAAGGGAATTTGGGAAATTGAATGTGAGAAATAAAACCAACAATTATCGAGGAAAATTAAGAAGGCAATGATATATTTTAATGTTGACATGCATGTGTTTTCTTGCTGTCATTTCACCTTTGAGGGGTAATTGATCATTGCACAGTGTTTTTGCTGCTCATTGCATTCCTTAAAGGATGTGAGGATAAGTTGTTTTTTGTTAATGTTCCTCCTATGTATTCATGCTAATGAGGATTGTTGTTGTTTGGTGCCCAATACATATATCTAAAATCGATTTCTCTTATTCTTTATGCCTATACTTCATTATGCCTCCTTCACAATTGTGAATGAGAATGTGTTGGTCTTGGTATATGAGGTATGCAATGCAAAAGGGTAGGTTGTTTGGAATGTTTTGTATCATGGAAGTTATGGGTATGAATACCACCTTTGCAGCACTCTCCCCAAGCAGTGTAAACTCCGAAGGTAGGTATAACACATTGGATTTATATCCATAAGGGTTCTCTAGAGTTTTCTCTAATGAGTTTTGATGGGTTTGTTTTCTCAGAATGTTTTGTTGTTGGATTTGTTGTAGTTGTTTTTCTGATGAAAATTAAGAGTCTACTGATTGATCCACACAATGTAATGGAGAATTCACATATCAATTATGTGGATCCTTGTAGTTGGGGCATTGTGTCATGTTCTACTGATAACTCAGATACTGCACTATGAGATCTCCTCATTCAAACTTGGGTTTCTCTCTGTTATTTGGTTTCCCCTTAATATAACAACTTGTGTGACTTCCTGGCTACTACAAATAATAGATACATAATGTTTTTCTTTGATGGTGTCTTCTAGGTATATGTCTGAAGACTAATTTTATTTGAATGTATATTGTGTGGCACAGGGGATTCCCCATCTAGAACCTGTCAGGGACATTATCTACAAGCATTGGGAACCTCAACAATATTGTTTTTTTGTAATATTGAAAACACTCATGAATTGGGATGATTTTAACTATGAGTTTGATGGAATTTTTCTTGTAATTATTTTTTGAATTTGATATTTGAATAGATAAATTTTGAGTTGCAGTTTGAAACTTGGATATTTTTTAAAAACCTTTTGCATAATAATGACATATTATGACCTCTTCCTGGAACATTAGGGAAGCTTGGAAAGCTTCAAAAACTAGACCGCTCCAACAATCATTTCAACAACGTTATACCCACTTCATTAGGCCAACTAAAGAAAATCAAATACATGTGACTATAAAATGTTCTCCATTTCACCTCATTGGAATATGTAGATACTAGTTAATGCTAGGATGACTTCTGATCTAGTTATTAGTTTTTTTGGCCAATTTAGGAGGATGAATAATAACATCTATATCAGAACATTTCTTGGATCACTAGTCGACATCTTTGTGCTAGAATTTCTTTAAATTTATACACTCTTCCTTCATTTTTGAGTGGATACGTGGGATATTTCCCATTTAGGTGTTTAATCATACCATTTTTAGTTTCAAGATTTAACCCCTATTTTTCACTGTAGGGATTTGTACTACAACAATCTCAGTGGGTTAGTCCCAAACATTCATGCCAGGGCCTTCAAGTAAAAACAACTTTATCGAATAAGCCATGTTTAATGTATTGTGTATTGTGGATCATTGTGTCCTAAAATAAAATAGGTCAAATGGGTTAAATTCCAAACATAAATATTAATTATTAAGCATTTTTTTTATTAGTGTTAGAGGAAACCCTATGCTATGTGGGTCATGTGTTGCACATCTTTTCCCTTGAGAATTTTGTTTGATTATCTATAGTGCTTCGTTGAGAGGTAAGAACTTAGGTTGGGGAATATCGTAAGATTTATTTAGAGAAATAGGGTTGCACTCATTAATTGACATGAAAATTGTTTATTTTGGGGTTTGTGCTTATGAATCTTCTACCAATTGTTCGATATAGGGAAAAGGTCAACACTTGAAGTATTTGTGACTAGTTGTATGAATATTCGATTTGGATGAGGGAACCTTAAATTCCTCTCTATAAATGGAATTAGATATACAAGGATACCAAGAAGTGGGTTTTTAATGTCCCTTTTTAATAAATTTTATTAAAATGACCAATTTTTCACTTTTTCCGCTATTTTGGCCTATGACTAGTTTTGATGTCTACATCTCCAAATTGACCCAAATTATCCCAAATATTATGAGAAGGTATACGACTAATATTAATACTTGAATATGATTTTCAAAGATGATTTATGACCCTACAAATAGTTCTGCAAACTTTTTTAATATTCTGTCCAAGGTAGGGGTTTTCACTTTCAAATTGGGGTTCCAATTCCGTGAGGGTAAATGTTGAAAACCGATTTCCAAATGCTCCAAAAATAACATGAATTTCTGAAAAGAGGAAGCGTATGTTTATGGGACATTATTAATTTCTCATTTACATAATTATTTAGTTTATAAATTATTTTATAACCCTCTCCCAAACTGCTACAAAATCACTAGTTCGACCCTTGGGGAAATGGCACCAAATCTTCTCCAAATGAAATAAAGTGAGTAATATGAATTAAAATGCTTAAGTGATGGATATGAAACTTGTAATAATAATAAATGGAAATCCATTCATCATAAATATATCATAGAAATGTTAGTTTTTCAACATTAAGCTAGCATTATTAGGATCTTTAACTGAGAGAATAACAAGTACAACAATCAAACACAAGAGACAATGAACATAGTTTTTTTCCTCGGGGAAACCATAAAGGACAAAACCCTACAAATTCCTTAGAGATAGAATCAGCAGAAAAACAGTAAAATACCCAAAATAGTAAGTGATATCCCAACAGCAGTAATCTTCTTCTTGTCTAGCCCCAGTGTCTTCTCCTTCCTCAACTATGCGCTACACTTGAGTGTGTATGACTTGTGTGATAAATAGAGACTCCATTTCTCTATTTATACTAATCCTGACATGACTAAAACCCTACTAGGGTCGACCTCTACTAGGAGAGTCTAATAACCCTAGTGCCCCGGAACTGTGGGGACTTTAACACTTAGACAATCGGAGGGTTACCCACCATGACTTGAAATGACTTGTTTACATTATTGATCCTCCCAATCGAAACATTGAGGCATGACAACATGAATCAAATACATAATAGATACATCCCAGAATAAACATTGGGTTACAATACATAATATACATAGATGAATACATTTCAAAGTTACAAATACATCAACACTCCCTCTTAACTAGGAAGGTATTCTTTCGACTCAATTTTTAGCACTGGTCTTCTTCTCTGTATCAGTTGGATCATCTCATCTTCTATATCTCAAGTCTTCTGAGTCTTCAAGTCATATTCATCTTCAATTAATCTTTGTCTTCAAGTCATCTTCATCATCAGATCTGGATCATCATGGGACGTCATCACTGGATTTAGATCATCACTCGATCTGGATCATCACTGGCTATCATCACTAGATCTGAATCATCACTCGATATGGATCATCACTGCTGGATTATCATCACTGTATTTGGATCATCACTCGATCTGGATCATCAGTGGCTATCATCACTGGATCTGGATCATCACGGGTGCTATCTCATGATTCTTCTCATCATAGGAAGTTCTACAGAGCCAGCCCTTTTTCATGCTGGTTGTAGGCCTAGCCTCCATGTAGGTCTTTTCCAGCACTTACATCTGATCAACACATGATACGAAGAATGGCACGCCCAGCACTTACATCTGACCTACTCGTCAGAAAGGCACGCCCAACACTCACATCTGATCATGTAGGAACTAATCCTATAATCATATCAGAAAGGCCCAGCACTTACATTTGATCAACACATGATACGAAGAATGGATTCAACATCTCTATAAGATCAACACATGATGTGAAGATAGATACTGCACTTACATCTGATCAATACATGATGCGAAGAATGGCACTGCACTTACATCTAATCAACACATGATGCGAAGAATGGCACAGCACTTACATCTTATCAACACATGATTGTTATAGCAGATTTCACCACTCCAGGTGAATCACACTTCGTATGGCCTTCCCATGTCCTGCTGCAGACTCTTTAGACCCCATGGACCATATTTTATCCTTTGATGTTTCCTTGATCATCCCTAAAACTATATGAAAAATGATACACGCGGCTTTTTACCCGATAACCGCGTACATACGCGGGTTTGACCCATGTAACCATGTACATCGGGATGTGTGCATAATCCAAATCCTTTTGGAGTTTTCCTTGACATGGATCTAACTCATTCAACTGCTGGCCTTCCATATGCCTTGAGATCGCTTGGATTCAACCCTTCATTATCCCTTGTGAAGATATATAAGGAACCCCTTGGTACATTGAAGGCATATACAGAGATTGAAAGCAAAGAAACTATATTCCATTGTTGCTGGAATTTATACTTGAGTCTGCATCCCTTTGTCCCTTTGGAGCACTTTTGTGTTCTTCCCAAGCTTGCCTTTTGCTAGTGAGCTTGCTATCGTGAGATGGAGGATTGAGGTGGTGGAGGCCCAAGTGGGGGATCCAGTTTCTCCGGTTCGAAGACGTGCCTTCAGAGGTTGTATCTATCTTGTAATCTCTTATTTTATTAATAAGAACTATCTTTTCCTGTCCAATGATGTGTATTTGATTGAATATTGTATCCATTGGAATCTGTCAAATGCTTTTACATTGTTGATTATATATGCTAGAATAGATATAACACCATGATATATAGTATGCTTGCATTGTTTACTTGTTGTTGAGGAAGTATTATATCAATTCAAGATAAAGATTGGAAAGATCAATGGGGATCTACTTCAACCGTCGGGAATAAGGTACGAGGTCTGATCCTTTAGTGTTAGACATTTTATTTCTATTGCATATTGGGAAAGATTGATTTCTAGAGTCAAAGCTGTCTGTTGTGGTACCCCAAGCCATAGGAATTTCTCTCCGTAAGAAAATTGGCGACTCCGCTGGGGAGTTCCTAGTAGTTGTCCTTTGGGGGTGATTTTCTCGGCATTCAATGTATTTGAATTGCTCTTTCTCTCTTGTTTCTGTGTCGGGTCTGGGGGCATGTATGCCTAGTAGAGTCTGATTGGAGTGAATTTTGTCTCAGCCTGTCTGTTTACCTTGTTTTATGCACCTTTTCTTCTTGTACGCAGGTTTTTGATTTACAGTAACGTATACATGCGGTTTCCTCTGTGATTTCCCCGTATACACGCGGGTTTACTGCGAACAGTCATGTATACCCTGTATTTTTCCCTTTTATGGAAGTTAATTGGTTGTTGGGTGAATGCTGTTAGTTGCTGAGTATCCTTTAGCACTGCCTGAGTCTGTTTTGACCTCTGTTTCTGATCAGAAACGTTTTTTTTTCGCCTAATTTTTTTTTTTTTAAGGAAAGTTCTTGTCATGGTATTTTCAATTTTTTGTTTGAGATTAGTGCATTAGAGTTCTTTTACCTTAGTGCTTTTCTTGGATGATATCTATGTGTGCTTGCAAAGTCTGGGGGTGGTAGAATCATTATTTTTCTTTTTGGCATCTCTTATATTTTCAAAAAATCCAAAAACATTTGCTTATCATCATGCATTGCATTTTGCACTTTGCATTGTACTTGCACTAGATCTAGCTTTGCTTTGGAGTACTAGTTAGGACTTCATATAGAAAAAATTTGCATTCATCATTTGAAGAAGAATTGTGCATTTCACGTAGTAGCATACCATGTTTACATGGACACAATGCATTTGCATTGATTGTTACGGTGTGCATTTTACTTCATGTTGCGTCATAACACCACTAGTTGCACGACCATATCCTATTTTTGAGTAATAAAGCCAACTAAAATCAACGCTAATTAAAATGAATTACACTCTTTTCTTTTGTAGGGTGCACCAACAAGATTAGGTTTTAGGATCTTGGAATAGTTCATTGTAAGTCAATTCTCCAAGATCACTAAACAACAACATCTAGGTGTCTGTCCATGGAGTGTGTGAAATCCTTGGTATAACCATCATTCTCAGGATCCTCCTCTCAAACGGGAGTTAAGCACGAGGCAGTGTGAGTGGTTATTGATTGGGATGACCCCTAGTCATAGCTGAGTAGCACCGGAGATATTTCCAGGATTGTATTCGTATCTGGGGGCTCTTTCAAGAGTTTCAGGATTTGCTACCCTGCCCATATGGTCAATCCTACCTACGACTATCGGCCTAAGATTTGATTATATTGAGGGGGTACTTGTAGAGGTTATTGTGTAGGTGTCCTGGACAGGTTGGGGTTGGACAGCATAGTCTCTTTACGCGTTGAAGCTGAGGGCCACAATAATTGGTTACGTACCTCCGCTTGTTGTGTATGGGAGTCTCAGGCCTCTCCTAGGCGAGACATACCTGCTTCATTCGGGAGCTCACTTATCCAGCCCTTGTTTGCTTGCATTTGGCTTTAGATTTTATTAGTGATTGCTCTATGCACGCTAGTTGGCCTAGGGTTTACGTAAATAGAGAGTCTTTGCTATTTTTTTTTTATTCATTGTGGATTCGAGTGCAGTTCCACGCCATTCTCGTTAGTTAGCAGGACTTCCACCTTCCACTTCTCCTCCTCATTTGGGAGAGAGACCTAGACAGTCCAGGCGGACTATGTCACACACTGATTCACACACCATGGAGGATCGTTCAGAGACTATTCCTGAGCCACCTCCTCCCGTTCATGTTGACAATGGGGAATTTACTCCTACATACGATCCTTCACCTGACCTAGCTGAGTTCGGTCCTGTGATTTACCAGATATGATCTTTGCATGATAGACCTACTCACCCTAGGGCTGATTCCCCATTGACACATTACTAGTATGGAATGCCGAAAGATGTCGAGACTCACTTTGAACCTGCTAGCACTAGCTACAGTATTTATGCTACGACTTGTTTTCCTATGCACGATTTGGCATTTCATGTCGAATCCGACTTTGACCCTAGAACTATGCCTGGGGGCAATCCCATTCCTTACCTTGCAGATAGGTTTGGGAGTACTAGTCACATTGCACCTTCCGTCCCAGTGGTGGAAGCTACATCTCATCCCCCTTCTAGGTCTAGGGTTAGTGATCCGATTAGGATACCAGGTCCGAGATGGGTGACGATAGGTGGTAGTACATATCTTATTACTCAGATTCCTTCGTCCTCAATTTTGATTTCTTCAAATGTACATCCTCCACCTTATCCACATGGTCCTTCAAGCCGATATATGGCTACGAGACAGGTCCATACTGCGGTTACTAGGCGGATTGTGTCTCAAGTTCATATACCACCCGCTGCTTCGGGAGGCTATATTCACGCTTATAGTGGTCAACTTGTTATGTCCAGGGCATATATACCTACTTCTGGTATGTATGTTCCCCCTTTCGAAGCTTATCTTCCTACCTACAGAGTGTCCCATGGGACATCGCATGCGATGACCTATGGACCTTATTACGATCCGTAGTATGGACAGGTTTCTTCACCTTACGGAGGCGGGTATCAACAACATGCTTACTCTCATAATTATTGCTTCATAGCTCCTACTAGTCAAGGTCCACCTTACTATGGTACTTCCATGTCAACCTATATGGGTCAGATGGGAGGAGGACACTATGGCCATCGACCTCATCATCCTAGGCTCCCTTTCCTCGTGACGCTTAACCTTCCTGACTTATCGAGACTTACGAATGATCATGTGGCTCATGACCCGGCTTGGCCGGCTGTCCCTACCAAGCTTCCTTCGGACATACCTAAGTTCGAAGGCAAACCGGGAGAGGATCCGAGTGAACACGTTACCACATTTCACCTTTGGTGCTCTTCAAATTTGTTACATCAGGACTCAGTCCGCTTGAGACTATTTCAACGCACCCTCATAGGGCCTGCTACGAAATGGTATATAGAGTTACCAAAGGGAGATTTTACCTTGTTCGACGATCTTGCGATGACTTTTCTTAATCACTTCCAGCTACTAGTGTGCTATGACGTTGGTACTGAAGTCTTGTCGACATTTCGACAAGATAAAGCCACCCATATTTCTGATCATATTCAGGAGTGGCATAGACGGAAGAGATTAATTAAATATTTTATACTGCCGGAGTTCCTTCTCGAGTGGTTCCTTATGTCTTTATTGCCATATATAGTGAAGGATGTTTCTACATCCGGAGTGTAGAATGAGGAACACGCAATCTTTAGGGTGCAGGAAATGGACTTGATTTATGCTCAGTCTAGTTTGTTGTATGAGATTATTTCCAACGCTTCTCGTTCTAGTTTCGATCCCAAGGTCAAACCTGGACCACATGCCGATGGAATTGTGGGTTGTGCAAGTGCGAAACCTGTAGAGTTGGTTGCAAAACAAGTTAGTCAATTGTCGCTCAACCAGTCTGCTTCGGGACAAGCTACGGCTTCGTCTCAACCCACCCAAACGGCGAATGTACTTTCGGTGCAATTGTCGGACCAGAAGGGTAACTAGTAACCCGGACGGAATAGAAAAAGGGTAAGAATAATAATCGAAAGGGTGGGAATAGGAATGAGAATGCTACCAATAATGACAAGAACGGTCAGAATGCTGGTGGGGACAAGCAAGCGAAACGTAAGGTTAAGTTCCCTTTCAAGCTATGTAAGGATGATCACCTCACTTACTTGTGTCCCCGAATTGATGAATCTTTGAGACTCTTAGCACAAGGCCCAGCTGTGCTAATGAACCCTTTACCACATAACCAGAATATGAACTCGAAGTCCCAGGAGCAATATAGTGAGAATGATCCACCAGAGACTAGTGCTCATGGGTGCATTAACATGGTCCATGCTGCCAAGGTTGTGACTCATGCAAAATATTATGGATGTTCACAACCCATCCCAGGAAAAGAACCTGATCCACCAGGAACCCCTTTGTGCATTGAGAAACCTGCGGATAAACCTGAGGCTGCACCTCGCATTCCTAAGGGGGTACTTAAGAGCTCAAGGCATAATCCAAATGCCCGAGCCACCCAAAATTATTCAGTTGTCAAGGATTTGGGCCATACTCCTTGTGCGATGTCTGCATTGGAAGTGCTTCAGAGTTGTCCTTCGCAAAGGAAGGATTTGCTTTCTGCTCTTTGTGTGAACGGTGATGATTCTTCCTCAATGATCAAATTTGAAACCGTAGGTCATCAACCTCACTTTCCCTACTATGTGTCGCTTTTCGTACACGTAGAATGTCTTAATATGATCGTCAAGCGCACTGTGATTGACGAGGGCGTTGCTGCATCTGTGATGTCTTTGTCCTGTTTGAAGGGTCTTGGTTCTCTTGAGTTGTCAAAATCATCGACTATGTTAAATGCTTTTGATGGGAGATCTTTTAGGCCGCACGGCATCATTCCGTCCCTTAAAGTCCATTTGGGGGGGAAGACCGTCAGAAATGGATGTATAGTATGCAAGCCATTGCCTCTTCCTTGTTCCACGTTGTATGCTTTCCACATAACGGGAAGATTGTAATGATTGATCAAATGACATTCAAGAATTCCCCTATTACTGCATCTTCGGGAGCTTCAGTCCCGGCCGTTGAACACTCTCAGACGGCAACTGGGAGTGTGGGTGTAGGCATGTATCCATCCCTCATGGGAAGCTTTAGTTGTCCTGTGCTGGTCCTCATGATAGGATCTTGTTTCGATAAGGATTCAACTTCTATGACCTCAGTTTCTTTTCACACAACTCATATGGAAGATCCTTGGATTCTTCCTACCCTGAGTATTTCGAGTGAGCCTGTCGAGACCAACGTGCCGCTTCCTGCAACTATGATAGCTTATCAAGCCAATATTAAGAATGTTGCAGAGCCTTATTCTTCCTCTTCGCGGACGGAAGAGGAAGATCCCTATGTACTACCGGCATGGGCAGTAAAGTCTTATCATGCCCACGACTGCCTGGATATGATTTTCCCTTTAGATGAAGCGATCATCGAGGCTATGTCGGGCGTTGAGCCACCATGGGAGGAACTTCATAATAGATCATATTTCCTTTCACCGCTTGACCGTTTGGAGCATGAGGATTATAGGGAGATTCTTAGTCAGAGAGTTGGTAGTCCCATGATTCCATTAAGCTCTCCTGGTCAGATGGCTGATGGGAACATGGCGAACATATCTTCCACGATTTCTATCAACATCTCTCGAAATCCTGGCACCATTGAGAATGTCTATATTGGGGAGGAATGTTCCCATGTTGATATTCTCGAATATACCGAGCTATTCAAGGAATTACGTGATATTTTTTCTTGGTATTATGATGAGATTCCAGGTATCGACCCTTGGATTGTCGAACATGAGATTAATACTTACCCCAACACTAAGCCTGTTCGACAACGTTTACACGCCGTGAATCCTAGGAAAGCACCCGCCATTAAGGCAGAGATAGAGAAGCTGTTGAAAGCCAGTTTCATCTAACCTATTCCCTTGACAGAGTGGGTTTCAAACCCCATTTTGGTGGATAAGAAGTAGGGAGCGATCCGAATATGCACTGATTTCCATGATTTAAATCATTACTGTCCTAAGGATAACTTCCCCACACCATTTATAGATCATATTTTGGACGAGTGTGCGGGTAGCGAGGTGTTTTCCTTTATGGACGGATTTTTAGGGTATAATCATATCCATATTAAACCTAAGGACCAACACAAGACTGCATTTATTTGTCCTTGGGGAACGTTTGCATATCAGAAGATGCCTTTCGGCCTTAAAAACACCGGAGCTACATTTCAGCGGGCGATGACCTTGATTTTCCATGATCTCAAGTCTATTATTGAAGTATTTTTGGATGACCTCACTGCTCATTCTCATATGAGAATGTGTCATTCATATCACTTGAGATTGGTCTTTGAAATATGCCGTCACTATTCGGTTCGACTAAACCCTCATAAGTGCATCTTTTACGTGAAGTCAGGTCGTTTACTAGGATTCGTCGTTTCAAAGGAGGGCATAAGAGTCGATCCCTTAAAGGTTGAGGCAATACTTCAGTTGTCTCCCCCGAATAATATTATTCATCTTCAGTGTTTGCAAGGTATGGCAAACTTCTTACGAAGATTTGTGGTCAACTTTGCCAATTTGACTAGAGGCTTCATGCATCTCTTGAAGAAGGATACTCCCTTTGAATGGGATGAGAGAGCCCAGGAGTCCTTCAATGTACTTAAGCGAGCCCTAACATTGGCCCCGGTGATTAGTCCTCTGGATTATAGCCGTGATTTCCTATTATATGTGGCCGCGTCTTTAGAGACAATTGGTATGGTATTGGTTCAGAAGGATGAGGAGCTCTAGGAGCATGTCATATATTATCTGAGTCGAAACCTTATTGATGCAAAGATTCATTATTCTCATGTCGAGAAGCTTGCTTTAGCGACCGTACATGTGGTTCAGCATTTGAGAGATTATATTCTCCTTCGCTAGACCTCGGTTGTGGCCCATGTCAATCCATTTCAGTTCATGCTCACACGAAGGATGATTGGGGAAAAGTATAATAAATGGATTGTCATTCTACAAGAGTTCAATCTCGAATTTGTTTCGGCAAAGTCGAAGAAGTCGTTAATTTTTGTAGAGCTTATATCAGATTTCCCCAGTGAGGCCGAGGAGTTGGTTTGTGAAGATAATTTTGTCGATGAACACATATTCTTAATCTCCACATCTAACCCATGGTATGGAGATATCATAGTATATCTGCAAACACAGAGGACCCCTACTCACCTCTAGCGAGATGAACGACGATGATTACGTCACGTCTCTAAGAACTACCTTATAATGGACAATAATTTGTACCGTCGTGGGGTAGATTCCATTTTACGACGTTGTTTAACTAATGAGGAGGCTGAGGTTGTGCTGAATGATTTCCATGGAGGGGTGTGTGGTGGTCATTTATCTGGGCTTTCTACAGCTCAAAATATTTTGAGAGTGGGTTATTTATGGCCGTCGATCTTTAAAGATTGTGTTGATGTGGTCAAGAGGTGCCACCCTTGCCAGGTGTTCGCACAAAATATGCGCTTGAAGCCTACCCCGTTACATCCCATTATCACCACCGGTCCCTTCACCATGTGGGGGCTCGATTTTATGGATTGCAACCCACCTTCGGCTGGCGGGCACAGCTAGTCGATTACGAAGGCACTGCTTTGGCGGAGCCTAGAAATGGGATCTATCTCAAAAAATACTATGCATGATATTTAGCCAGGGCTGCTTGTTGTATATTATTGTACAGCTTTGCATAGTTAGGTATTTTTCTTATCGTGATCGGGTTTGTGATTAGTTTCCGTTTCTTTTGGCAGATGTCAATGGAATCTTCCACCTACATAGGATTCACGGATGGTGCAAGCCGTCACACTCAGCACTCAGCCTCTGCTGCTTGGGTGATTTATACTCCTATGGGTCAGGTACTGTCTTCAGGAGGTGTATGTCTACGACCATCTTCCAACAATGTTGCTGAATATAGTGCCATTATCGAGCTTCTACGGGATGTCATTTCACATGGCATTCTATCTCTTGAGGTACATCTTGATTCGGAGTTAGTAGTGTCACAGCTCAATGGTTTGTACCATGTTAGAGATCCAATGTTATTGAGAATATTCTTACGTGTGATATTGTTAGAATGGCAGTTTGACAGTATCACATATATACACATTCCAAGAAATGATAATCAAGTTTCTGACTCATATGCTAACTACGTGTTAGATTGGCATTTGTTTCATTCATAATAAATTAATCACAAACATTTTTACACATGTAAATAAATAAACCAATCAACATAAAACCTTTTATATATATCAAAAATGTGGTAATACATAGTGTCATATACAAAAGTGGAGCTTTCAAAGCTTCCATCATATAATACACGGTAGTACAAAACATTTACACTCCCAGGTATCTAATCCTGTGGAGGAGGATGGTTGTGATCATGATACGTCACTACGACTCTAGCTAGCCACCAGAATAAGTGCACCCATGCGTGTGGCATGCCCACCACCTGTCGCTGCATGGCCTCAGGTAAGTCCTCGACTTGCGCCATGGGAACCCTATGAGTCAGTTGCACTAAGTTGGTATGAATGATCTGGAGCATTCGCTCCACATCCACACCTGTGATGTCATCCCCTCTTCCCCTTCGTCTATGACGTGGGAAGCCCTCTGGTCGCCGTGGTCCCACATCTGCACATGAATGGTAGATGTCACTATGTTTTGTCACGCAAAAACATGTATTTTTGATTCCACATAATCAAGAAAATACAAAAAAATTAAATAACTCAAAAAACTTTGAAAAAGAGTGAGAGTCGAGATTCGGTACCTATCTCTCCATATGTCGATCCTGGTGGCAATGGCATGTCCGGATCCCCCCGGAAATCTATCCCTCCATAGGGGTAGTCATCTATGGCAACAATCTGTCGTCGCCACTATGGAAAGAAGTCAGCTAGATATGGGTTGGCCACCCTACCACCCCCTAGTCTGCGCATAGCATCTACCCAACATCGTTGGGCCAGATATCGAACCCTGTGGAGAGGAACGTCCACTCTAGGGCTCAATCCTGGAGCACGCTCAAAGAAAAACATGCTCAATATGTTGCTGAACCCAAAATTTTCTATCCTTCCTACCTTACACTCACTGAGCTGGTGTTTCATGTTGCTCAATAGTGTAGTACTCCAGTCGTATATGGTCGGTCTCATACACTCCACCGCATAGAACATCAGTGGCCGCAAGGCCTGATGGAGTGAGGCTAAGCTTGCTATCCTACCCAGCGTTAGTAGTATGGCCTTTAGGCCTAGCACCTATATAGCATTGGTGGGGACTTGACTTCCCACCTTCTCAGTATCTGGGTAGCAGTACATAGCTATGTACTCATCAATAGTAATCCCACCGCCTGGCCCACCTCAGGAACGAAGTTTCACCATCTCCCCTCATCTAGATAGACCTGTGATAAAGTCTATGTCTTCCACCTCTATGGTGAGAGACATCCCATCTATCCTGAAGGACTCTGAGTCTGGATCCCAATAGTCTACCAACATCTCTAGCAGTCTTGGTTTGGCCCTCAAACCACCAAGGCACCAAAACTTGTAGAGTCCGCATGCTCGAAGAGCTTGTTGAGCCATCACATCAGCCCTTACAGCTTCCTCTACTTCACCATGCTCGCGCTCTCTCCATTCTAGCACCATCCTGCAAGAGAAATTTCCATATTGCTCATTAGATTCTTATAAATTTACTTGCGCGGCATCATACATGACTGTTTTTCAAATAGCCGCGTATGTACGCAGGTTCTGGCCTCTTTTCCGCATATAACCAGCCCTATACGCGGAAAAATCTTCAATATCCGCGTCGGTCACATCGTTCATGTAGATATGGCCTAAACTACCTCATTCCACCATGAAAATCAACAAAAATTATATTGAAATACATGAGGAGAGCATGAGTAACTACTTGGAAGAAACGATTATGAATTCCGC
Source organism: Pseudotsuga menziesii (assembly GCA_001517045.1). Lineage (NCBI taxonomy): Eukaryota > Viridiplantae > Streptophyta > Pinopsida > Pinales > Pinaceae > Pseudotsuga > Pseudotsuga menziesii. The sequence continues at coordinate 245,233 of LPNX011135887.1, read as the reverse complement.
CAGCTAGATCTCCTGGAATTTGCAGTTGAAAATCATAGCTCTGATGGGTAAAAGTTTCAAATGATTTATGTTTTTTACTATTTATAGAAAAAATTTCAAATATTTGAAAAATTTTACCCCCTTTCCTATAGTTTTGATAGTTTCTAACCATTTTGGACCGTTTCTAACATAATTTGTGATGTAAAAGACCATTTTCAGTGTCGTTTCAGCCATTGGATTGACCCATTCGTACTGATATCAGGTATAATTTCTACATTGGAATTTAGGTTAGGTTCACCACCATTTGAATTTTGCATGACCTTATGACCATGTCACCATGACCTTAGGTACGAACCCACTCTATTATGTCACGGAACCTTCTTGCTGCTTTAGAAGTGGCATGATGTGAGTGGTAGAGCTTCACCTTACATGGGTACCCTAGTTAGCGCCTTATTTGCATTTGGTGCCCATGCCAACTTTTTCTCCGTTAGGGTGTGGGAGTCCATTGCATAGTACTGCCATGACATTTCGCAAGAGCCTCATACTCCTCTTGATCTTATGCTGGCCTATTTCCCTCTGGACTCCCCTTATGTCAAGTTTTGAATGCATTATCATGAGCTTTCCTTGCCTTATTGAGCTTTATGTCGGCTCCCCTCACATTGCATTTCAGCCATATAGCCCGAGCTTGTCTCATGTCTAGCCATGCAGAGCCACTTTTATATCCTTCGCAGCTTGATTCCCTCTTTACCAGGAGGGCATTTCCCCCCCGAGTGTCGATATCCTACACATGTATCCTTGCATTGAGCATAGGTATGTTCCACTGCTTGGAACTAGTTTGTTTGCCCAGATGACACTCGTATCCTCCTAGTTTGTAACTATAAAGCTAGTTTATTCTTTTTTCAAGCTTTTCAAATAACTGAAAAAGTCCAAAAAAATCAAAAAACCAAAAATCCAGACAAGGAAAGATGTTATCTTTGGCAGCTGTCGAGTCGTGTTGCCTTCGAACAGAGCACTGTATATCACATCCATTGGTTGGGTTATGGTTTGACTTAGGAGCTGTACTCATTTATCTGAGTTTATCTCCACTGACTGGTTAAGCTTCCAGTCCCTATGGAGCCTCTGTTGATGCCTCCTGTGTCACAGAGATGTCCCAGTTTGTATATCGAGTCTATGCTTCCTTCATTCAGTCACCATATGGCATTATGCTCTTGTTCAAAGGAAGTTGAAACCCGTGTCGGCCATTCCTTAGTTATCTTGACTTTGCATGTCGGCCATTCCCGGTACAGTTGCTGGTTCGTGCACCTTATGATTGAGTCCTTCCACATTAGAGAGCTTTGCTGAGTACCTCGTGTTGGATGATGGGGGATGCCTTAATGCCCTCCTTCCAGCGGATTTCATCCCATCAACTTCAGATCATTTATTCTGGGATTGGAATCTAGAGTCCTTTTGAGTTCCTTGAGACTTGCAGTCATCAGTGGCAGGTTCTCTCGCCATCGACAGTTTCTTGGGAATACATCAATGTCCCCTGATCGATGGATTCTCTCAAGTGTTCGACCTCAACACATCTATTCACACTTGTTATTTTGCACTCTAGTACCTTGATTCACATTTTCATTATCAGTGGGTAATCTCGCGTCTGTTAACGGTATACATCAATGACCGGTAATCAAACGATGGACTACTATGTTCGACCTCAACACCTCTATTCGCATAGTAGGGCATGCACTCGTAGCGGTTTATGTAGAAGACCTTCCAGACTGGTGGCATCTCTTATATGCTACCTCCTTGATCATGCCAGTGTTCATGAGATTTCAGCTCTCGTGACTTCATTCCAATGTATGTTAGACATTTCCAACCACTGTAGAGATCTTGATCTATCGTATATCTTTAGCCATTTTGGAGATCGTGGTCCTTTGCATATCTTCATCATGGAGATTCTGATCTATGTATATTGTACATGGCGATGAACACATATGTGATATCATGTATTATGCCTATTCATGGCCATTGTACTCTTATGTATCCGAGACTGCTATATGTACTTGCAGTTACATGCAGATTTGTATCATTGTACTATGCTGATTGGGTGGTTGGTCTTCCATTTGGGATCCTTCATCACTCCACTTCTAGGATGGACTTATAATGTATTTCGGCCATCGTATGACCCCTCTAACCTCATAGATTAGGGGGCATCTGTTATAGCGAATTTCACCACTCCAGGTGAATCACACATTGTATGGCCTTCCCTTGTCCCGCTGCAGACTCTTTGGACCCCATGGACCATATTTTATCCTTTGATGTTTCCTTGATCATCCCTAAAACTATATGAAAAATGATATACACGTCTTTTTACCCGATAACCACGTACATACGCGGCTTTGACCCATATAACCGCATACATTGGGATGTGTGCATAATCCAAATCCTTTTGGAGTTTTCCTTGACATGGATCCGACTCATTCGACTCCTGGCCTTCCATATGCCTTGAGATCGCTCGGATTCGACCGTTCATTATCCCTTGTGAATATATATAAGGAACCCCTTGGTACATTGAAGGCATATAGAGAGATTGAAAGCAAAGAAACTATAGTCCATTGTTGACGGAATTTATACTTGAGTCTGCATCCCTTTGTCCCTTTGGTGCACTTTTGTGTTCTTCCCAAGCTTTCCTTTTGCTAGTGAGCTTGCTATCGTGAGATGGAGGATTGAGGTGGTGGAGGCCCAAGTGGGGGATTCAGTTTCTCCGGTTCACAGACGTGTCGTCAGAGGTTGTATCTATCTTGTAATATCTGATTTTATTAATAAGAACTATCTTTTCATGTCTAATGATGTCTATTTGATTGAATATTGTATCCATTGGAATCTGTCAAATGCTTTTACATTGTTGATTATATATGCTAGAATAGATCTAACACCATGATATATAGTATGCTTGCATTGTTTACTTGTTGTTGAGGAAGTATTATATCAATTCAAGCTGAAGATTGGAAAGCTCAACGGGGATCTACTTCAACCGTCCGGAATAAGGTACGAGGTCTGATCCTTTAGTGTTAGACATTTTATTTCTATTACATACTAGGAAAGTTTGATTTCTGGATTCAAATCTATATGTTGTAGTACCCCAAGCCATAGGAATTTATCTCCATAACAATGATGTGAAGAATGGCTCAGCACTTATATCTGATCAACACATGATGCAAAGAATGGCTCCGCACTTACATCCACCCAGTGAGGGAACACATCCCATTACTGATGGAAGGGCTATGCACTCATATCTGATCATGAGGGAACACATCCCAGCAATCATATCATAATGGCCCCTAGTCCTCCTCGATTGAGCTACCTAGTAACCGACCAGGTGCCTCCATTCTCCTAGAGAATGGAAGTTGCCCTTACATTCGACCTACTTGTCGGAATGGCCAACACTCACATATGACATGGAAGGAACTTAATCCTTTAGCCATGATAGAATGGTTCAGCCCTTACATATGATCAAGTGGGAACACATCCCTCTGTCACATCAGAATGGATTCTCAATCCTAGACTGAGTTTTCCTGGTAACTGACCAAGTGCCTCCATTCCTAGAATGGAAATTTCCCTTACATCTATCCTACTCGACAGAATGGCTAGCACTCATATCTAACATGGAAGGAACCAATCCTCTCACCATGACAGGATAGCTCAGCCCTTACATCTGGCCATGGAAGGAACCAATCCTCTCACCATGTTAGAATGGCTATGGGTCTCATCACTTTCTCTTGGAGGAAACCTCGATCTGGAGAACACCAAGATTCTCCCTAAAGTACTTGAACTTCATCCTAGCCAATGGATTCGTCAATACATCGGATATTTGTTCCTCCATCGCAACATACTAAAGCTTCACTACTCCCTTCTGCACCATATCCCTGATATAGTGATACTTGATCTCGATATGCTTAGACTTGTCATGGAACACTGGATTCTCTGAGAACTTCACGCAACTCTGGTTGTCACAATGTATACAAGTAGCATCCAGCTAGAGATCAAATATATCAGATAGTAGCTTCCACAGCCATACTGCCTCACAACTAGCTGAACAAGCCGCGACATACTCTACTTCAGCTGTACTCAGTGCCACACAGGATTGCTTTCTGCTAAACCAAGAGATCACACATGATCCCATATTGAAGCAGCATCCTGAAGTACTCTTCTTGTCGATGGCACTACCTGCCCAATATGAATCAACATAACCTTCCAGGTTAATCTTTTGATTCACATTGTACTTGAGCCCATAATCAACTGTACCTTTCAGGTACCTCAGAATATGCTTTGCAGCAATCAAGTGAACACTTCTTGGATCTATCAAGAACTAGAGCAAGGTGTTCACAGCAAAGAAAATGTCTGGTCTCATGTTCATTAGGTACATCAATGACCCAATCATCTGACAATACATCGTAGCATCAACCAAATCTGATGAAGCATCACTCAATAGCTTCAGGTTCGATGCCATAGGTGTGGCCATAGCCTTGCAGTCCATCATCCCAAACCTCTTCAAGATCTCTACTACATACTTCCCTTGTCCAAGGAAGACTCCATCTGTACTCTGGCACACCTCCATACCTAGAAAGTAATGCATCATCCCCAAGTCCTTCATTTCAAACTCAGCAGCAAGCTTTCTCTTCGTATCAGCAATCAACCCATCCATACCTGTCACAAATAGATCATCTACATATAGTAGAAGCATCACTGGGTTGCCATCATCAACCTTATAGTCAAGTTTGGAATATCCTTTACTCTTGGTAAAGCCCAAACTAGATAGAAAGCTATCAATTATGTCGTACCAAGTCCTCGGTGCCTGTTTTAAACTGTACAAAAATTTCTTCAATATGCATACATGAGACTCTCTGTTATGTATCTCAAAACAGAGTGGATGTTCTACATATACTTCCTCTTCCACTACACCATTCAAGAAAGCAGTCTTGACATCCATTTGGTGTATCTTCCATTTCATCACTGCAGCCAGAGAAAGTACTGATCTGATGGAAGTGTATCTAGCTACAGTTGCAAAGGTTTCTTCATAGTCTATTCCTTCCTTCTGAGAGAAACCCCAAGCTACAAATCTTGCCTTATACTTTTCAATGCTACCATCTGCAGCATGTTTGATATTGTAGATCCATTTGGAAGTTACAACTGACTTCCCTTCTACTCTTGGGACAACATCCCAAACATCATTCTTCATGATCGATTGATATTCTTCGATCATAGTATCCTTCCATTCTTTCCGTTATGTTGCTTCTTCATCACTGGAAGGTTCTTTATCAATGAAATCACATAGTAAAGCTACATACCTGGAGCAAGATCTAGTCCTCTTTCTTTCTCTGTGATTCTCTTCTTGAGCCCCATATCTTTCCGCACCTTGGATAAGTTCACGTATTCAAGCAGGTTTCCTCTTATGAGGATTCTTCTCCAAAGGTGGATCTGCATGTCTTTGTGGTTCCTCGAAATCTCGATCTTGTTCTTGATCTTCTTTGTTCATGGTTGTGTCATGAATTCTGGGTACTTCTGCTTTTGTTTCTTCAGGTTCTTCAGCAGGCCTCTTTCTAGATTTGTTGTAAGCTGTGTCTTCATCAAATGTCACATCCCTGCTAGTGTCAATCTTCTTGTATCCTAGGAAATAGATTCTGTAAGCCTTCAAGCTTTCAGAGTATCCCACAAATATGCCCTTCTTTCCTGAAGGATCTAATTTTTTTCTCTTCTCTTTTGGAATGTGTATGTACACGGGACAGCCGAATATTCTGAGATGGCTAACTTTTGGTTTCTTTCCAGAGAAGACTTCTTCAGGAGTCTTGTTCTTGAGTACTCTATGTGGAGTACGGTTCTATACATACATCGTTTTTCTGGCAGCTTCAGCCCAAAGATGCATAGGAAGATCTTGATCATCAAGCATTGCTCTTGCAACTTCCATGATGGTTCTATTCTTTTGTTCTACAATTCCATTCTGTTGTGGATTATAAGGAGTCGACAACTCCCTCTTAATCCCTGATTATTTGCATAGCTCTTTGAATTCATTCGAAGTGAATTCTCTGCCATTATCTGATCAAATGGTTTTGATATTCTTTTCAGTATGGTTCTCAATCAAGGCTTTGAATTCCTTGAACTTACTGAATACTTCATCTTTGTTCTTCATAAAGTAAACCCGTGTATTTCTAGAGAAATCATCAATAAAAGAAACATAGTATGCATACCCGCTTAGTGAGTTTGATGACATAGGACCGCATACATCGGAGTGGATTATTTCTAGTATCCCTTTAGCTTTGCTTTTGCTACTGGGAAATGTCTTCTTTGTATTCTTCCCTTTCACACATCCTTTGCAAACTCCATCATGTTTTTCTTGGAATTCTGGAAGACTTTCAACAACTTTGCTTGCAATAGGTAGTGCTCTGTAATGCACATGTGCAAGCCTTCTATGCCAAAGTTCATTTGGCTCTACTGTGTCATGTACCAAGGCTTGTTCTGGATGGCCCTTCAATTTGTACAACCCTCCTTCTTTTTCTCCAATCACTATTGCATCATTGATATTCTTATCTCTTGGCCACATGATGACTTGACCATCTATGAACGAAACCTGCATCCCTTTTGCATTCAATGCTGATATGGAGAGAAGGTTCTTCTTGAGTCCTAGAACAAACAATACTTCTTTCATTGTTAGAGACTTACTAGAGTCTAGTTTATATGAATATTCCTCACTACCTTTTATTGGATATTGATAGTCATCTCCTACCTTCACCTTGTGAGGTGATTCATGTTCTGACATTCTCACAAAGGATTCCTTAAATCTAGTCATGTGTTTGGAAGCCGCACTGTCTATAAGCCAATCATCACTTCCATGAGAAATGTTACCTGTGAAAGAGAAGATGAGAACATATTCATCCTCACTTAAATAATCTTCACTTTCATATCTGGATCTCTTCTTGGATGGTTCATCATCCTCTGCAGCATGAGCATGATGTCTTCTTTTGTTTCCCTTCTTCTTATGAAAGTGGCCCTTATTCTTAGGGAAATCTTTTGCAAAGTGTCATGTTTCATCACATGTATAACATCTTAATTTTTTTATGTCTCTTATATTGTTCTCTCTGAGATGAGAATCCTTACCTTTGGAGTGGGCAGTGAGGGCTTGTTCTTCACTTCCCATCTTCTCTTCTCGAGCTGCTATTCGTGCTTCCTCTTGAGAACATTCTTGCCATAGTCTGCTGAATTTGACTAACTTCTTTCTAACATAGATTCCTTGAATGAAGGCATCCCATGACCTAGGAAGGCCATTCAGTGTTGTCATCACAATCTCTGCATTCTCCACTTCTTCATCTACAGCTTCTAATTGTTCCTTGATCTCAGAAACCCTTGTGAAGTAATATTGGATGGTCTCTGCATTTTGAATCTTCACATTCTTTAGTTGATTTCTCAAATTCATCTTTCGGTTTATGTTCTTCCCTTCAAACAATTTGGTTAGGGCATCAAACATGGCTTTAGGTGTCTTGAGAGAGGACACTTGTGGGATAAGGTGATCCTTGATAGAATCAACAATGATCCTCTTTTCCATAACCATGTTATTATTATGTAAGGCCTTTGCCTCATCTCCCTCTGGAACTGGAACCTCCTCATGAATGTAGGATTCTAATTCATTCTCTTCCAGGACCAGGGATATCCTATACTTCCAGGCTCGGAAGTTATCAGCTCCCTCAAGCTTTTCATCAATCTTGGTATGATGAGACATCTTTAAAATGAGAATCTCAAATGGAAATACATGAGATCTTAGATCTTACCAGGTCAAAATGTCGGATCTGAAACTTGAGCTGAAATCCTGCAGAGTTGGTTCAAGAGCAAAATAGGGTTTTTATTTTCCGGAGTTCTGTCTACTCAAATGCCTTGAAATTTTTCCCTAACTTCAATTTTGGGGAGGAGATCAATCCAGGCCTGGGATCACTAAAAAATTCCTCTTCTATGAAAATCCCTAATTTATGTTAGCAGTGACAGGTCTAAAACTAAAAAACCTCAGAATTGGATTATGCTTCGACAGAAAGATGTGCCCTAAGGAGGAGAGTTATTCCACCTTACTTTTTCTGAAAATCTGTGGAGGAAGATCCACAAACTAGGAAGCCCTAGTTCCCACAGTTGCACAGTGTCTTCTTCTTAGTTTAGCTCTGATACCATGTTAGTTTTTCAACATTAAGCTAGCATTATTAGGATATTTAACTGAGAGAATAACAAGTACAACAATCAAACACAAGAGATAGTGAACACAATGTTTTTCCTCGGGGAAACCATAAAGGAAAAAACCCCACAACTTCCTCAGAGATAGAATCAGCACCAAAATAGTAAAAGCCCCAAAATAGTAAGTGATCTCCCAACAGCAGTAATCTTCTTCTTGTCTAGCCCCAGTGTCTTCTCCTTCCTCAACTATGCACTACACTTGAGTGTGTATGACTTGTGTGATAAGTAGAGACTCTGGTTCTCTATTTATAATAATCCTGACATGACTAAAACCCTACTAGGGCTGACCTCTACTAGGAGATTCGAATAACCCTAGTGCCCCGAAACTGCGGGGACTTTAACACTTAGACAATTGGAGGGTTACCCACCATGACTTGACATGACTTGTTTACATTATTGATCCTCCCGATCGGAACATCTGGGCATGACAACATGAATCAAATACATAATAGATACATCTCAGAATAAACATCAGGTTACAATACATAAGATACATAGATGAATACATTTTGAATTTACAAATACATCAACAAGAAACATTGTTTCATTCTAAATCATCAGCATTACAATGGCATACATCAATATAGTGGGGAAATGGTCATTGTTTGCTCATTAATAATCACTTTTACATATAACCATTTGGTATTTCGACCTGAAATTTTTTGAATATGAATAAAATATTATACTAAGCATATTACAATCAGAAATGGGAAACGAGAATCTATCCCAAAGAGTACAATAGCTCACCCAAAGCACAATCCCTCCATGAGCAAGAATATGCAATAAAGACTGGAAATGGTTGAGAGAATGTGATGCGCTAGAAGAAACCAAGAGAATCCATGTAGCTTACACCTTAAAATACAAAATCCATTAAATCTCCATGAAATACCTAAATGGCCTCTCCAAACACCAACTTGGATGGGAATCTTTCACCCTTGAAATTGGCTAAGGAAATAAGCTAGCCATCCACTAGCTCTCTCTCTTCGCAAATGAATTTTTTTTCAAATGATCCCTATATTTTATATACTTCCTTATCATTATAAGGTTATCAATCCATACACAAACTCAATCCAATTCGAATTAGGCTGTGTTCTCAATATTGTCATGTTCCCTCCCTTCCCTAGCCTTCCGTCTTCCCCCAATTCTAGTAGGGACCCATTGATATTTCCCAACTCACATGAGCACCTTCTTGGATTATATATTTAGGCATGAAATGTCATAATGGTAATATGTTAGAATTAAGGTCTGAAATATTTCAGAAATGTCATGTTGATGTATTTGTAACTTCAGAATGTATTCACTTGTATATCTCATGTATTGTACCCCGATGTTTATTTTGGGAAATATCTGTAATGTAATTGAGTCATATCACGCCCCGATGTTCCTACCGGGAGGTTCTATAATGTAAAAAAATCATGTCAATTCATTGTGGGTAACCCTCCTATTATTCAAGGGTTAAAGTCCCTGCAGTTGTGGGGCCTAGGGTTATTAGACTCTCCTAGAGAATTCATCCCTAGTGAGTCATTGTCAAGTAGGGAATTAGTATAAATAGAGAGTGAGCCTTTCTATTTATCACACTCGCTCACACTCAGTTGTAGCACATTGCTAAGGAAGAAGAAGTTGCTAGGGATAGAGAGAAAGAGGCTACTACTGTTGGGATATCATCTTACTGTTTTGGGGGCTTTACTATTGGTGTCGATTCTATCTCTAAGGAAGTTGCGGGGTTTTCTCCTTTATGGTTTCCCCGAGGAAAAATTTTGTGTTCATTGTCTCATGTGTTTTATTTCTATGCTTGTTATTCTCTCCGTAAATATCCTAAGTTAATTCTATCTTAAATAATAAAAAACTAACATGGTATCAGAGCTAACCTGAGAAGAAGACACTGTGCAACTGTAGAAACTAGGGCTTCCTACTTTTTGGTTCTCTCTCCACAGATTTGCAGAAAAAAAAGTTTGGACTAACTCTCCTCCCTAGGACACATATTTCTATCGAAACAGAATCTGATTCTGAGCATTTTCAGTTTTTGACCCGACACTACTGCCAGAAATTATGACTTTCCACAGAATTGGAATTTTTAGTGATCCCAGGCCTGGATTGATGTCCTCCTAAAAATCAAACTTTAGAGATCAATATCAAAGATTTTGGTTGGACAGAACTCCAGGAAAGTCAAACCCTAATCTACTCCTAAACCAGCTCTGCAGAAATTCAACTCCATATCCAGATCCAACATCTTAACCTGGTAAGATCTAAATCTTTTGTATTTCCATTTGAGGTTCTCAGTTAAGATGTCTCATCATACCAATATTGATGAAAATCTTGAGGGAGCTGACAACTTCCGATCCTAGAAGTGTAGGATCTCTCTGGTCATGGAAGAAAATGAGTTGGACTCCTACATCAATGAGGAGGTTCCAGTTATAGAGGGAGAAGAGGCTAAGGCCTTACACAAGAATAAATTGGTCATGGCTAAGAGGATTATTTTTAATTCAATAAATGATCATCTCATACCACAGGTGTCCTCCCTAAAGACACCTAAAGCTATGTTTGATGTCGTGACCAAACTATTTGAAGGAAAGAACATAAACCGAAAGATGACCTTGAGGAACCAATTGAAGAATGTGAAGATCTAGAATGCAGAGACCATATAGTCATACTTCACAAGGGTCTCCTAAATCCAAGAACAACTTGAAATAGTGGATGAAGAAGTGGAGAATGCAAAGATTGTAATGACCACCTTAAATGGTCTCCCTAGGACATGGTACTCTTTCATTTAAGGAATCTGTGCCAGAAAGAAGCTAGTCAAGTTCAGCAAACTATGGGAAGAATGCTCTCAAGAATAAGTTCGGATAGCAGCTCGAGAAGAAAAGATGGGAATTGAATATCAAGCTCTCACAGTACAATCCAAGAAAACCAGAACTAGCCACCACAAAGGTAAGCACTCTCACCAGAAGAATAACTTTAGAAATCCTAGAGATATGTCTAAGTACATTTTCTATACATGTGATGAAAGAGGACACTTTACTAGAGATTGTCCTAGAAACAAAAGTAGCTCTCACAAGAAGAAGGGAAACAAGAGAAGACATCATGCTCATGCTGTAGAGGATGATGAAACTTCCATAAAGAGAACTAGACAAGACAGTGATGATTCTTCAAGTGATGTAGAATATGTTCTGATTTCCGCTCTCATGGGAACTATCACACATGGTAGAAATGATTGGCTTATATATGGTGGTGCTTCCAAACATATGATAGGCTTCAAGGAATCCTTTGTGAAACTATCTGAACATGAATCACCTCACAAGGTGAAACTTGGAGATGACTACCAGTATCCAATAAAAGGTAGTGGTGAATCCTCATATAAGTTAAACTCTGGAAATTCTATCAAGAAGAAAGATGTATTGTTTGTACCTGGACTAAAGAAGAACCTCCTCTCCATATCTGCATTAGATGCAAAAGGAATGAGGGTTGCAGTTGTAGATGGCCAAGTCCTCATGTGGCCAAAGGGAAAGTATTGTGATGATGCAGTAGTGATTGGGGAACAAGAAGGAGGAATATAGAAATTGAAGGGCCAACCAAAACAAGCTTTTGTTCATGACTCGATAGAACCAAATGAGTTTTGGCATAGAAGTCTTGCACATGTGCAATACAGAGCACTACCACTTGCAAGAAAATCTGTTGAAGGTCTCCTAGAAATGCAGTCAAAATATGAAGGAGTATGCAAAGGATGTGTGAAAGGGAAGAACACAAAGAAGACATTTCCATGTAGCGAGAGCAAGGAAAAAGGAATCTTGGAAATAATCCACTACGATGTATGTGGTCCAGTGTCATCCAGTTCATTAAGCGGGTATGTATATTATGTTTCTTTTATTGATGATTTTTCTAGAAATATATGGATATAATTTATGAAGAACAAATATGAAGTATTCAGCAAGTTCAAGGAATTCAAATCCTTGATTGAGAACCACACAGAAAATAAGATCAAGACCTTTCGATTAGATAATGGCGGAGAATCCATATCAAATGAATTCAAAGAACTATGCAAAGACTCAGGGATTATGAGTGAGTTATCCACTCCATATAATCCACAACAGAATGGGATTGCAGAAAGAAAGAATAGAACGATCATGGAAGCAGCAAGGACCATGCTTCATGATCAACATCTTCCCATGCATCTATGGGCAGAAGCTTCCAGGACAAAAGTATATGTACATAACCATAGTACACACATAGTACTTGAGAACAAGACACCTGAAGAAGTCTTCTCCAGCAAGAAACCATAAGTCAGCCATCTCAGAATATTCGGCTATCCTGTATACATACATATTCCGAAATAAAAGAGGAAGAAGTTAGATCCTTCATGAAAGAAGGGTATATTTGTGGGATACTCTGAAAGCTCGAAGGCTTACAGAATATAATTCCTAGGATTCAAGAAGATCGACATAAACAGAGATGTAACATTTGACAAAGATTCAGCCTACATCAAATCCAGGAAGAGACCGACTGAAGAACCTCAAGAAACGGAAGCACCTAGAATTCATGATACAACCATGAACGAAGAAATTCAAGAAGAGGATTGAGAATTAGAAGAACCTCAAGAACCTATGGATCCACCTCAGAAGAATAATCCTCATAAGAGGAAACCTACCTGGGCACGTGAAATTATCCAAGGTGTAGAAAGATATGGAGCTTCAGAAAAAACACATAGAGGAAGAAAGAGAACTAGGTCCTGCTCCAGTTATGTATCCCTGCTATGTGACATTATTGATAAAGAACATTCCAACTATGAAGAAGCAATAGAAATAAAAGAATGGAAGGATGATATGATCAAAAAGTATCAATCGATCATGAAGAATGATGTTTGGGATGTTGTCCCAAGACTAGAAGGGAAGTCGATTGTAAATTCCAAATGGATTGACAAGATCAAGCATGCTACAGATGGTAGCATAGAGAAATATAAATCAATATTCATGGCTCATGGCTTCTCCCAGAATGAAGGAATAGACTATGAAGAAACTTTTGCACCTATAGCCAGATACACTTCCATCAGATTAGTACTTTCTTTGGCTGCAGTGATGAAATGGAAGATACACCAGATAGATGTCAAGACTACTTTATTGAATGGTGTAGTAGAAGAGGAAGTGTATGTAGAGTAACCACTCAGTTTTGAGACACATGACAGGGATTCATGTGTGTATATTGAATAAATCCCTATATAGTTTGAAACAGGCACCCAGGACATGGTACGACAGAATTGATGGCTTTCTATCCAGTTTGGGCTTTACCAAAAGTAAAGAAGATTCCAACCTTTACTACAAGGTTGAAAAAGGTAACCCAATGATACTCCTACTATATGTGGATGATCTGTTTGTAAAAGGTATGGATGGGCTGATTGCTGATACGAAGAGGAAGCTTGCTGCTGATTTTGAAATGAAAGACTAGGGTATGATGCATTATTTTCTAGGCATGGAGGTGTGGAAGAATGTGGATGGAATCTTCCATGGCCAAGGGAAGTATGCAGCAGATATCTTGAAGAGGTTTGGGATGATGGAATGCAAGGCCATAACCACAACTATGGCATCAAACCTGAAGTGCTTGAGTGATGCTTCATCAAAAGCGGTTGATGCTACGATGTATCGTCAGATGATTGGGTCCTTGATGTACCTGACGAACACGAGACCATATATTTTCTTTGCTATGAACACCTTGAGCGAGTTCCTGACAGATCCGAGACATGTTCACTTGATCGTTGCAAATCATATTTTGAGGTACCTAAAGGGTATAGTTGATGATGGTCTCAAGTATGATGAAAATCACAAGATTAGCCTAGAAGGTTATGTTGATTCATATTGGGAAAGTAGTGCCATTGATAGGAAGAGCACTTCAGGATGCTACTTCAGTATGGGATCAGGTGTGATCTCTAGGTTTAGTAGGAAGTAGTCCTGTGTGGTATTGAGTACAGCTGAAGCAAAGTATGTCACATCTTTTTTAGCTAGTTGCAAGGCAGTGTGGCTAAGAAAGCTACTGTCTGATTTATTTGATCTCTAGTTGGATGCTACTTGTATATATTGCGACAACCAGAGTTGTGTGAAGTTTTCGGAGAACTTGATGTTCCATGACAAGTAAAATCATATCGATATCAAGTATCACCATATCAGGGATATGGTGTATAGAGGAGCAGTGAAGCTCCATTATGTTGTGACAGACGAACAGATAGTTGATGTGTTGACGAAGCCATTGGCAAAAGTGAATTTTGAGTACTTTAGGGAGAATCTTGGTGTTCTCCAGATCAAGGTTCCCTCCAAGGGGAAATGATGAGACTTAGAGCCATTCTGACATGGTGAGAGGATTAGGTTCCTTCCATGGTCAGATATAATGGCTGAGCCATCCTATCATGGTGAGAGAATTCGGTTGCTTCCATGTCATATATGAGTGCTGAGCCATTCTAATGTGACTATAGGATTGGTTCCTACATGATCAGATATAACTACTGAATGCCATTCTTGGAATGGAGGCACCTGGTCAGTTACCAGGATACTCAGCTTGGTGCTGAGATGCCATTCTCTAGGAGAATGGAGGCACCTAGTTAGTTACCAGAAATCCTCAGTCTGGGACTGAGAGCCATTTTGGCATGATGTGTTTACACATGGTCAGATGTAAGTGCAGTGCCCTTCTGATGCAGTGTGTTCACACATGGTCGGATGTAAGTGCAGAGCCCTTTCGATGCAATGTGTTCGCACATGGTCAGATGTAAGTGCAGATCCCTTCTGATGCAGTGTGTTCACACATGGTCAGATATAAGTCTTGGGCCATTCTAGCACGATGTGCTTACACATGGTCATATGTGAGTGCTGGGCCTTTCTGACAAGATGAGGTAAGATGTGAGTGATGGGCATGCCTTTCTAACAAGATGAGGTCAGATGTAAGAGCTGGGTGGTCCATTCTAAATTAGGGCCAGATATAAGCGCTAAAGAATACCTACATGAAGTATAGTCCTACAGGAAGCATGAAAAAGGGCTGGCTCTGTAGAACTTCCTATGACAAGAAGAATCAAGAGATAGCACCATTCTGAGATAGCATCGATGATGATTATCTAGATCAAGTGATCATCCAGATGTGATGATGATCCATACTTGATGATGATCTAGATCAAGTGACAATCTAGATTTGATGATGATACAGTGATGATCTAGCAGTGATGATCCAGACCTAGTGATGACCCATATCCCGTGATGAAGAAGACTTGAAGATGAATATGACTTGAAGATGAAGAAGACTTGAAGATGAATAATACTTGAAGATGAAGTAGACTTGAAGATGAAGAAGATGAATACAACTTGAAGATGAATATGACGAGATGATCTAGTCGATAGAGAGAAGAAGACCAGTGCTGAAAATTGTGTCGAAAGAATACCTTCCTAATTAAGAGGGAGTGTTGATATATTTGTAACTTCAGAATGTATTCACTTGCTTATTCACTTGTATATCTCATGTATTGTACCCCGATGTTTATTCCGGGAAATATCTATAATGTAATTGAGTCATTCCATGCCCCGATGTTCCTATCGGGAGGTTCTATAATGTAAACAATTCATGTCAAGCCATTTTGGGTAACCCTCTTATTGTTCAAGGGTTAAATTCCCCGCAGTTACGGGGCCTAGGATTATTAGACTCTCCTAAAGAAGTCGGTCCTAGTGAGTCATTTTCAAGTTAGTAATTAGTATAAATAGAGAGTGAGCCTCTCTATTTATATCACACTCATTCACACTCAATTGAAATGCATAGCTGAGAAAGAAGAATTTGTTGGGGCTAGAGAGAAAGAGACTACTGCTGTCGGGATATCATCTTACTATTTTGGGGCTTTTCTATTCGTGTTGATTCTATCTCTGAGGAAGTTGCAGGGTTTTCTCCTTTACGGTTTTCCCAAGGAAAATCTTTGTGTTCATTGTCTCATGTGTTTGATTAATGTGCTTGTTATTCTCTCATTTAGGATCCTAAGTTAATGCTAGCTTAAATAATAAAAATATAACTTGTCATAGCATATTCATCATTGGTTTCATAGATGTCATAGATGTTAGGGAATCTAGTTGAAGTGTCCACGAAGCTCCAATTTGACTCTTCCTCTCCCATGTACGTTACATTTCCTTCCAAATCTGACCTATGATGCATATGTACAATTTTATTATCCTTATAACTCATCCAAGAACATTAGGCTTCCCATGTATTCAAAATTGCAAGAGGAGGATGCCATGTGAAACAGAAATTCTAGCTTGTGTGGGCCCCATAATCTCCATGTGTCTCCATGCTCCATTGCCACTTCAATTTTCTATTGCTTTTATCTAATTAGCTCCATTATTACATATTTATTCCATTCTAACTTCTTAACATCATTTATTATCTCCCTTATTAAAATTCCAAATGTATCCTTCCAACCTATGGAACTAGTAGGATTGATGAAATTGTCCTACTATCCAATTATTTGAATGGGGACATTATAGTCCTTCCCACCCAAGATTCCTTGTCCTAAATAAATTTCATATTTGGATGCTGAAAAATATTTTCATATTCCCAAGTGGCATCCTCATTTGGTACTCCTTCCTTTGCACCAAGTGTTATGTTATGGTTATACTCATTAATTTTCTTTACCTACAATTATAGTAGTGGGACTCATGTACTGCAAATTTGTGTTCCCAAAATTAAAGATATGTGGATTATGCATATTTATATATCCTATAACATCACCACTAACACCAAAAGGAATAATCAAATCCACAAAAACCAAATTTTTCCAAATGATCTTTACCTACATATTTTGGAAACCTTTTCTAAACTTTCACCCCTTTTTCCTTTTTTATAATTCTTTGAAGTTGTTGTTGATTTACCAAAATTTTTGTTTCTTAATATTCTAAGAAAATTTAATAGAGGAACCACCATGATTTTTTATGCACTACTATTATTACAATCATCATCTCAAGTGGTGAAAAAATCTCCAATGCTGCTTATTGTCCCCACAATTGTAACTAATGAGAACAGAAATGATCCCAGGGTACGATATGATCCTGATACATGCATGGTGTGAAATATCTATGATGAAATGGCATGAAAACCAAGCATGTGAAAATTGAATCCATCTCTCAAAATGTTTCGTACATAGGAAACTGGAACACTACTCTACAAATATGAACTCAAATAACTGAAGGTTAGTTTTCTTTCTCAAACCAACAACCAAACTACTACTCCAAGTGAGATGAAAGAAAGCAATTATGGGATCCCATTGATCGTATTGTACCCTTCCAAACATCATGAGTACAAAATATAGCTAATGAAAGTACATAACAACACCATACAAATGTACATCAAGAATGCACCTCATCAAAGAATCATGAAAGTGCTTGTACATCCAAGTAATTAGATCACCATTGGGCCCATACACACAAGCATCAAGTATTATTAAATTGAGCAAATTGAGCACATAGATCTGTAGACAAAAACACAACTCACATGATAGACCACACAATTTACTCAGTTATTGAATAATAAAACAATGCAAAAAAGACTTGCAGCTGTGAATGCTTTTCATTAATCAAAGAGTAATTAGATAGATAATTACAATGAAGTACAATGGCTTTAATAGCCACAAGCAATTCAAATCCACATGAGGAAGTTCGAATTGATTAGACTCTACTTAACTATAGGTAACCAAGACCTTGTCTAAATCACTATCGGAGGACTCAATAGTTAACAGACCTTGTCTAAACCATAACCGGAGTTCA
Organism: Pseudotsuga menziesii; assembly: GCA_001517045.1. Lineage (NCBI taxonomy): Eukaryota > Viridiplantae > Streptophyta > Pinopsida > Pinales > Pinaceae > Pseudotsuga > Pseudotsuga menziesii. Next base: position 227,240 of record LPNX011135887.1, on the reverse strand, counting down.
TCAGAGCTCTAAAACACAACTCAAGTGTTACATTCAATGTTGACTAAGGTTAATTGACTGTGGTAGGTGAGAAATGCACCCCACATGAGTGCAGTCAAGTAAAACTAGCGCTAACTAAATGTAGAGGACTAGAACTGAATGTAACTGACTCCTAACTTAGCTTTAATAGTCATGAACTGAAGTGAACTGACCTTGGTTGGTTTTGGCACTCCCAGTGGCTTCCTAAATTGTAGGGATTGGTCTAGGAGGCTCCTAAAATGATGAAATCAAGTGCAATCAGTGACAGTGAGCCTCAATTAGTGTTCCCCAAACTTTAGTAACTGAAACATGTGCCCCAATTAGGTCAAGTGGACCCAATGGTGTTAATGACTATAAATAGACTGGATGGACTCCTGATTTAGACATGACTCCCGATTTAGACATATGACCGAATTTGGACAAGGGAGGATTAATAATCCTAACACTCCCCCTAAATGCTAACTTGGAAAATCTGTGGGCCCTGGTAACTAAGACCATAGGTCACCCATTACATCAAGTAAAGTAAAGTAACTGCTCAAAAACAAGGTGCTCAGGAAAAAACCACATGGGAAAAAATCCCCCCCTGTAATTAAGCAGGTAGAATCAGGATCAATCTGGTTCTTCTGTGCACAGGTATCCTAGGGCCTGGCATGTGAAGCTCTCCATAATTATGTCTGGAGGAATCTTCCTCTTTGGAAGAATAATGATATGCTCAACTAAATAAAAAATATAGATAGCTTCCAGATGAAGACTGGACCCATGTAGAGCAACTGAAGTCAACTGAAAAGTGAGAAAAGGTTCTTGAGAATTCAGAGAATGTGAGGAAAACTCAATAAACTGATATGTTTCAGCCATGAACATAAAACCATGAGTGGTAAGAACATCCCCAAGTGTTAGGAGCAGGTGTCCAGGCGGATGCAGAAAATCTTCCTCTTTACTAGTTCTGTGAGGAGATGAGCATGTGATCAATGGTAGAGAAGCACTGGGACTGTTGAGAGTGAATTCTTGATATACATAGTCTGATATAGCTTCTGAAATAGATAATTAATCACATAATAAAATATCATCAACCTCATATGAGGAAACCAACACCAAATCCCCATCAGCAGTTTTGAAGAGAAAGTGCGGTACTTGATTTTTCACACCAGAATTGGTGAGAGCAGCTACAAGCATGGCTGAAGGATTTTGGATTTTAAAATATGAACCAAATAATATCAGATCAGAAATTAAATCATATCTAAATAGGTTCAAAACATATCCAAAACTATGAAATGGAATCAAATCCCCAGCAGCAGTTTTGTAGGAGACTTGCGGTACTTTTTTCTTCACACCGTTGATGAGAACAGCTACAAGCAGTACTAAAAGATTATGAATTTGATATATTAAACCAAGAAATATCAGATCATATCTAAATAATATCATATCAGATCCAATAAGGTTAATATCATATTCAAATAAATGGTTAACCGAGACGGTGGATGCACAGCTTTCTTCTTCTTCAAAATTATGAATTTTGGTGCATGCAATCCTCCAAGAATTTGCTGGAAAATATATATCATGGGGAGCGAATGGATCACTCTGGTAATCTGATATTTCTTCCAAAATATCCAAGGTATCACATATTTTCACACCAGCAGCAACATTAGAGGGAGAAAAATCAAATTTCTCTTCACTTTCAGAAGCAATTACTGGTAAATTTTGCACATAATTTAAAGGAAAATCACCGGTGAATGTTTGCATGGAAGTGCAGTCGAATTTTTCTTCAATATCAGAGATTTGAATGTATTCTTCTGTTTCAGCAATATGAGAAGATGAGATATCATAGATCTCATGAACTTCCGGAGCATCAGGAGAAGGAGTCACTGCATGGAGGATGTCTTCAATTCGAATTGACTGTGTAGAAGCTTCTGCTTCTTCTTTATCTTGAACAAATTCATCAAAGAGAGTGGAGGCCGAGATTTTTGGATAAAGGATGCTTATGGTGCTGTATGTTCTCTCCAAAGTTCTATTATTATCCTCATAAATCATTCCAAAGGTTCTATCCAATCTTGTCCAGTGTTCCTTCGGGTCTTCAATAGATCTAATGAGGTAGCGCAAGCTAGGAGAAAGACCTGTTGCTATTGTTCCAAAACCTCCATCACTTTTATTCAGCCAGTTAATATTACTAAAACACTCTTTACTGATTCCAATAGACACCCAACAGAGACCTTGTCTCATCAGAGATGAAATCATTTCGAAGTTGTACCTGCAAAACAAAAAAAATGATCCAGTAGGAGATCTAACGAGGAGAAGTGCCTTTTCCACCAAGGCTCTGATACGATATTAAATTGAGCACATATATTTGTAGATAAACACATAACTCACATGATAGATCACACAATTTAATCAGTTATTGAAGAATGAAACAGTGCAAAAAAGGCTTGCAACTGTGAATGCTTTTCATTAATCAAAGATTAATTAAATAGATAATTACAATGAAGTACAATGGCTTTAAAAGCCACAAGCAATTCGAATCCACATGAGGAATTTCAAATTGATTAGACTCTACTTGATTGTAGGTAACCAAGACCTTGTCTAAATCACTATCGGAGGACTCAATAGTTAACTGACCTTGCCTAAACCATAACCGGAGTTCATCGGAGCTCTAAAACACAAATCAAGTGTTACATTCAGTGTTGACTAAGGTTAACTGACTGTGGTAGGTGAGAAATGCGACCTACATGAGTGCAGTCAAGTAAACCTAGTGCTAACTGAATGTAGAGGACTAGAACTAAATGTAACTGACTCCTAACTTAGCTTTACTAGTCATCAACTGAAGTGAACTGACCTTGGTTGGTTTCGGCACTCCCAATGGCTTCCTAAATTGTATGGATTGGTCTAGGAGGCTCCTAAAATGATGCAATCAAGTGCAATCAGTGGCAGTGAGCCTCAATTAGTGTTCCCCACACTTTATTAACTGAAACATGTGCCCCAATTAAGTCAAGTGGACCAAATGGTGTTAATGACTATAAATAGACTGGATGGACTCCTAATTTAGACATGACTCCCGATTTAGACATATGACCAAATTTGGACAAGGGAGGATTAATAATCCTAACAAGTATTATATAATATCTACCCCAATGACATGGGTGAGGATCCCATGTCCCATAATGCTTCTCCAAAAAGATATAATGTACATCAAAATAATCATTCATGTGTTCTTTCATCCAAGAATCAAATGAAGAACCTCCACCAAAATATGAACCCACTAAGGAGAAAAGAAAACATGAAGACTTAAAGTGGATCAAAGAAGTATCATCAATACAGCCATGAATATGTATATCATCATGAGATAACAGAGGATTTTTCTTCCAATAATAATTTTCTTCAATCATATATCTCTTCACCTAAGTGTGGGATGAAGCTCCTCCAACATTACATAGACTAGGAAAGGAGAACGTAAAATCATGAGTCTCCAAGTGACTCAAGTGAACATCATAGGTGCACCCATGTATATGTGTATCATCATAATGTAAAAAAGGATGCTGCTGCAAATGTAAATAATATGGTTTTCTAATCATGTGATCATCAAAAAGATAGATATAAATTACATACTCTTCATGTTTCATTATAAAAAAAGAAACATTTCACCCATACTTCATTAGGATGAATGCTGCAAAATTTCGATGTGTAGAATGTAGAAGAAAGAACCAACTCACCCAAATGATCAGAAAGTGAAAACATTTCATCATGTTAAGGATACATAGAGGTAGAATTATGCATCTCCCTTAAAAATGAAAATCTTTCCTCATGGGTTGGTTCCAAGGTGGTGGAATCATGGTCTTGTTCAAAAAGTGTGTAACCATTTTCAAGAAGCAACTCAAGTTCCTCTTCCACCACAACACATGATTGGCTATAATCAAGATAATATTCAAAAACATCAACAACCTTCAATTTTTCATGTTTCTCATGATCCATCATGTCATGAGAATCCTCCAAGCAATCTACCATATGAAAATATGAAACATAAGAGGAAGAAAAAGTATCTTGAAACATCTCAAGAAGTTTCTCATTTTGAATTTTGAGCTTATTAATATCCTCACTATGATTCAAGTATGCCTCATGTAACCATTCATTAAGCTCAACGAAATTGTTTCTACCAAAATGAAAAGACATGAAATTACCTTCAATGTTGTACATTGCTCTTTGAATCTTCTCCATGTCTTCAAGGAAGGACGACTCCTCCAATGAAGAAATTTTCTAGCAAGAATTTGATACCAATGATTTAGTGTCATGGAGTATGATAAGGGCTTCATGGAGATCCATTTTCTTCATATTCAAATACCCTTCAAGAAAAATAGGTTGTTGTTGAGGAATCTCCTCTTCTTCTTTCTTCTTGATTTGATCAACTTCTTGAATCTCAAGTGGTGATGGGGAAGTCGACCTTTATTATTCATTAGCTGATACAATTTATTCATATTTATGCTCATGATAAATTTGGATTGCAGCAATATTTTCAAATATGATCTCTATTTCACCAACATATAGTTGTGAGAACCCATCAGTAGGTGCTCCTTCATAATTCAAGCATCCATCAGTATATTCCTTTTGGTCCATGTCCACAGTAGAATGTGTTGCAGAATTATATTAAATAGTTTCAAGGTAATATTATTCATTATAATGTGATTTTTCATAATCTTTTTCAAATTCAGTTGGGAGTGACTTGCAATCCCCTTGATGTAATTAATTTTTCACTTCACCACCCACAGAAATTGGTGGCTCCTTAGTCTCCTCCATGCTTGTGCATTGTTCATTATTCCTTGATTAGTTCTCATTTTTATTCTTGTAAAAAATATACATATTTGATAATATACTATTGGAATTAATATCCTTCACAAATATCCCATATCAAAGTTTTATACCCCTGGTAGCATGCTTCGATATATTTGGCTGTAATTTATTCTTTCGTTGGCACGAGAGGAAGGAAAGTGGGCTTTGTGGGTAGATTATGAAACCAAGACATCTCTTAAAACTTTTATTAAATGGATGGTATTAATTCAAAGATGCAAGTAACATGATATAATACCACTTGTAATGTCTTTTTTAAATAATTTTTATTAAAATGACCAATTTTCACTTTTTTCCCTATTTCGACCTTTGACTACGTTTGATCTCTAGGTCTCCAAATTGACCCAAATGATCCCAAATATTATTATAAGTTATATTAATGATATTAATACTTGAATATTATGTTCAGGGATTATTTATGACTTTCCAAATACTTCTTCAAACTTTTTTAATATTCTGGACAAGGTAGGATTTTTCACTAGCAAATTGGGGTTCCAATTCCCCCAGGGTAAATGCTGAAAAATGGATTTCCAAATGCTCCAAAACCCACTCAAGTTTATAAAAAAATTATGATGATGTTTAAGGGAAATTATTAGTGTCTAAGGTGCATCATTTTTCATTTTATAAAGTCTGTTATAAGCCTCTCCCAAACAACTACAAAATCACTAGTTTGACCCTTGGGGAAATGGCACCAAATCTTCTCCAAATGCAAATAAACCGAGTAAGATGAATTCAAATGATTAATTTATGGATATTAAAATTGTATATTCATAAATTAAAATCCATTCATCATATATATATCATATAAACATTCTTTAATTCTAAATCATCAACATTACAATGGAATGCATCAATATAGTGGGGAAATGGTCATTGTTTGCTCATTAATAATCACTTTTACATATAACAATTTGGCATTTATACCTGATAAGTTATGAATATAAATAAAATATTATATTAATATGATTTCAATAATAAATTTACCATGATAATATCTCCCAAAGAGTACAATATCTCACCCAAAGCGCAATCCCTCCATGAGTAAGAATATGCAATAAATACGTGAAATGGTTGAGAGAATGTGTTGCACTAGAAGAAACCAATATTTACTTCTATATTACAAATAAAAATAAAAAATAAATTAAATCTCCCTGAAATACCTTATTGGAATCTCCAAACACCAACTTGGATGGGAATCTTTCACCCTTGAAATTGGCTAAGGCAATAAACTAGTCATCCACTAGCTCTCTCTCTTCACAAATGCAAATTTCTCAAATGATCCAAAGCCATTATCTTGGTTGATCCCTGTATTTTATAAACATCCTTAGAATTATAATTTTATCAATCCATCCAAAAACTAAATCCAATTTGAATTAGGGTGTGTGCTCAAGGTTTTCCATGTGTCCTCCCTTCCCTAGTCTTCCATCTTCCCCCAATTCAAGTAGGGACCCATTGAGCTTCTCCAACTCACATGAGAACCTAATTGGATGATATATGTATGTCTGAAATGTAATAATGGTCGTATTTCAGCCTTAATTTATGCAATATTTCATAACTTTCATATCATCTTAATCATTGGTTTCATAGATGTCATAGATGTTAGGGAATCTAGCCCAACTGTCCAAGAAGCTCCCATTTGACTCTTCCTCTACCATGTAAGTTACATTTCCTTCAAAATTTGACATATTATTCATATTGAAAAGTGTATTAGCCTTATAAATCAGCCAATAACATTAGGCTTCCCATGGATTTGAAATTTCCGGAGGAGGATGCCATGTGGCACAAAAATTCTAGCTTGTGTGGGCCCCATAATCTCCATGTGTCTCCATGTTCCATTGCCACTTCAATTTTCTACTGTATTTATTTAAGTAGCTCCATTATTAAATATTTATTCCATTCTAATGTATGGACATCATTTATCATCTCCCTTATTAAAATTCCAAATGTATCCATCCAACCTAGGGAACTAGTAGGATCAATGGAATTGTCATGCTATGCAATTATTTGAATGGGGAAATTACAGGGGTTTTGAAGTGAGATTGGATGTTCAAGATGGTAAAATTATTAGGGAGGGTAATTTTTCCTATGAGACTCTTTAATTTATACAAATAACTCTTTAAGGATGATTTCTTAAAGTTGACATATGTATGGTATGTGTTTGTCACAAGTCCTACATGACACATGTGATTGTATGTTTGGTTGGCTTGGAGGATGATAAGTTGTATGATGAATTTGGTTAGGAAAAAAATGGGTTTCACGTTGAAAGGAAATGGTGGATATACACTATTGTTAACTTGGTTTACATAGTATAGGTAGGTACTCCTATGTTACAACATTGGGTTAGAATTGTTGTATGAGTACTCAGACGAGTACTGGTACGTATGCTAAGGATATTCATTTGAATAAGGTGAGATAAGTTGGACATTATTTTGGGATATAATTGATTGACCTGAAGGTGCATGATAATAGGGTGAAAGGAGATATATAATGAGTACAAGAAGAGGACTCCATATTCCAAGGGATGAGGGATGAGAGAAAAATGGAGGAGAGATCGTTTGCTTGAGAAAGAGAAGGGTTGATGGAAACTTCCTAGTGAAGTTGTCAAAGTATAGAGATTAAACATATTCATGTTTCCAAAAACAAAGCAAGGGTGTATTTGGAATACCACCCACCCCCCTACACATTAATAAAAGGCTACAATATTCTAAATAGTAAAGTCTATGAAATGGAAGACATGGAAAATAGCTATGACGATCTTATGCAGAGCCTTCAATATTCTATGGGGACTTCATATTCATTCATTACTAAACAAGAATTAAATAAATATGAACGCGTGTCCCCGAATATTATTCAAACTTTCCCCCCTTTTAATACCTTGAATCACTTATCCTTTCCAACAAATAGCCTCTACGAGGACAAGTGAACGATGGGTAGAATATTGAAATAAATGGGTGTGGTAAATTATTTGATTTGATTCAATTTGATTCAATACTAGTTTATAGATATTTGATAGTGGAATTATTGTTGTTTTGAATTGTTATATGTTTATTTTAAGGGACACCAAGAAAATTTCAACCAGGAGCATAAAAACCAAACTGAGCAACTGAATTGAGTTGTGTTGCCTCCTGCAAGTGTTTTTCGGTAAGGTGTTACGAAGAGAAACTTCCTATGGATTGGGGGTACCACAATAGACAGCTTAACAGCATAAATAAATCTTTCCCAATATGCAAGAGAAACCAAACATCTAACACTAAGGGATACCGAATTGTACCTTGTTTTGGACGTTTGAAGTAGATCCTCGTTGAGATTTTCCAAATCACGCTTGCGTTAGCAATTTTCTCTCAACAACAATAAACAAGACAATAATGCTCCATAATAATGTGTTAGATCTACTCTTGAATTTATATTCAACAATGTATAAGCAATTAAATACATCCATGTATTCAATATTCATATTCAAATGCACATAATTGGACAGGAAAAGATATTTCTCTTAATAAAATCAGAGGTTACAATAGTGACAACCTCTGTCGGCACGTCTACGAACCAGAGAAAATGAGTCCTCCACCTCGGCCTCCACTACCTTAATCCTCCATCTCTTGATAGTAAGCTCACAAATAAAAGGTAATCTTGGGAAGAACACAAAGTGCTTGAAAGGGACAAAGGGATGAAGACTCAAGTATAAGCAAACTGAGGCAACAATGGACTATAGTTTCTTTTCTCTACAATTCCTCTTCTTCAATGTATCCAAGGGGTTCCTTATATAGCACTCAAAATGGTAATGGAGGGTCTAATCCGAGCGATCTCCAAGAATATGGAAGGCCAAGAGATAGGATCTTCAGACCCATATGAGGAAAAATCCAAAAATATTTGGACTTATGCACACATCCAGATGTAGATGGGTTTGAGGTCAAAAGTCATGTGTACACGAGGGTATGGGTTTAAAAGTCACGTACAACAATAAACAAGTGTTTTTTAGGGATGATATTTGAACATCAAATTATAATATAAGTCCATGGGGTCTAAAGAGTCTACAAGGGGACATGGAAGGCCATAAATATGTGATAAACCATGTGTGGTAAAATAAGCTATAACAGATTCATCTCAATGTGTGAGGTCAAAGGAGTAACATGATGGCCCAAATAAATTTTAAAATCCATCCCAGAAGTGGACAAATGAATACCCAAGTGGAAGAACTAGCCACTCATTAGTACAATACAATAATCAATCTCTGCATGTGTTGATCATAGATTTGTTATCATTTTTTGCAATTAAATTATTCGTTTAAACACATATTTTATTATCTTTTGTATATTTTATGACACAAATCATTATTCAACCTCAGGTATGAGTGTATTTATGGTTTATATGAAATATTTTTATTTATCATTTTTTATGGTTTTATTAATAAAAAATAACATTATTAAAATGAATTTGATATATTAACTGATTTATATTAGTGTTTGCATATTTTATAATCCTTTTGGGATAAATTAATAAAAAAGAATGCATTCAACCTGCTTTTTGCACAACATGTTCATCTTGACGTCCAATTTGTCATCCAGTTCGTTGTGTGAAACTCGCTAGTGGTTTGCAAGATATTGAGATGGTCTGCTATAGATTGCAGTCCTGAACCGTGCCAGCAAATAGACACTGTGTTTTCCCTAGATTGACGGCCAGTGTATCCAGCTCACATCCCAGCCTTATGTTCAGCACTCCATCTAGATCGCCCATCAGACTATGAGCTGCTGAGAATTAATTTCGGGCATTTAAAACATGAAACAACTGCAAACGAACTTATATCCATGCATCTAGGTTATGAATTTGTATTCTATATGTTTTCCATCTTGCATTCTCCTTTGCTTTCCACCACATCAACCATCCACGCATTGTATTGATGCATGCAGCCCACACTCTAGAAGATTCTCCACTATGCTCTCCTCTATTCACCATCAGACACCTACGAGTTGTCCTATGATCTGTTATGTGCCTTTAAGATCGACTAAATTAAGAGAGAAGTCGACCACTAAAGGGTCGACTTCCTCATCTCTGTAAATTATTATATATAGAAACCTTTGTGAGAGAGATCAGTTATCCAGAAGAGTTAGGTTAGTCAAGAAGAATTAGTTCATGTTTTGATCTATTCTCAATCATTGTATTTCTGTTCGACCTTCTAAATAAAGAGATGTATGCATTGTTGTTGAAAATTGCGTTTGAGTAGAAGTTAGCCAGGCATAACCCCGGATTGCTGAGAGGGCCCCTCATCAACCAAAGGTTTCTTTTCTTGTTTATTTCTTTCATTTTTCCTATCGTAGCTAGTTTAATTCACAGTCTATTTTATTTCTGTAATGCAATTTGATTTCTAAATTAGATAATTAGACTGAGCGCATAGTTTGTTTCCAATCTTGCTTTCAGTCATTTCATTTTCAGTCTATTGTTCATTTTATTTGCAAATTAGATAAAATAGATTGTTGTCTATCAAGTTAAGTAAATTTAATTACGTCTACTTTATCTATGTTCTAATTATCAGTTTATGCAATTTACATTTCAGTTTATTAATATGCAATGGTTTCTTTATGCTTATGTTTATAAATCTTCTTAAGTTTATTTTACTCTTAGATTTGCTTAGTAAGTAGGTTTGTTTATTGATTTATGTATTAGGATTACATTTGCATGTCTTCAGCTGAAGATTATCTCATTTAGGTTAGTTTTTACCATTTTAATTGTGCATCCGGTAATTCAGATAGCATGTTCAGTCTGTTATTCAGCCACCCTTTTCAGGCCCACAGTTCAGTCTGTCATTCAGCCCTTAGTTCTATTTTTAGTGTTTTTTATGTATTTTGAGATTGTTTTTAGTTTTGTTTTATTAATGTCTAAATTATGTTTTGACTTTCATATTTAGATGTTAGTTTTATTTAACATTAAAGTTAAAGTTTAATTGTTTTAGGTTATTTATTAAAGTTTAATTATTTTCCTTATTTCTTTTTGTTCGAATGTGTGTTAAGTTGTTTTTTATTCTTGAGTGTTATTGCTGATTTTGTTTTAATATTGTATTATTTCATATTTATGCTTTTTAGATTGATTTATTTGTTTGTATGTGAGATTTAGTGTTATATGTGTTTTCCTTAGTATGTTTCTAGGTTGTCTCTTTTATGTTGTGTTATTGTTTAAAGAACTTGTACGACAGAACCTAAAGATATTTATTTTATTAAGTTTTCTACTTGCTTCTTTTATCAAGTTTTCTTTATTAAGTTTTCTATTTGGTTATAAGTTAAGTTTTCCTTGTACCCTAGTTTTCCATTTGAATGGTTAATTGTTGATTGTATTTCAGTGTAAAGTTTATTATCAATTTTCTAGTTTATTATTCTGCCTCAGTTTAATTACTTTAATAAGTACATTTTTAGGAGTTTGACTCATTTTTTAATTTTGAAATATCTTTCGATATTTTGTTTGTTAAAATATTTACACGACACCCTCTACCTTCACATATATTTTGTGTCAACTCTAATCTTACCAACCCCAGTTGATAATTAAAGAATAGGTGGATTAATTTAAACATTATAACACCCAACACTTTTGGCGTCATTTCCGGGGAGTTGTTCTGTAAGGTAGAGTAGAATTCTTTATGAATTTTAGTAATAGGTTGGTAGTAGGAGAGTGGTAAGATGAGAGGTAAGAACCTGCGCATCTGTTATAATAGGCGCCCCCAAATCCAGCAACAGTAGTAGAATAGTGTTTTCTTTAGTTTAAAAAGTATTTCATGAGTAGAATTAGAGATCCTCATGGTAGATTTGTCAAGATCAAAAAATTTATTGAAGTCTCTACTAACTACCATATGGTTTGTAATTCCCCAACGACTAACTCACTAGAAAGGTATCGAAAGACACTTATAGGAAGTAGTTCTACCCTGAAACCTGAAGAGTCTCTCCTAGAAGATCTTACTAGAGAAGCCATAGAAGAAGAAGTAACCTTGGCAGAAGGTCCTATTGACCCCATTCCTGAGGAAGTTCAATAGGATCATCCATTAGAAACCTTTATCCCTCCACTAGTTTCGATTCCAATTAACACAACTTTTTCACTAGTAGGAGATCTGAATTTTGTTGAATTTGTTGATCCTGCTCAAGTAAAAGCTCTATTTGGAACCTTAGTAGATCTAGTTATCTCGCAAATTGAAACTTCTACTGTAGAACCTACTATCCCTCTATGATTCAATAAAAACACGGTTGATCAGAGGAAAATCTCTCCCGAAAAAGAAAATTGGGATGCCCCATTATCACCTAGAAAGGAGCCTCCTAAATATATTTACGTTAAGAATCCATATTATATGGAGAAACGGGGAGAAAACAAAGATCATGATGAAGTAAGAAATGAAGAAGGAGAACGGGAAAATAAAACTGAGGCTACTTTTGGGTTCCCTATGTTAAATATAATGCAGGATGTAACTATTAAAAACATTCCTCCTTCCTCCTTACCTACTTTCTATGGAAAACGTAATAAGGGCCCGGACACAATCCTGTTCGAGTTCGATATCCTTTGTAGGAGTTATAATTATCTACAAGACACTCACAAACTAAAACTATTTCCTGCTTCCCTAAAGGATTCCTCCTTGAGATGGTTCATGGGATTAGGAGAATCCACTATTAGGACTTGGGATGATATGAAAACCTCATTCTTGAAAAAATATCAAGAATATTGTAAACCTAAGGACTCTCGACATGATATATTTAAGATACAACAACTTGAATATGAGATCCTAGAGGATTATCTCGAGAGGTTGATTTATACATTACATAATTCTAAATATAATGACCTCTGAGAGGATGCAGTACATACACTTTTCCTTAAGGGGATTTCTGAGGACTTGTTAGAAAGTCTTAATCTCATGGAAACTGGTAATATTTCTCATAAAACTTTTGTATAGATCGGTGAGATGTGTAAAAATTATTCTAGGAGTAGGGGGGAAGTTACAAAAAAATTTCAAGAACCTTTTAGTATAAATATAAGAGAAAATGTTCCTAGTTCAGGAATATTTACAAGAGTTGAGATAGGAAACCTATTGGAGAATTTTAAGATGGATATCGTAGGAGTAATGGGTTCTCAACTAGATGGTTTACAAGCCAAGAAGAGGTAGGATGAAGAACGAGTAGCAGTGAGTATCTTTCGTCCAATATGTAGAACTAAACATCCCTAAAGGGAATGTAAATTAAACAACATATCCATATGTCACATCTGTACAAAAGAGCATCCAACAGATAATTTCTGATCCTTGCCTAGATTGCAAGCCATCTATAAGAGTGGGGATGTATCTGAAACATCTAGGCGGCCTCCTTGGAAACCTAAAGACCAACCATCAAATCTAAAATTTCCACCACAACCTACACTCTATTATCCTCTGTATCAACCACCTCAGCAATGGAACAATTCCAGCTGGCAGAATTGGCCACCTTAGTATGCTCCTCCTTAATTTCCACAACAGCAATATTGTTCACAAGGATGGTGAGGAAAATCATATCCTCAGCCACAACCTATCCCTGCACTTAATCATCATTATCCTCATAATCAAACAAACTTCTAGCAAATGTCGCCTGGATTCGTACCTCTAGTTCCTTTTATCACACAACAACCTCATCACTTTCAGAATGCAAATCCTCCTCGACCGACATTATTACCTGCACAGCCGATACCTAACCCTAATAATAAACCAACTCAAGCTCTTAACATCATTGAGTTGTAAATTCTTCCCTCATACTTTATTTTGACTGTACCTATACATGAAATTCAATTACGATCGAGAAGAGTTGTGAATAATAAACCCAAGTCATCAGTCATCATTCAGGAACCAAATGAAGAAGAAGAAGATTTAAGTGAACCTGTGAATGACTCTATTTTGGAGGATGTGAAAATTCCAAAGGTTCCAGTACACACCCATCCTCAACAAGAAACTATTCAAGAGCAAAGAATTCCTCCATTTCCATAGAGACTCATAATAGAAAAACCTGTAGTTCATCTGGAGTATAACATTTTGAATGAATTAAAGAAAAGATGTATTAAAATACCTCTATTACAATCTATCAAAGATATACCAATATATAGTAAGGTAATATAAGACTCTTTATTAAATGTCCAGAAAAGAAGCAAACTGACCCTCTTACAATTCATGTTATAGGAGAAAAGTTTGAATGTATAACAGGTCAGTCTCGAATTGCAAAATATACAAATCCAGGAACCCCAATAGTGACTGTAGGGATGGAGAGATGACTAGGGATGGAGAGATGACTATTTCCAATGGGTTGTCCACAAAAAGACTTATTTTATACCCCCCATCACAACCAATAACTTAAAACATGTGGTGATGAAATTGTTCTTTTGGGGATGAATACTTTGATGATCTCTCCCTTCCTAGTGATTTTTCTTTAGCACTTCAGTAACAGACCACTAACAATGTATTAAACTAGTTTGTTTCTTCGACAACCTGTACAAATTTCCCTTAGTCCTTTGCTCAATTCTATCAAATTTTTGGAGATGAGTTTTAAGAGAATATGGCTCTTTCTATGCTTACAGAAACACCTTGTGTCTCCAGAATTGAACAGCATACAGGACCATATACCATACCTTGTGAGGTTGTCCCTGAAAAATTCTTACATATAAACACTAGATTAAGTAAAAACCAACAAGCACAACTGCTTAAAGTTATTAAGAAAGAAGCTGGAGAATTTAGATGGGAATACACCGATATGAAGGGTATACACTCTTATACATGTATTCACCATATTTATATGGATCCAATCATGTCACCTGTAAGGCAACCACAGAGGAGGATGAATCCTGCTCTAAAGGATATAGTAAAAGAAGAATTAATTACAAAAAATTCTTACTGTTGGTTTCATCTATCATATTTCCGACAGTAAATGGGTATCTCCTTTAGTAGTAGTTCCAAAAAACCTTATAGGGAAATGGCGTATTTGTGTTGATTTTAGAGATCTAAACAAAGATAAACTTAAATACTACTTTCCTTTACCCTTTATCGATCAAGTATTAGATACTCTATCAGGTAAATAATATCTTTCCTTTCTTGACAGGTATAGTGGTTACAACCAAATTTTAATAGCACCGAAAGATCAAGAAAAAACCACTTTTACATGCCCTTGGGGAATATATGCTTATCAAGTTTTTACATTTGTCTTATGTAATGCACCTACCACTTTCTAGCAAGTATTCTTAGGTATCTTTTCCAATATTATACATGACTGTGTGGAGGTATACATGGATGAATTTATGGCCTATGGTATACTTTTCAAGAATCCCTTGACAATATCAAGAAGGTATTGATCTGAAGTCAAGAAACAAATTTATATCTTAGTCACAAAAAATGTAAAATGTTACTAAGAGAAGGTATAGTTTTGGGACACTATGTTTATTCCCAAGGAATTAACGTAGACCCTGCAAAGATCGAATTAATTGTTGGACTTCCCTCTCCCAAAACTCAGAAATAGGTAAGAATATTCCTTGGTCATGCAGGCTATTACCGTCATTTTATTGAAAATTTCACTAAAATAGTTGCACCAATGTTTAATTTACTTACAAAGGACTCAGAATTCTAGTGGACAGAATCTTGTCAAAATGCTTTTGAAATCCTAAAAGCTAAACTATCGGTGGCACAAATACTTAGGGGTCTTGATTGGTCCCTTCCTTTTCACATATCTATTGATGCCTCTGATATAGCCATAGGAGAAGTCCCTGGCCAAAAAGAAGGACAAGCTTATTATTCCATCTATTTTATTATAAAAAATATGACCCCTGCCGAATTAAATTATACCATTACTGAAAAATAATTTTTGGTAGTAGTTTATTCTATTAATAAATTTCATCATTATATCATGGGTTATGAATTTTTTGTGCATATTTATCACTCTGTCATTAGATTTATAATGAATAAACAAATTACCAATGGTAGAGTGACCCGATGGATTCTTTTATTACAAGAATTTAACATTACCGTCATTGATTGACCTAGTAAAGAATATCTCGTAGCAGATTTCCTTTCCCGTATTCAACATGAATACGATACTAAACAAGTTGATGACACTTTTATTGTTGAACATCTATTTACTGTATCTATTCAAACCCCTTGGTTCATAGATATTGCCAATTATTTAGCAACTGGTAAAATACAAAACCATTTGTATCCACATGAGAAGCGTCGTATTATAGTTCAGAGTTCTAATTATTCTTGTGTTGATAATGATCTCTTCTGCACTGGTCTGGATCTTATTATTCGACGATATGTGCGGGAGGATGAAATGATAGAAATCATCCATGCATGCCATGATGGACCATGTGGAGGACATTTTTCTGATAAGAGGACGAAATATAAAGTATTACATTCCGGTTATTATTGGCCAAGCATTTTTAAGGATGCTTCCAAATATGTTAAAGGATGCGATAGTTGCCAAAGAATGGGTAGACCTACATCATCTGATCAAATTCCTTTACAACCCCAAGTTATGATTGAACCTTTTGAGAAATGGGCTCTTGATTTTGTAGGACCAATTTCTCGCATGTGTCATAAAAATAAATATATCTTAGTTTTTATGGACTATGTCACCAAGTGGGTAGAAGCTAAAGCTTTATTTAAAACCACAGATAAATCGGTGGTAGAATTTATATATGAAGAAATATTCACTCGGTTTGGTGTACCTAGATAAATTGTCATAGATCAAGGTACTCAGTTTACTTCTAAATTAATGAAAGAACTTACTACGAAATATGGCATCCGACATTGAAAATATTCACCTTATCACCCTCAAGCTAATGGTCAAGTAGAATCAACTAATAAAGTATTACAATCCATTTTAACTAAGACCATTCACTTACATCAGAAGGATTGGGCAGATATACTCCCCAAGGCTTTGTGGGCCTATAGGATAACATGGAGCAACACTACCTGACCTACCCCATATGAGTTAGTGTATGGAAAACAAGTCCTTTTACCTATTGAATTTCAAGTTAAAACTTTTCGTATAGCAGCACAATTAGGTATGAATTTGGATGAAGCATATAAACAATAAATATTACATATTAATGAGTTAGATGAAATTAGACAAGATGCACTTCAAAGAATGATGTTAATATAGAATCAATGAAAAACATGGCATGATAAATTTATTAAGCAAAAGCAATTTAATACTGGAGATTGGGCACTACTATTTGATTCATGGTTTAAAATTTTTAAAGGAAAATTAACTACCCGTTGGATGGGTCCATATGAAGTAGTTACAAATTTTGACAATGGATCAGTAAAAATTAAGACAATTAATGGCTTAGAAATTTCCTTTGCAGTAAATGGACATAGACTTAGGCTCTATCATCAATCGACAGATAAACACGATTTTATACAAAAAATTTTGCAGCAAAACAAAATGGAATTGGTTGAAGGGGAAGCTATTCCTCCTCCTCTTGATCCTTGAAAAATATTTTACGTTTTTATCACTTGTATATATGTAAATATGTGCTTGTTTCTTTGAATAAATAAGAGTCACTTCTAATAGGTTGTCTACACAAGACTCTTTTTCTTTTATGTCTTTTTGAATAAATTGAATCATCTAACAAGTGGTTTTGTAGTTTCATTACAAGTATATTATCTCTATGAGCATCTAACAAAATATTACTTGGACAAGGAAAGTATGCTAAATACTCATCAAGTATTTTAATCTTTTCGCAGTACTTTCGAACTTTGCAGCTTATACGGATAAAAAAAAATTATATATCAATCCTTTTTATACCATACTTAACCAATTCTGTTATGATTCATATATTTTTTGGTATTTTCATTCAGACATGTATATTTCTGATTTATTCTTTTAAACAGTTGCTCAATAAGACCCACTTTCATTATCATATTTTTCACATCCTTATTTTTCACCTATGGATTACTAGTTCATCATATACTTGTTATCAAAACTTGTATCTTGAGTATTTTGGTGATAACTCGAAAGTAAGTGGAGTTGTTATCTGTGGGGAACATTACTTTTCTTTTATAAAGAAGAAGGACTATTAGGTTAAAGAACAAATTTCCATTATTCTCTTTTGACATGTTTTATGAGTCTTGCCGTTATGAAATTACTTATAACTTATTAGTTATAATTTTTAATTATATTATTCTCATTTACATAGTATTTCTGAGCACTATTTTATTTTTCATGAAGATACATTTCTGAACCATTTCCATTTACTAGTTAGTTTTTTAAAAAACAAAATTCACAGCATGCTAGCATTCTTTCTATTTTTATGGAACAATCAATTCTTCTCTCTGTATGGCTTGAGGACATGCCATATCTTTGGTTTGGGGGAAGATGGATTTGATTTGTAAAAAATTAGATTGTTTTTATTTTATGACAAATCTATTTATCTCTAACAGATGATAAGCATTTTCAGAATTGTAAACAGTGGGATTTGGTTATAGCTTGAAGAATATTTTATAGCAAAATTCAACATGGTCTTACCATATGAAGAATCAAATGAAGGCAAATGAAATATCAAATAGCGATCTGGTAAAAATGGTGATATTATAGCACTTATGATAAAATTTTCTAAATAATTTTGTTTTTGGGCAAATAGTTTTTACTTCTATTTCACTATTAATAATTTTATTCTCTGACCCAATCATCCATGAAAATGATCAATCTTTTTGTTATTTAAACTACAATTTATGTTTTTGTGTTATATATTCAACCTACCCAAACTTTTACTTTGGACATGGTTGAATTAATTTTAAACCTTATAAATGATAAAATTATTTTGAACCTGAGAACTGTTAAATTACGAATGTCGAAAATCCAATAAAGTCATTTTTAACTTTCATAAAATGTGTGACGTGAAAGATATGTTATTTTACAGGTTAAAAGAGTGAAGTTTCAATTACCTTCTTTATTTGCCAAGTTGGAGGCACCTGCTAGTTCGCCTTCTTCCTAAATTGTTTTTCTTTCTTTTTGCTAAGTGGGACCTGGCATTTCTCTGGTTTGGGGGAATGTTGATTCTAGATTTGTTATCATTTTTGGCAGTTAAATTATTCATTTAAACACATATTTTAATATCTTTTGTATATTTTACACGCAAATCATTATTCAACCTCAAGTATGAGTGTATTTAAGGTTTGTATGAAGTATTTTTATTTATCATTTTTTATTGTTTATTATTCAAAAATAGCATTATTAAAGTGCATTTGATATATTAACTGATTTATATTATTGTTTTCATATTTTATAATCCTTTTGGTCTAAATTAATAAATAGAACACATTCAACCTGCCTTTCGCATAGCATGTCCAACTCATCACCCAGTTGATTGCATGAAACTCGCTGGTGGTTTGCTAGATGTTGAGATGGGTTGTTGTAGATTGCAGCATTGAATCGCGCCAAAAGATAGACACTCCATTCTCCCTAGATCAATGCCCAACGTATCTAGCTCATGGCCCAGCCTTCCATTTGGCTCTCTGTCCAGATCGCCCATCAGACTGCGCATTATTAAGAATTAATTTCGGGCATTTATAACATGAAACAGATGCAAACGAACTGTTATGCATGCATCTAGTTGATGAAACTGTGTTCTAGATGTTTAACAGCCTTCATTCTCCTTTGCTCACGACCACATCAACCATCCACGCACTGGATTGATGCATTCAACCCACACAATAGAAGATTCTCCACTACGCTCTCCTATGTTCACCATCAGTAACCTGCTGCACTCAAGAAGGAACTAGTGCGCCACCTCTGTAGATCATTCACGCTGAAGACAAGCCCATACACCACATCTGAAGACTGTTCACATTGAAGAAGGAAGATTCCTACGAGTTGGCTTGCGATCTGTTATGTGCCTTTAAGATCGACTAAATTTAGAGAGCAGTCGAACACTAAAGGGTCAACTTTCTCATCTATTTAAATTATTATATATAGCATCCTCTATGAGAGAGCTCAGTTAGCCAAAAGAGCTAGGTTAGTCAAGAAGAATCAGTTCATGTTTTGATCTATTCTCAATCATTGTATTTCTGTTCCACCATCTGAATAAACAGTTGTATGCATTGCTATTGAAGATTGTGTTTGAGTAGACATTAGCCAGGAATCACCCCTGATTGCTGAGAGGGCCCCTCATCAACCAGAGGTTTCTTTTCTTGTTTATTTCTTTCATTTTTTTTCTGTTGTAGCTAGTTTAATTCACAGTCTGTATTATTTCTGTAATGCAATTTGATTTCTGAATTAGATAATTAGATTGCGCGCATAGTTTGTTTCCAGTATTTCTTTCAATCATTTCATTTTCACTCGATTGTTTAGTTTATTTTTAAATTAGATAAAATAGATTGTTGTTTATCAAGTTAAGTAAATTTATTTCTATCTATTTCATTTCTGTTCTAATTATCATTTTATGCAATTTACATTTCAGTTTATTAATTCATAATGGTTTCTTTATCTTTAATTTTATGAATCTACTTAAGTTTATTTTACTATTAGATTTTCTTAGTAAGTATGTTTGTTTATTGATTTATGCATTAGGATTACATCTGCATGGCTTCAGCTGAAGATTAGTTCATTTAGGTTAATTTTTACCATTTTAACTGTGCATCCTATCATTCGGACAGCCTGTTCAATCTCTTATTCAGCCACCCCTTTCAGACCCACAGTTCAGTCTGTCATTAAGCCCTTAGTTCTGTTTTTAGTGTTTTTTATGTATTTTGAGATTGCTTTTAGTTTTGTTTTGTTAATGTCTAAATTATGTTTCGACTTTCATATTTAGATGTTAGTTTTATTTAACATTAAAGTTAAAGTTTAATTGTGTTAGCTTATTTATTAAAGTTTTATTATTTTCTTTATTTATTTTTGTTTGAATTTGTGTTAAGTTGTTTTTGTTTCTTGAATGTTATTGCTGATTTTGTTTTAATATTGTATTATTTTGTATTTATGATTTTTAGATTGATTTATTTGTTTGTATGTGAGATTTAGTGTTATATGTGTTTTCCTTAGTATGTTTCTATGTTGTATCTTTTATGTTGTGTTATTGTTGAAAGAATTTGTAGGACAATACCTAAGGATATTTCTTTTATTGAGTTTTCTACTTTCTTATTTTATTAAGTTTTCTAGTGACTTGTAAGTTAAGTTTTCCTTGTACCCTTGTTTCCCGTTTGAATAGTCAATTGTTGATTGTATTTCAGTTTCAAGTTTATTATGAATTGTCTAGTTTATTATTATGCCTCAGTTTAATTACTTTAATAAGTGCATTTTTAGGATTTTGACTTCGTTTTTCATTTTGAAAGATCTTTCGATCTTTTGTTTCTTAAAATATTTACAAGACACCATCTACCTTCGCATATACTCTGTTTCAACTCTAAGCTTACCGACTCTGGTTGATAATTAAAGAATAGGTGGATTAATTTAAACATTATAACACCCAACAGCATGTGACTACAAATACATGTAGTAGTCCTGGGTACATAAGAGTAAAATGGCCATGAATAGGCATGATATACAAAGTGTCATGTGTGGTCATCGCCATGTACAATATACAATAGATAAGAATCTCCAAAGTGGATGAATATATACAATAGATCAAGATCTCCATAATACCTAAATATATACAATGGATTAAGATCTCCATACTGCATGAAGATATATGATATACATTGGAATCAAATCACAAGAGCTTATATTTCATGAACACTGGAACGATCTAGGAGGTAGCATACATGGAATGCCACCAAGCTGGAAGGTCTTCTACATAAACCGCTATGAGTACATTTCCTACTATGCGAATAGATGTGTCGAGGTCAGACATAGTAGTCCATGGTATGATTACCAGTTATTGATGTATACCATTAACAGATGCGAGATCACCCACCGATAATGAAAATGGGAATCGAGGAACATAGTGCAATCTAACAAGTGTGAATAGATGTGTTGAGGTCAAAAAATCAAAAGAATCCATCGATTAGGGGACATTAATGAATTCTCAAAACTTTTGATGGCAAGAGAACCTACCAATAATGACTGTAAGTCTCAAGGAACTTATAGGACTCTAGACTCTTATTCCAGAATAAATTATCTGAAGTCGATGGAACTAAATCCGCTGGAAGGAGGGAATTACACCATCCCCCATCAACCAACACGAGGTACTCAACAACGTTCTATAATGTGTAAGAACTTGAAAAATATTTGTATGAACCAGATATAGTATTAGGAATGGGCGACATGCAAATTCAATATAAATGAGGAATGGTTGACTCAAGCTTCAACTTCCTTTCAACAAGAGAATAAGGTGAATGGTGACTGAAGGTAGGAAGCATGGAATCGATATGCAAACTGGGACATCTATGTGACATAGGAGGCATTGAAAGAGGCTCCATAGGGACTGGAAGCTTAACCATTCAGTGGAGATAAAATCAGAGTAATGAGTACAACTCCTAAATTCAAACTATTAACCCAACCAATAAATGTGATATGAAGTGCTCTGTTCGACACGACTAAACTACTGCCAAAGATAACATCTTTTCTTGTCCGGTTTTTTATTTTTTTTATTTTTTGGAATTTTTCAAATATTTTGAAAATCTTGAAAAAAGAATAAAATTTCTTTAAAGTACAAATCTAGGAGGAGACAAGTGTCAAGGGACAAGCATACTAGTTCCATGCAGTGGAACATTCCTATGCTTAATGCAAGGAGATATGTGCAGGATAACGACACTCGGGGGAAGGTCTCCTCCTAGTAAAAGGGGTGATCAAGCTGCAAAAGATATGTAGAAGGCTTTTCTTGGATAGACATGAGACAATCTTAGGCTTATATGGTTGATAATGCAAAGTGAGGGAGCCAACATAAATCTCAAGAAAGAAAGAAAAACTCATGAAAATGCAATTACAACTTGATATATACAAGGGAGTCCCGAGGGAAATGGACAGCATAAATTTCAAGAGGAGTATGAAGCTCTTGCTCAAAGACATGGCGGAACTAAAAAGGGACTCCCACAACCTAAAGGAGAAATGTCAGCATGGGCACCAAAAGAAATATAAGCTCTAACTAGGGTACCCATGTTTAGGAAAGCTCTACCATTCACATAATGTCACTTCTAAGAGCAGCATGAAGGTTCTGTGACACCATGGAATGGGTTCTAACCTAAGGATAATATTAAATGGTAATAAGTTCATGCAAAATGAAAACGAATGTGAAGTTCTAACCTATATGCTAGTTTAGACATGATACCTGAAATAGACACAAACAGGTTGAAGACACAGTCAAATCGCACTCAAAATGGGCTCCTACAACACCATATTAGTCCAAATGTTCCAAAATGGTCAGAAACGGTAAAAAACTATAGGAAGTGGGTAAAAAATTCAAAAACAATTCTATAAAATAGTGAAAAATAAAAAATTTCATACTATTTTGAAAATTCACCCACTATAGTGCTTTTGTATCCAGAACTTCAAGAGCTGATTCCAAGAGCATCGTCCGATGAAATCACTCCACATTTGGTCCAGGTAATTACTCATGCACTCCTCTTTCAATTTGATGCATAAATTTTTAATTTTAATGGTCAATTTTTTTATTTAAGCCATCCCAAATAGTGTGTTTTAACCCACGCAGAAATCAGGTCATTTTCTGCGTATAGGGTTGGGTATACGTAGAAAAGACCATGATACCCATGTATATACGTAGTTTTTTTACAAACAGTCCCGTACAGGGCCACAAACATGATTTTCAAGGGAAACACTCATGGAACTTGGCAATGTCTTTATAGGATTGTGCTAGAATGGAGAGAGAGAGGA
The DNA here is from genome assembly GCA_001517045.1 of Pseudotsuga menziesii. Taxonomy (NCBI): domain Eukaryota; kingdom Viridiplantae; phylum Streptophyta; class Pinopsida; order Pinales; family Pinaceae; genus Pseudotsuga; species Pseudotsuga menziesii. Next base: position 203,592 of record LPNX011135887.1, on the reverse strand, counting down.
CATGGTGATGTTGAAGAGGCTATGCAGGCTGACCTCATGGCTCAATAAGCGCTGAGGGATTGTGGGTTATAAAAAAATTTGTGCCTTGGAAGCTTAAGAGATAATCCAAGGCTACTCTCTCTATTAGTGGATTACTAAGTTCCAGACTCTGCGACCTTTCAGTTGGATGGCATGTCACTTAGCCTTGAGGTTGAGGACATATTATTTATTATAGGTTTGTCCCATCGAGGGGAGGTGGTGAACCTCAAATACCGCAGGCTGGGAGGTGGGTTGACTATAGAGGAGTACATAGTTGTGTATTTCCTTCCCGATATAGAGAAGGTAGGGAGTCAAATCCTAACAAACATAGTCCAGAACCTAGGGCTGAATGCCATACTATTGGCATTGGGGAGGATCACAGGTTTAGCATCACTCCACCAATCCTCAAGGCCAATTATGTTCTATGTCATAGAGTGCACCTGACCTACGATATATTAGTGGAGTACCTCATTGCTAAGAAACATGAAGCAACAACTAGATGACTACAAGATGAGAAGGGTACAGAATTTTAGGTTCGACAGCATATTGAGTGCATTCTTTTTAGAGTGGGTTATAGGGATAAGCCCTAGAGTTGACATTTCTCCACATGGAGTTAGGGATTTGGCTTAGCTACGCTGGTCCAATGTCATGTAGATACTGGGAGGGGGAAGGGTGGATAACCCTTATCTAGCAGACTTCTTTCTCTGTTGGCAGAGATAGATCATCACCATAGATGAGTAACCCCCTATGCAAGGATAGATTTCCATGAAGATCCACACATGCCCCTACCACCAAGAGAAGCATATGGAGACATAGGCAATAAATCCCAACTCAATTTTGTTTTTTGGGTTATTAATTTTTTTTGTAGTTTTTGATATATGAAATCAAAAGACATGTTTTTGGTGTGACGACACATGATGATACCTTGTCATGTACATGCATATGTGGTACCATGACGGCCAGATGGCTTTCCTCATCATCGACAGAGAGAAAGAGGTGATGATATCATGGGTTTGGATGCGGAGAAGATGCTCTAGAGCATCGACACAAACTTTGTTCGCTTAACACAAAGGGTTCCCATGGCACAAGTCGAGGAATTTCTTCAGGATATGCAGCACTAGGTGGTTGGAGTACCATGGGCATGGGTTCAGTTATTTCACCAACTATCTAGAGTCATGGTGTGCTACCATGATCAGAACCCTCCTCCACCATAGGATTAGAGACCTAGGTGTTTATTTTTGTATGACCGTGTAGTATATTTTGGTCGCTCGGGAACCCCAATTTTGTATATGACACTTATGTATTATGACGTCACCATTTTGGACTTAATGAAAAATATTTATGATGATCGGTTATTATTTTATTTACATGTGTAAAATGTGTTTGTGAAATGCTTTTATCGTCTATGAAACAAATGCAAATCTAGTACATAGTTAGCATATGAATCAGAAACTTGATCAAAATTTCTTGAAATGTGAATGTATGTTATGCTCTCAAATTATCATTCCAGCAATATTACACGCAAGAATATTTGTAACAATGTCAAATCCATAACATGATACAAGCCATTAAGTTGCGATACCACTAATTGCAAATCAAGACGTACCTCAAGAGAAAGAACACCATGTGAAATGGCATCATGCAATAACTCAATCATGGCACTATATTCAGCAACATTGTTTGACGAAGACCATAAACATACGCCTCCTGAATACAACACTTGACCCGTAGGAGTATAAATCGCCCAAGCAGCCGAAGCTGAGTTTTTGAGTGTAGCGGCTAGCACCATCAGTGAATCCTATGTAAACCAAAAACTCCATCAAAATATGGCATAGCAAATGAAATCTAATCAAAAAACCCGATCACCATAAGAAGACCAAACTATGCTATGCAAAATGTACAATAATATACAAAAAGTCAGCCCTGGTTGAAGATCATGCATAGTACCTTTTCAGATAGAGCCCATTTCTAAGCTCTTCCAAGCTCACCCCTTCATAATCCACCAACTCATAGGCACCTTTCTCTAAGACACACTTGACCACGTAAGGACCATGCCACATAGGGTTGAACTTTCTTGTCACCAAGGGTTCCTTATCTTCATCCCACAAAAGGACCAATTCACCTTCACTAAACCTCCTCGAACAGATGTAATTATCTTACTGGACCTTAACATGATGCTTGTTAACCTCAAGAGCCACTAAAGAATCTCAACACTGCTCATTAAGGTGCTCTAAGTGGACTAGATGTTCTTTCAATGCGGAAGTCTCTGGTAAAAGCTCCACAGCCAGTTTCAAAGAATGGATTTCACATTCAACCGGTAATACTGAATCCACCCCATGCACAAGCTGATAGGGAGAAAAACTGGTGGCAGTATTGACCATAGTTCTATAGGCCCACAAAGAGGGGTACAACATGATATGCCAATTAGTCTTGCTCTGTGTAATGGTTTGTTGTAGAATGGACTTAAGTGACTTTTTCACTGCTTCAACCTATCCATTCACTTAAGGATAGTAAGAAAAGGAATGCTATTTCTTATACCCTAAATTTTAAGACAACTCTTCCATCATTTTGTTCTGAAATTTCCTGCCATAGTCAGTGACAAGCTCCCTCGAAATACTGAACCAAGTGATAATATGGTTAAATATGAAATGCGCAGTTGTTTCACCATCAGATTTGATAGTGGGCATAGCCTCTAGCCATTTCATGAAGTAATCAACAATCACAATAATATGATGGTGCCCCCCAGCTGAAGCTAGGTTACAATCCATAAAATCGACCCACTTGTTGAAGCGACCGGCGGTAATAATGGTATGCAAAGGGGAAGGATGCGATCGCATATTATATGCAAACAGCTAGCAAGGGTGGCACCTATTGACTGCATTAATGCAATATTTAAATATGGACAGCCAAAAATAACCCGCTCTCATAATTTATTGACCTGTAGAAATCCCACATAAATGACCACCACACGCCCCTCCATGGCAATCATTAAGCACAATCTAATCCTCCTCACGAGTTAAGAAACCTTGTAAAATAGAATCAACTTCATGGCGGTACAAAGTATCATCCACTATGAGGTATTTCTTCACTACATGACATAATCGTCAATGCTCATATCACGAGAGGTGAGTGGGAACTTTCAATGTTTGCAAATAAACAATAATATCCCCGTACCAAGGGTTCGCAGTTGAGATGATAAAGATATGATCATAAACAAGAGAATCCTCATGAACCTCCCCTTTATCCAAATATGGAAAAGCTAATATTAGCTTAGTAAAAATTAATGATTTCTTCGACTTTACCAAAACAAATTCAAGATCAGCTCCTGCAAAATCTCATTCCATTTAATATACTTTCCCCCAATCATCATTTTTGTGAGGACGAATTGAAATGGATTAATGTGAGCTATGACCAAAGTTTGGCGAAGGAGGATATAATGCCTCAAACACTGGACCGCATGGATGGTGGCTAAGGCTAGCTTCTCAACATGGGCATAATGAAGGTCCACATCAATAAGGTTTCGGCTAAGATAGTAGATTACATGCTCATTGATCCCCTCTTCTTGAACCAACACCATACCAATCGTCTCTTGAGAGGCGGTCACATAAATAAAAAATCCATGGGTGTAGTCTAGTGGACTAAGCATAGGATTCGAGGCCAAGGTTTTCTTCAAAGCATCGAAAGAGTCATGGGCTTGCTCATCCTAGTAAAAATGGGTGTCTTTATTCAACAAATGCATGAATCCTTTACTCAAATTGGAAAAATTGACCATGAACCTTCGCAAGAATTTCTCCATTCCTTGTAAACATTGAATATGTCGAATTTTACATGGGGGAGACAATTGAATTTTTTCCTCAACCTTTAAGTGATCAAATCTAATACCCTCCTTGGACACAATGAATCCTAGTAAATGTCCAACCTCCACACAAAAGATGCACTTATGAGGATTTAACCAAATTTGATAATGACGACATCTTTTGAAAACTAATTGCAAATGATAAGGATAACGCACTCTCAAGCGAGAGTGAGTAGCTAGATCATCCAAATACACTTCAATAATATTTTTAAGATCATTAAAGGAAAATTTCATGGCCTGTTGACACATATCTCTGGCGTTTTTAAGACCAAGGGCATCTTTTGATATGCAAAAGTTCCCCAAGGACAAATAAATGCAATTTTATGTTGGTCCTCGAGTTTAATTTGTATCTGAGTATATCCAGAAAATCCATCCATAAAGAAGAAAACCTCACTTCCTGCACACTCATCCAAGACTTGATCAATAACTGGTGTAGGGAAATTGTCATTAGGACAGGCTCAATTTAAATCATAGAAACTAGTGCATATTCGGATCGCTCCTTTCTTCTTATCCACTGGAACGATTTTTGAAACCCACTCTATCAAGGGAACATGATATATGAAACCAGCTTTGATCAATTGCTCTATCTCAGCTTTAATAGTGGGTGCTTTCCTAGGATTCACGGCATGCAAATGTTTTCGAACCAGTTTGGCATCCAGATAGGTTTTTATTTCATTTTCGACATTTCTAGGGTCTATTCCCAACATCTCCTTGTATGACCAAGTGAAAACATCATGAAATTCCTTAAACAAATCGGTGTACTCTTTAGTCTCATCGAGGGAGCAATCTTCCCCAATGTACACATTCTCAATCTTATAAGGAACACAAGAAATATTGATAGGTATCGTTGGTAATAAGATAGCCATGTTCCCTTCAGCAATCTGACTAGGAGAGCTTAATGGGACCATGGGCCTACCAAATTTCTTTCTTAGAATCTCCCTAAACTCATCACACTCTAAATGATCAAGCTTACAAAGGAAATATGATCTATGGTCCAAATCTCCCCAAGTTTGTTTTATCCCAGACATAGCCTCAAGAATAACTTCATCCAATGTAAAAACATCATCAAGGCAGTCTTGAGACTGAGATGACTCTACTTCCCAAGCAGAAATCACATAAGGGTCCTCCTCCTCTGTCCGCGAAGAGGAAGGACTAAGCATTATAGGAAATTTCAACTCAAAATGGTCCTTTTAACTCTAATTAAAATTCCATGTCATCATGTGTTAGCCAATGAAATTGCTTTAAATTTGAAATACCGTATAGGTCTTAAACACTTTTTTAATATAAATTTGGGGATAGGTATTATAAAAAAACTACTTTTTTTGTTTTCACGTTTTTTAAGGTATTTCTTGTTTTTGGGGTAGTAGGGTCCATCAAAATTAATCCAAGTAGGTACTCGTTGGATGAAAAATTTAATTATGCATCCAAAGAGATCTCCCGATCGAAATTTGAGTAAAAACACAGGGAGATATGTCGAAAATACAAACAAAAATCATCATCACGTTTTTTCAGGTATTTCTTATTTTTTGGGTAGCAGGGTCCATTAAAAGTATGTTGAGTGGGTACTCATTGGATGCAGAATTTAATTCTTCATCCAAAAAGATCTCCCGATCAAAATTTGAGTCAAAACACTGGGAGATATGTTGAAAATACAAACAAAAAATGGTTTTTTTCTTTTCTTCCTCCAAAATTAATAAATATTATTTTATTATTTTGAGTATTATTTTATTAATTTTTTTAGGAGGCCCATTTTGAGTTGAAATTTCCTCTAATTCTCTACAACATGATCATATTAGCTTGATACGCCACCAATGTTGCAGGCAATGAAACGTCTATCTCTGCAGGTATAAAACTATCACTCGAAGTACTTGGTGAAGGAAGAATACAAGGATCCTCCATACGAGAGGTGGAAAAGAGACTGAATTCAACGAGGTCAAAGCATTACCAAGAATAGACCCAATCATCAAAATGGGAGCAGGACAACTAAATGTTACCATGAGAGAAGGATACATGCCCACACCCACATTCTCAGTTGCCGGAGAAGAATGATCGATAATCGGGATAGAAGCTCCCGATGATTATTTTACACTCGGATTCTAGAAAATTTTTTATCAATAGTAATGATCTTCCCATCCAAAGGAAAACAAACCACTCGAAAAAGGGAAGAGGGTAAAACTTTCATAATGTACATCTAGTTCCTACCTAGTAAAAGATTGTAGTTGAGGGGTGTATCAACCACCTCAACCTCGATCATAACAGTATTCCCCCTCAATTGGACCTCTAGGGAAGGAAGTATACCATGCAACCGAAATGATATTCCATCAAAATAAGTCAACATGTTCACAGATTTAGAGAATGTGGGAGAACCTAATCCCTTCCAACAGGCCAAAGACATCACAGAAGTCACTTCTAACTTTTAACTTTTAACTTTTATTCAAATTCCATGTCATCATGTGTTAGCCAATGAAATTTCTTTAAATTTGAAATACCGTATAGGTCTTAAACACTTTTTTAATATAAATTTGGGGATAGGTATCATAAAAAAAACTACTTTTTTTGTTTGTATTTTTGACATATCTCCCTGTGTTTTTACTCAAATTTCGATCAGGAGAGCTCGTTGGATGTGGAATTAAATTTTGCATCCAACGAGTACCCACTTGGCATACTTTTGACAGACCCCGCTACCCCAAAAGCAAGAAATACCTAAAAAAACAAAATGATGACATCATCATTCCATTTTTTCAGGTATTTCTTGTTTTTGGGGTAGCGGGGTCCGTCAAAAGTATGCCGAGTGGGTACTCGTTGGATGCGAAATTTAATTCCACATCCAATGAGCTCTCCCAATCAAAATTTGAGTAAAAAAACGGGGAGATATGTCAAAAATACAAACAAAAAAGTAGTTTTTTTCTTTTCTTCCTCCAAAATTAATAAATATTATTTTATTATTTTAACTATTATTTTATTAGTTCATTTTAGGAGTCCCATTTTGAGTTGAAATTTCCTCAAATGGGAAACACCTTCATCAATCACAGTGCACTTGATGGTGTGATTTAGACACGCTACGTGAATCAAAAGAGACACATAGTAAGGAAAGAGAGGCTGGATTCCATGAGCTTAAAATTTGATCATGGAAGAAGAGTTATTATCACCCACCCCAAGAGTCGACAACAAGGCAGACATCACACAAGGATTCTAGACCAAATTCTCGACAATTGAATAGTTCTGGGCGCCTCGAGCATTAGGATTGTGCCTCGAGCGCTTTAAGACTCCCTTAGGAATGCGAGGTGGAACTTCAGGCTTATCCATATTCTTTTCAATTCGCAAAGGGATCTCAAGTGGAGTAGGTTCTTTCCCAAGGTCAGGTTGTGACATACCATAGTCTTTCACATGCATCACAAAACACGTAGCTTTCACCATGCTAATGCAACTTTGGCCACTGGAGGCATTTGGCAGGTTTTGAGTTCCACTATAAGTACTACTAGGATCCATGGTCCTTGATTTCATATTTTGAATATTTGTTAAAGGATTTGTAAACACGGCTTGTCCCTATGCTATGAACTTCGATGCATCTTCCATTCGAGGGCACAAGTGAGTGAGTTGATCATCCTTACACAACTTGCAACGAAATTTTACCTTTCGCTTAGGCTTATTGTCCCCCCCAGCATTATTTGTGTTCTTGTCATTACTATCATTATCTTTCTTATTTGCACCCTTTCGATTATTTTTTATTTTATTTTTATTCCTTCCAGGTTGTTGGTTACCTTTCAGGTTCAACGATCAGACTAAAAGTACATCTATCATTTGCGTAGGATCAGATGAAGTCATAGCTTGTCCCAATGCAAACTGATTAAGAGATAACTGGCGCACTTGTTTTGTAACTGATTCTGTAGGTTTGGTACTCGTGGAGCCAACAATACCATCAGCATGTGGATGAGGTTTAAACTTGGGGTTGAAATTGTAACGTGGAGCATTCAGTATGATCTCATAAAGGAGGCCAGACTAAGCATAAATCAAGTCCAACTATTTGGCCCTAAGAATAGCTTGGTCCTCATTTTGCACTATGGAGGTGGAAACATCCTTCATGATATAGGGTAAAAACGACTTGAGGAACCATTCTAGAGGAGAACCAAAGATGGAAGGTCATGACATGCTCACAAGGATCGTCACGAGACTTACCTTCGAACTTTGGAATGTCTGAAGGAATTTTGGTCGGAACTGTCAGCCATGACGGATCATGAGATACAGGATTAATTTTTAATCTCTACAAGTCAGGTAGATTCAAAGTCGTAAGGAAAGGGAACCTAGGTTGATTCGATTGGTTCCATGCTCCCTAATAGGAATAATTTGCATAAGGCTGATTGCTATATACACCATGCCCTTGGCCAGTGGGACAGTAACCTCCTCCCATTTGACTCATATAGGGTTTTATGGATGCATTGTAATTTGGAGTATCTTTAGGCTAGGGTGCTACAAAGCCACAATTAGGAGACTGATATGTGGGTTGATACCCAGAACCATAAGGTGTGTAGGTTTTTCTGTAAGATTCTCTGTAAGAAAGTCCATAAGAGGTTCCATAAGCTAGACCATGAGAAGGTCCACGGTAAGGTCCATAAGATGGTTCATAAGAAGGTACATATCTTGTTGACACATAAGGAGACACATAGCCTTGTGACACTACAATGTGAGAAGAAATAGAACGTACATGGTTAACATCCATTAGAGGAAATTTCAACTCAAAATGGGCCTCCTAATAAAAATAATAATAAAATATTTATTAATTTTGGAGGAAGAAAAGAAAAAAACTACTTTTTTTGTTCGTAGTTTCGACATATCTCCTTGTGATTTTACTCAAATTTTGATCGAGAGATATTGTTGGATGTGAAATTAAATTCCTCATCCAATAAGTACCCACTTGGCATACTTTTTACGGGCCCGGTACCCAAAAAACAAGAAATACCTTAAAAAACATGATGAACACATTCATCATCACATGTTTTCAGGTATTTCTTGTTTTTGGCATAGAGTGGTCTATCAAAAGTATGTCGAGTGGGAACTCGTTGGATGAGGAATTTATTTTTGAATCCAACGAGATCTCCCGATCAAAATTTGAGTAAAAACACAAGGATATATGTCGAAAATACGAACAAAAAAAGTAGTTTTTTTATGATACCTATCCCCAAATTTATATTAAAATTTTGTTTAAGACCTATACGGTATTTAAAATTTAAATCAATTTCATTGGCTAACACATGATGACATGGAATTTGAATTATGGTTAAAAGGCCCATTTTGAATTGAAATTTCATCTAATGAGAACTCAGTCCATAAGGCCCACTAGAGTTAGGAAGAGGATGTGTCATCAAAATGGAATTTGAAGGAATTGGCGTTGAAGATGATGGAATATGTGAAGGAATATAAATTGTGCCCCAAATATTTAGATGTCTAGGTTTTGGTCCCCGAATGGGAACACTAGTGCTAGGCCTAGGATGTGCATGTGAAGAAACTTCCACCACATGGATGGAAGGTGTAATGTGACTAGTGCTTCCAAACCTCTCCACCTGGAAAGGAATGGAAGTGCCCCTAGGTGCAATACCAGGGTCTACACCCGATCCCACACTAGATTAGGGACCAGTATCGGTAATATCAGGCATGCCATACCTAATATTACTAGGGCTAGTGGACGCATAGTGAGTCTCATCACCCAGAATCCAATACCGGTGATTAGGGTTCGTGAAATATGTGAATCATGAAATATATTTATGTGACAGTCCATTCAAATGACGACCAGACCCTACCGGAGTCCCATATGTGCTTGAAGGTTCAACCTCCCATACGTGCGGTGGAATATCACGGATCTCTAGGATATTAGGCTCATGGTCACCCATGGTGTGTGAATCAAAGTGAGAATTAGTCGGCTTGGACTGCCTGATTCTCTCTCCCAAAGGAGGAGGAGACATAGAAGAAGGAAGTTCTAATAAATAATGAGAACGATGAAGTGTCGCACCCAGATTCATAATGACCCAACAAAAAGAAAAAAACTCAATATAGCTACGCAACCCTAAGCGATCTAGCATGCACAGAGCATACACCTAAGAAATTCTACAACCAAAAAGCAAGCAAACCAAGGGTAGGATATGTGATCTCCTGAAGGAAGTAGGTATGTCTCACCTAGGAGAGGCTTGAGACTCCCATGCACAACATGAGGAGTTTTGTAACCACTTATAGTGGCCCTCATCTTCAACGCATCTAGCAACTGTGTTGTTCGACCCCTACCTAGCCACGACACCTAAAGAATAACCTCTGCAAATACCCCCTCAATACCTAGGTAAGGAAACTAAGTTCACGTCAATATAACCAATGCTCAGAACAACAGTTGCAGGTAGGATCAACCATATAGGAAGGGTAGCAAAGCCGGAATCCTAAAAGCACAAACCGGTACCCCAAGGGTGCACCAAATGTACCTCAAAGGCCCCCAGATACGAATACAATACTAGAAATATCTTCGATGCTCACAGAAAGTGGCCAAGGGTCATCCCAATCACAATCGCATGCAATGCCTTGTGCTTAACTCTTGTGTAAGAGGAGCATCCCGAGAAACACTAATTATACCAAGGGTTTCACACTCTCACCTTGACAGACACCTACTTGTTTTGTTTAGAGGTCTTGGAGAATTAACTCATAATGAACTATTCCAAGACCCTAAAACCTAATCTTGTTGATGCACCCTATAAAATAAAAGAGTGTAATTCATTTTATTAAGCGTTGATTTTAATTTTCTGTGATTACTCAAAGGAAAATGGTTGTGCAACTAATGAAGTTATGACACAACGGTGAAGTAAATATACACACCTAACAAGAAATTCCAAGTGCAATTGTGTAGAATGAAAAAAAAGGCATGCCACTACATGAGATGCAATATTTTTCCTTTGAATGTAAGTGCAATCATTCCTAAATGAAAATATGACTATAATTCAACAAGAAAACCTAATTCAAGTACCGTGTCAATGCAAAATGCAAGAGATGCATAAGTATGCAAAAGAAAAAATATTTTTTTATTTTTTAAAATAAATGAATTATAAAAGCAATAAATGACTGTACAACCCTCAGACCTAGTAACCACTCATAAAAAATATCCAAGCAAGGCACCAAGATAAAAGAGACCTAATTCATTAATCCCAAAAAAAAAAATCAATAAATGAATGACAAGAACAAAGCTTAAAAAATAAACTAAAAGAAGTCTCTAGTTAGAAACTGAGGGTGGATATAGACACCAAACACATCCAAGAAGACTCAACAATCATCAAAACTCACCCAGAAATACTTAATCCTCCAACTAAGGCTCAAAGTCAAGGTATACGTAGTTTTTCTTAGTAAACTAGTGTACATAGGTGACTGTTCAAGGAAAAATCGTGTGTATACACAACTGTGAATACAAAACCCACATACAAGAAGAAAAAGGAAGGAAAATAAGGAAAACCGAGAAGCCAATATCAAATTTACTTCTTCGGGACCCTACTGGGTAAACATGCCCCCAAACCTGACACAGAAACATAGAAATCAAGAGTAATTCAAGTACATTGAATACCAAAAACCCCAAAGAGAAACAATTAGGAACCCTCCCCGACGAAGTCACCAATTTTGTTACGAAACTTCCTATGGCTTGGGGGTACCACAATAGAAAACATGACACTAGAAATCAATATTTCCCAATATGCAAGATAAACCAAAAATCTAACACTAAGGGATACTGAATCGTACCTTGTTCTGGATGGTTAAAGTAGATCCTCATTGAGATTTTCCAATTCATGCTTGCGTTAGCAATTCTCTCTCAATAACAACAAACAAGAAAAGCATGCTCTATAATAATGTGTAAGACCTACTCTAGCATATATATTCAACAATGTATAAGCAATTAAATACATCCATGGATTCAATATTCATATTCAAATGCACATAATTGGACAGGAAAAGACATTTCTATTAATAAAATTAGAAATTACAATAGTGACAACCTCTATTGGCGTGTCTACGAACCAGAGAAACTAAGTCCACCACCTCAGTCTTCCATCTCTCGATAGCAAGCTCACAAAGAAAAGGAAATATTGGGAAGAACACAAAGTTCTCCAAAGGGACAAAGGGATGTAGACTCAAGTATAAGCAAATTGAGGCAACAATGGACTATAGTTTCTTTTCTCTACAATTCCTCTTCTTCAATGTATCCAAGGGGTTCCTTTAATATCACTCTGAAAGGGTAATGGACGGTCGAATCCGAACAATTTCTAGGAATATGGAAGGCCAATATTCAGGATCTTTGGAATCATATGAAGAAAACTCCAAAAATATTTGTACTTATGCACACATCCCGATGTATGCGGGTTTGAGGTCAAAATTCATGTGTACACGTGAGTATGGGTTTAAAAGTTGTGTACAGCAATAGACAGGTGTTCTTTAGGGATGATGCTGGAACATAAAAGTATAATATAAGTCCATTGGGTCTAAAGAGTCTGCAGAGGGAAAGGGAAGTCCATAAATATGTGATCAACCATGTGTGTTAAAATCAGCTATAACATAAGGGTGACATGATTGTGATACCTACACACTCATTGGGAAATGTTTTTAAAATATTATTCTATCATACATAAATTGCACTGCATGTCACTTAGTGAAACCGTAGTTTAGAAAATCAAGAAAATAGAAAAAATTTGGTCCTTGAAGCCACTGGATAGGAGTGTCCCTTGTGAATCTAGGATGTCATGAATCCAAAATAACTAACAATTTGTCAATCAGAGCCACGGTTTTCAAATTATAGCAAGTTTCATCCTTCTTCGCAATTCCATTAAGGGGCATGAGACACATTTCAGCCGAGGGTATAAAACATAAACCGAACAAAAAAATGAGTTCCATTTCCTCGTGCAAGTGTGTTTGGACAAGGGAGAGATGATTGTTATTCCCATGCACTTTCTTGAAACATTTTTTAGAATATTATCCTATCATGCAGAAATTGCATTGGACATCACTAAGCAAAACCGTAGTTTAAAAAACAATCAAAATAAACAACTTTCATTCCATGAAACCAATAAGTAGGGATGTCCCTAGCAGTAATCAGATGTCACAAATCTGATGGAGTTTTCAATTTGTTTATCAGAGCCTCAGTTTTCAAGTTATGTCGAGTTTCATCTTGCTTCTCAATGCTAGTTAGGAGTCAAATTTCAACCAAGGGCATAAAAACCAAATCGAGCAATGAAATTGAATTATGTTTCCTCCTACAAGTGTGTTTGGGAAGGGATATATGATTGTGATTCCCATGCACTCGCTCGACACATTTTTGAAATTGTGCAGAAATTGCACTACACATCATTAAGGAAAACCCTAGTTTAGAAAACCATCAAAATAGACAATGTTCAATCCATGAAACCACCAGACAGTGGTGTCCCAAGAGGTACATGTGTAATCAGGAATATTTCACCTTCTATGGACAGAATTTGTTCCTCCGGTCTCAATGGTTCAGATCAATAACAAATGAGTGAACAACAAAGGATGAAGACCTTCCCTGGATGTCGTAGACACCTAGAATGTTGCTTCAATAGTGAACCTGTGTACCTGAAAATAGATCAAACATGCAAACACATCAAAGCTACCAGAAAATCATCTACTTATCCATGTTAGTGACTACGGAATCTAACAACATGTACATGTGAAATCAAAACAACAGTAATGTAGGATGGAAATTAGCTTTGCATTAACAATGTATGGAGAATCTTACAACCATTTCCTTAGTGTTGACAGGCATCTCCACAAAACAAACACTTCATCCCCATAAGCTCCAACTTTTCTCTCTATGCTCTTTAATGATTTGGACTAGGTAGTCAATCCAATAGCATAACAATACCTCTATAGTTCTCCCCCTCAACTATGGACATGAGATTGTATTTATAAGGCTCAATGGATAGGGATAGTTGAGATATTTGTGGATGAGGTGGCTCCAAAATCCTATGATGGGGGATCTCGAGCTCAAACTAACCCACAATGATAGGGATAAGGAAGGACATGAGGCTCATGATCTAGAAGCCTCGAGAAACTTCTCTCTTTCCCATTTTACCCAGGGTATCACTTTTTTCCTCTTATGATAGATCCGTTTAGATGAGAAACGATTTTGGACCAAAGACCATAGGTGGTGGCACCACTTCCTAAATAAAGGGTACAGGCCGTGCTGAGCAAGGTACCACTCATGGGCCACAAGGAAAGCATGGTGCTGAGTTTTTCAAAGTAAAACTGTCAAACAGAGAAAGTTTCCACTCTAAGTGCTGGGATTAAGGGCAAACATGGAGGTTAAGGGTCTTATCACATGGTGGTGATAGGATTTGGGTATAACAAAATGCCCCCGAAATCATGAGACTTAGAGGGATACTATAAGCGAGAGATTTAATAGAACAAGTTGTCACTTCCAGGTGAAAATGTCAGTTCAATTGGAGAATTTCGTCCAATAGGCATCTGTAGTACATCAATATATTTGACTCATAGACACATGTAACCAACTCATGGCTGCAGACTAATACAAGGTAGATCCATGAGAGGAATAAACAAGCATGGCTACTAGAATACAGTGTAGATCCATGTGATAGAGGACTCAAACTCAGACATAGCTACCATATATACAGGGTAGATCTATGTCATACAGATGCAAATTTGAGCATAGCCATGACCATACAAATGTGGATACATGCTAGATATACCAAACTCCATTGAAACCTGGGGAAAACAATGAGCACTAAACAAATACCTAGGGTCTTCAACTCATCTTCCACAAAGTATGATTCTATCCATGTGATTACAATGATCTAAACTCGAACATGGTAGAAACCACTTGATTACCAGCCAATGATGTGAACCGTTAACAAGTGTGAGGGAGATCACCATTGATATCAATGATTCCTGAGGTACTCTAGTACAATCTACTGAGGATGAGTAGATGTCCTGATGTCGAAAACCTAGTCCATTCTATCGATCAAAGTTCAATGATGTGAACCTATGTCGAGAGTGAGAGAATCTGTCATTAAGGCATACATATCTCAAGGTACTAAGTTTTGTTTCTAAGACTATTTCCCAGATGATGAGCTGATGTCAACGGGAATAGTCTCGTCAAAGGAGGGCCATGATGAGTCCCACATCAACGACATGAAACTCAGAATATAGTTCTTGAATGATGTGAATGTAGTAACCACAAGACTGGCTCAAAAGTACTGACACAGAGACTTTTTTGGCTGCAGAGGTAAACTTCTTCAACTTCCCTTTGAACATAGGGTGGCATGACAAAAGACTTGGCATCATGATTTTACTAGACAAACACACAGTGAAACAGTGGAGAATGAATTATTTTGAAAGACTCAAAGGAATGACATGACTCATGAAAGTGGATCGTCATGGAGATCAGCTGAATACCCAATTGACTAAAATGATATGCAGACAAGTGCCATGTTTAATAGTATCAACAAACTACTGCCATTTATTTGCAAAATGATTCTCTTCCCATTTACCCCATCATGATTGATGAGTGCCTCTTTTGAGTTTTACGAGTTCAAATAGGGTAACAAACACTCGGTATAGCTCGTCTGAAGACAAGTCCAAACTCATATGTTTTACGAACCTGAGAGAGGAGGGGTTCATTCCCAAAAAAGGGTCTCTCAATGTTTAATTTAATGAGTCCAATGAAATAAAACTCGATATTGTTCATGTTTAGAGAGTCTGAATGACCACAGAGGAAGACTCCAAAGGGTCTTTTTTCGTATCATTTAGTCCCTAAGGCCTGAAAAAGTATAAAATAATACCTTAGAGAAATCTTCCAACCATGATTGGCTGGAGTGTTCCTTTTTCATAAATAGTCTATTCAAACCAAAAAATAGATAACCTACTGTCAGAGAGATGACTCTTCAAATATTTTAATGAGTGTGAGGAAGACAACATCGCTCGACGATCTTTTCGTATTTAAGGAGCCCAAAAAGAGTTTAAAGAAGACTCCATTAGGTCTATTTTCACAATGATAGATTTTACGAGTCTGAAAAGAATCAGAAACGGACTCGAACCTTTGATACTAAGTTTCGATAGCGTGACCAAGGTGTCACAATAAACGCTCAATGACTTTTTTCGTTTTATGGTAGTACGAATAAGTCAAAAACGAACTCCCAAAACTTTACTTCTACTATTCTTCTATCCTGCAACGACTCAAAACAAGTGTTAAACGCGCTAATAACTAACATTAAAGGGTTACAACTGATAGATTTTGAATAATAAATGATTTCAAAACAAAACTATAGTATGTCAAACCCAAAAAATGTGTATAAAAGTCATGTAAATAGTGAAAAATCAAAACATTTTACTATTTACCCATATCGAAGAGCATTTGGAGCACTTTCCTGGTCAGATCTTCAACTGCTGGTATCGGGAGTTTCCACTGTCAGATTCGAGCACCGTCAGTCCCAGGTAATAGTATAGACCCTACTCTTTCCTTCTATAGCTTCAAATTTGATTTTTAATGGTGTTTTGGGATTGTATGGCAAGCCCTAAAATCGTGGGAGCGGGCATCGCTCTTATCCCTTGTGTGATAATCGGTACCTCGGTAGACCCGTGCCAAGAACATAGTGCACAGGAAGTGCCACCGCCTGTCTTCAATGGGGCACAGACAATGCCAACCATGAAAAAACAAAAACAGAGACACAAGGAAAACTAGCTCACTTCTTTTGATTTGGATGATTAAGAATGATTCTAATGAGTCTTGTGATTGTTTTTGGCAGGTTCTTGCTGATAAAAAACGGTTATATGGAAGGAAAGATAGCATGATAATGACGACACATTTGCTGATAGAAATGTGGGTTGCATAGCCGTATTGAGAGACTGTGGGTTTTTAAAAAAATTCTGCACACCTAGCATGGTATCACACGAGCAATTGCTAGAGCACATACTCCGGATGTGGAATCCGGAGCAACAATACTTCTAGGTTGGTGCTCACATTTTGATAGTGGAGGTATAGGGAATCTACTTCTTGACTGGACTTTAGAGACGGGTTTCTCCCATCTCACTGACTGGTTCCCATGGAAGGGATATTACCACACAAGATTTGATAGACCGTCATTGTATCCCTAGGACAAGGACATCGGGGAAGAAAATCCCCAAAAAATCAGTGATGGATGGACCTCTATGGACAGTATTGTTTACTATGTAGAGGTTTGCAGGAAGCCAAGGAGTGCATTAGGTTTCTAGAGCACATATGCTCTATGCCATAGAGGCCATGGCACCTACAGTTTTTGCCATGGTGCCTACAATTTTTAACTGGGTAGAAGCCCTGCTTCCAATCTTCAAGGATCAGCTGACCAAGAGTCGGTAGGGGGAACTGAAGTAGTTTGGTTTCAGTTCCATTCTAGCTTGATTCTTCTCTAATTGGGTTCCACAAATTAGCCCCCAGGTGGTCTTTATAGAGCTGAGAGCGCGGGACCCTCGCATGCAGAGGTGGTTCTGGATTATGGCTCGTACTAGAGCGAGCAGGGGGAAGGTAAAGTTCAATGACCCATTCTTTCGATGGTTGAGAGATCATATCCTCATGGTGGAGGATTATGCATATGCGGGCACTAACTTCAGCGTGACCCTAACCTACTGCTCCCGCTTGGTGGACAGTGGGGTGACATCGGTAAGAAGTAAAAACCCTAAAATGGAAATAGTTTTTTATGTTTTTGATGTTTTATATTTTTTATGTTAAGTAACGAGACTTGAATATTTTCATGTAGACATTAGAGAAACACGACTTGGGGGATATTCCCCATTGGATAGACGATCCGGAGCTCGTTTTTTACCTCAGGGTGATGATGTGACCGGGGAGTTAGAGGAAAACTTGGAGAGGTTGACCCTAGACATACCTAATGCTTCCATTGATGACCTCCCTCTGAGGTATCAGAGGCCTATAGTGGGAGTACCGAGTCGCTTTAGCAGACTTCTAGGTAGAGTATCCCAGGCAGTGATGTGTTACCATGAGCATCATCAAACGATGTTTGTATGATGTATCCACTGAAAGCTGATAGCTTCAGGATTTCGTATGGTGATTTTTACCTAAAATCCTACGTGCTTCAGATGAGGTCTCGTGACCTATTTTTTGTAAAACATGTTCATATATATATACAGACTTTTACCTTGTGTTTATACGTCTCAAATGGTGAATGTATTTTACAGGAGTTTTATGTGTCTTTAATTGTTTATTTACAATGAACCAAGTTTGATTTTCATGTCATGAATGGGAAATATGCCAATCTAGGACGTAATTAGCTAATGAGTCAGCAATTACATTATGTTCCTAGGGATATTCCTATAGGTGATAGTTCCAAATGAACTTTCTAACAAGCATAACCTCCATAAGAGACAGAGAAGCACCGCATTACGAATGGTGTAAACATGGTTTATATGACAAACCACTAGTTGTGAGTCCATCAAGACTACCAAATTGTGAACATTCTGGGAGGAAGAATCAGTCAAAATACCTATGACTAATCGATACTCGACGATGTTGTTGGTAGCGGGACCAATACAAATCACTCCTGAACTGACCAATTCGTAAGCTGGGGAATAAAGAACCCAAGCAGCTGAGGAAATATTCAAGGTGTGGCGGCAAGCACCATCAGCGAAGTCGTAGAAATCAATCTGCTCTGCATGACCAAAACATGGTATAAATAGATACGGACACTTAAACTCAAAACAATATTGAAAATGCTCAAGCACACTGAAATTCAAGCAATATACATATATACAAGATACTATTGAAGAGAGGTCTACGCATAGTACCTCTTTAGGTACATCCCATTGCGGGGCTTCCCAAAAGGGATTCCATCGTAGTCAATGAGCACGTAGGCCCCTTTCTCTAAAAATTTATAAATAATGAAAGGACCGTACCACATGGAATCAAACTTTCCTTTCACTAGTTTGTCATATCTCTAATTGTAAGTCAAAACTAGGTCATCCTTGTTGAAGGCACGAGGTTAGATAGATTTATCATACTGCACCTTGACGCATTTCTTGTGTGCCTCATTAGCCAAGGAAGCATCTCTCCTAGTTTCGTCAAGGTTGTTCAAGTATAACAATATCTCTTCCTCTACGGAATTGTCTGGGAGAAATTCGATGGCAAGTTTCAACGATGGAATATGACATTGAATCAGTAAGACAGCTTCGATTCCATAGAGAAGCTGGAAAGGTCTAAAACTAGTAGCTATTTTCACCAAATTCCTGTAATCCCAAAGAGAAGAAAAAAGGATATTGTGCCATTTGGATTGATGGTCTCCAACCATCCGACGAAGCATTGTTTTCAAAAATTTATTAATGGCCTCTACCTGACCATTAGCTTGTGGATAATAAGGCATAGAGTTTTCAGGGAGAAAACCTAGCTTGGCACTTAGCTCCTCCATCATTTGATTGTGGAAATGTGATCCGTGATCACTAACTATGGACTGCCGGACTCCAAATCTAGCTATGACATGATTGAACAAGAAGAGAACGGTAGTCTTACCATCTTCCACATAAGTAGGCATGGCTTCAGCCCACTTTGTAAAATAGTTAACGGATACAATGATGTAACCATGCCCCCAGCTAAGGTAGGCCTACAAAGCATATAATCAATCCCACATTTTGCAAATGGTCCAATGGCAATGACGGGGTGTAGCAGAGCAGGATGAGTGCACTTTTTTGGATAAAAATGTTGACAAGGTGGGGATTTCTTGATAGCCTCGTGACAGTCTTTAAAGACTAAAGGCCAGAAGTAGCCAATGTGAAGGATTTTCTGGGTTGTAGCCATCCTAGATAAATGGTCGCCACATGCTCCAGATTGGCAATCATTCAACACTTGTTCATCTTCCTCATGGGTGAGGTATCACCGAAGAACGGAATCCATCCCACATCTATACAAGGTTTCATTCAAGATGAGGTAGTATTTTGCATGGTGATGGATGCGACGGTGATCGTCATGGGATAGATTTGGCTAAATATTTTTGTTTGTAGATAAATTATAAAATCTCCATAGCATGGGTTAGTAGTGCTTATCAGGAACAAGAAATCATCTAGAAATGAACCACTGAGCTTAGATTTCGTCGAAGCACAAGGAAGATCACACATGAGCTCGAAAAAGACCAAGGATTTCTTTGATGTGGCTTTGGAAAATTCCAAATCAAACTCCTATAGTATGACTATCCATTAGGAGTACTTTCCCCCCAGCACCTGATGAGTCAGGATGTAATACATAGGGTTCTGGTCTGCCAATACAGTCGTTGTGCAGAGCAAAATTTAGTGATGAAATTTTTGAACAGCAATTACTGTGGCCAATGCTAATTTCTCCACACGTGAATATCAGGTTTCAGAATCCTTAAGATTCTTACTAGCATAGTAAATCACGTGCTCTTGACCATCAGGATTTTCCTACACCAAAACTATGACGATGGTAGTAGTGGAGGAAACAATATATAAGAGAAAATCCTTTGAATAATCTGGGGGGTGTATCGCAGGTGAATGAGTCAAAGCGTGTTTAAGATTATCAAAGGCTCATTGGGCTTGGTCATCCCAATAGAATGGAGTGTCCTTCTTCAGGAGACGCATATAACCGTGTGTTTTCTCTGCAAAATTGCACACGAAACAATGGAGAAAGTTTTCCTTCCCTTGCAAACTTTGGATTTCAATAAGATTGGTTGGGGCCGGTAGAGCTAAAATGGCGGCAATTTTCAAAGGGTCTATCTAGATTCCATTCTTAGAGACCGAAAAACCTAATAGGTGTCTTGTCTCAATGTAGAAAACACATTTATGC
Organism: Pseudotsuga menziesii; assembly: GCA_001517045.1. NCBI lineage: Eukaryota > Viridiplantae > Streptophyta > Pinopsida > Pinales > Pinaceae > Pseudotsuga > Pseudotsuga menziesii. Next base: position 182,896 of record LPNX011135887.1, on the reverse strand, counting down.
GGATTGAACCGTATATTATAATGACAGCATCTTCGAAAAATGTCTCTAAGATGACCAGGGTGGTCCTCCTGTCGCTTTGAATGAGTAGGGAGGTCATCAAGGTACGGTTCAACAAAATGTTTAATATCATGAAATGCATAAGACATCACATGCTGTAAAGTCGCTTGAGCATTTTTCAAGACAAATGGTAACTTCCTATATGAAAAGGTTCCCCGTGGGAAAATGAATGTCGTCTTGTGATGATAGGTGGGTAAAATCTCAATCTGATTATGACCAGAAAAGCCATCCATAAATGAGAAGATGACACTTCCGGCACAGTTGTCGATAATCTGATTGATATGCAGAGTATCAAAGTTGTCTTTGGGACAATCTTTATTCAATATCTAAAATTGATACAGACTCTAATGTTTCCCTTCTTTTTATTGATAGTGACAACGTTTGATACCCATTCCGTCAGGGGTATGAGATAAATAAACCCAGCTTTGAGAAGTTTCTCTATTTTCTCTTTAATAGTTGTGGCCTTCCGTGGATGGACTTGCCTTAGATTTTTCTTGATAGGTTTAGCAGTGTGATAGGTTTTAACTTCATGGACCACAATGGATGGGTCTATCCCCGGAATTTCTTCATAAGACTAGGAAAAAATATCGTGGAATTCTTTGAAAAATGGCTTGTATGCTTCAGATTCTTCTGTTTAGCAGTTCTTCCCGACATGAACATGCTCAATGGTACTAGGCTTGGCTGCTATGTCAAGTGGATTTGTTTGAGTAATGTTGCATAGGTTTCCTTTATAATATGTGTCTTGCAACAATATGGGACTCTCAGGTGTGTTGATAATATCAGTGGAAAATAGGGATGCAAAGTCATGGTTTACCGAGCTGGTATTGGGGAGGAACAACGATCTATGATGGTGATCCTCCTAGATAGATTCATTCGTATTCATGGTCTCCATAATGGACTCATTGGAAGGAAAATTATCAAAGAGATAATCCAGAATAGGAAGATATGGTTCTAACCAGTAAGGCAGGTGGTAAGAATCCGAAGCCACCAGATGAAGTTCATCGGTGTGATCATCAGAAAGGGTTTGAATGATGTTGTAAATTTCTTCATGCGGACTCAACGAGGTGGAATCAACAATTTGTTTTCCCTTAGGCTCATAATCAAATGATGCAATCATATTTACTGTCGTTGTGTCTGTGTTAGGAGGAGTGGATGGAAAAATCCCCATAAGGAATGAATCCTTCAACATGCCTACCCCAATCAACTGGTAAGGAGGAGGGGACTAACCTAGCATAGGGATGTTATTAGTTGTAGAGGTAGTAACATCTGGCATAAAAAAATCAAGCTAGTCAATGGTGACAATTCTCCCTAGATGCAGAAATTGGATAGTGCAAAATACCATCGAAGCAATAGCAGTCATGGCGTAAATCCAATTTCTTCTTAGGAGAAGGTTGTAATCTAACGGGGTGTCTACTACTTCTACTTGAATAGAAACAGTTTTTCCCCCAATCTCAACTGCAATGGATGATATGATACCATGAGGCTAGAAACCTCCTCCATCAAAGGCTTTCAGAGTCATAGGGGATGTTACAAGCTCGGGAGAGACAAGAGCTTTCCAACAAGACAGGGGCAAAACCAAAGTTTAAGCTCCTTCATCTAAGACAGTTCTAAAGAACTGATTTCCAACTACTTTCATGATGATTTGGAAAGCAAGTTTGTAAGGTATCCTAGACTTATAGTTCTCGACATTGAAATGAATCAAATTACTATTGTCCGGGTCCAAAGCTCCTAACGCCGTTAACAGGTTTTTGCTTTGTGTAGGACAACTTTGGAGCACTTCCAAGGTAGACATTACACATGGTTCCTAAGCGATATCTTCAACTACATTATAAAATTGAGTAGCTCAGGAATTAGGGTTAAAAATAAACTTCCTAAGAGTACTCTTGGGTGGACGCAAAACCATGTCAAGAGTAGGCTTCTCGATGGTTAGGGGGCAGTAGACGAGGAGTCGGGAGAACTAGTAGAGGGAGCTTTCCTTGAAGAAGAATTGTCTTCTTTCTTGTCTACGGGTTTGCCATAATTTTGACTTTGAGTTTGCAAACTAATAGTATTCAAGGACATCATGTGAATTTCATCTAAAGAACTAGAGTTTCCCTTATTAGACATGTAGTCTATCAGTTGTTGTTGAGAGGGAAAAGGATCCGTGAGAATTGCAAGTGCGGGATTTGTTTTCAAAAATTGGGTAATTTCGTACCAACGGGGACACTCTTTTGTGAAATGGTCACCTCCGCTTAGAAGACATGGATATTTTTCTTTTCTTTTCCCTTGATCATTATCGTTGGTGGTTGGTTTTGGATTCTTCTGTTGGTTTCCAGGTTTTTTATTTTTAGCTTTACCTTTCTTTTTATTGTTGTTGGGTGTTTGAATACTCTGAATAGAATTGACCTCGGCTAAAACCTTGGGAGTTGAAGGAGTAGGGGTGGCAGTTTGGGGTTTCTCGGTAGGTTTTTCTGCTGACGAGGACTGGATTGAACCAACAATCCCATCAACAGGGACTTCTACTAGTGAATTTGCAGGATCGGTGCTTGGGCGAGGAGTTTGAGGAATCAAGTCATACACAGTTCCAGACTGGGAATGGACCAAGTCTAGATATTGGGCTCGAATAATGGCTTTCTATTCAGTAATGGCACCACCCATAGCCACATCTTGAGAAATTAGAGGCAACAAATATTTAGTAAACCAATCAGCTAATAAATGATCCAGAATAGGAGCCTTAATAAGTCTTCTCTGCCTTCTCCACTTGTGGATATGATCAGATATGTGGGTGGGAGGTGTTTTGTTGTAGAGAAGTTAAGAGATCAGTACCCATTTCATAATATATAGGAATCTTAAAGTGTGTAAGAAATAAAATTGCCAATGAGCCAAAATCCACAAACGAATGTTGCGGAAGTTCGATGTACCATTTCACGGCCATACCGATCAAAGTTCGTTGAAAGAGTCTTAAGCGAACTAAATCATCCATAAGGGAGTTTGAAGAACACCACAGATGGAATGTCATGACATGATTTTTTGGGTTGTCTCCTTGCTTCCCATTGAACTTTGGAATGTCTAATGGTAACTTTACTTGAATGGGAGGCTACGAGGGGTTATGTCGAATGGGTTCATTAATCAACTTTGACAAATCAGGCAAGTCCAAATTTGCTAGGAAAGGTAACTGACGATTAGGTTGCACATACTAGTAATATTGATATGGCATATAGGTACCAGTAGGACTGTAAGTAGACCGATAAACAATTTTTTGTGACAAAGAACTACTAGAAAATCCACCCATAGGGGGTTGATTTCTGGGAACAGGACCGTTAGGACCACCAGGGCCTCTGGGAGGAGGACCACCAGGGCCTCTAGGATGACCAAGACTATTGGGACCACCAGGAGGTGGACCAACTGACCCTTCGGGACCTATCAGAGGAAAACCTCCAGAGCCTCCAGAACCACTAGGGGGAGGGCCACTAGACCCTCCAAGGCCATTACGAGGAAAGCCACCAGGTGCCCTAGGACCACTGGATCATTACGACCATAAGGAGGAAAGCCACCCAGTCCTCCAAGACCATTAGGCCCCCCAGGGGGATTACCTCCATAAGGCGCTCCTCCAGCACCTCCTGCAGTATGTATAGGTATTCCCCCCATAGCTAGCATGTAGGACCAGTTAGGTTTCCCCCATGGCGTAAAAGAATTACTAGGATATGGAATTGAAGCATAAGGGATTCCTGTTGGTTTGGGTGGATAATTAATGTTTCCTACAGGTACTCGATTTTCTTTATAGCCATAACCCCAAGAGGTTTGAGTGGTTACAGGTTGCGCCCCCAAGGGCTGACCTAAACTGGATGGGGGGTTAACCACATTAGTGTGGGTGGGAGGGACATAAAGTATAGATTACTCTATACTAGAGGTATGTCCCTGACTAGATACAATTCCGATGCCAGATAACGTAGGTCGTGTCGAGGGTTGCCTTCGAGCACTAAAAGTTAATGATGAAACAGGAATTGAGTGTTGAGCCCCAGGTGCAAAATATCTGGGAGGATTGGGAACAGACATAATATGGGAGGCGGTGGGGTTGGAATTTTGACCTAGATTAAGTAGAGTCACTATGTGATCTAGAATCGATTCAATGGGTCTCATAGAATCAGAAAGTGAGCGAAATCCCATAGGAACAACTGCGGAACGTGGTGGTGGTGTGCCTAATATGTCATCTATTTTCTTTTAAATCTCCTGTGTACGGAGAATGGTTTTTTGGTATTGTCTACATTCTTATTCATCTAGTGAAACTTCTTCAGAAAATTTTAAACGGGTGCCAAATGAGGCAATGGCTTGTCCTATAGAGGTATCCCAAAATGACGCATTGGGACCATAATCTGGATGGGTAGTATCATCAACATGACCTTCTGTGGGAGAATGGAAGGAATTATTACCCCGAGAAGGTTGTTGGACCAAGGGAGGTGAGTATGAAGGATATGGTCCTCTGTTTTCTACAACCACATATTCTCCCACTTGGGAGGTGGTAGCAGCTCCTTGCTCAATAGCTTCCATTGGATTTTCTCCTAAAACAGGAGTAAAATCAAGTGGCAAGCCTCGTACTCTTCTGGACTATCTTAGCTCAGCTAGTTTGTATTGCTCCTATCTAACCTAGGGTCTCAGAAAACTAGAAAACACACCAAAAATTTCCCTACTCAAGCGATAGGCCATACAAGCAAACTTAAATGGCAGGAGTAGTTCAGATAGTCATGTCTCTCACTAGGATTGTCAAGAAGGTGCCACTCATGATATACCTCAAGGGTACGTGCATAGTAATCTCCCTGAATGTTGTTTTAGGTGTATGGCTCCAAGCAAGATGGCCAAAGGGATTTTCTCAAATGGATAACGTATCCTAGTGGGGTCTTCTGATATACACAAGGTACATGGGAGCTCGAATCGGTAATAGTGATGTCTAATGCATAACTGTAAACAAGGGGCCTTCTAATATACAATTGAGTATGTGAAGTACCTTTCTATATACCTTAAGGGTATGTGAAAGGCTATTCGATATATCGACGATACGTGGAAGAACCGCGCGAGTCCAGGGATATATTGCAGACAAGTAATGACAGCTCCTATGCTTAACGACGCCCGAACACGTCTCTAACCTATCACTCAAATTGTTATGTAAATTTTATCCTATAACTACTATTAATTTTAAAGTGAACAATTAGGTGAATGCATGGAATTTTGACAAAAAAAGTAAAACCATGTAGTATGCATATGCAAATATTTCACTTTACCATTCATGGTCTGCCTACCTATGGGAGGGAAAGAGAGTATTTTCTTTTGTTTCGAAAACCAAAAATTTCCAAACAACTATTTTGAAAAAATCAAAATCAAAGACAAGCAACACTTTCCAAACTCATTTCTCTTTTCTGAAAGAAATCAAAAGGGGAAGAGTCTCTTTTCCTAAAAGAAAAACAAGAAGCACACTACATGCATATGCACTCTATTTTTTCAATTTTTCTTAAAACATAGATAGATCTAACTTAAAACTACAATATATATTTTTTATTTTGATGAGATAGTACTAATGCAAAAGAGACAAAAGAACACAAAGGATCTGAAAGCTTGTGAGGCTAATCAAAGATCCAATGTCTTATGCTCAACAATGATAATGACCTAATATACATAAAAAAAAACCTTTTTAACAAACAAAAAGAAGTCCTCTATGAAAACAAAAAATGAAATCAAGATGCTAATCAAAAGGTCTTTCTTTCAGTCTTTATAACAGAAATGAAAAGAGAAATCACTACAGCCTAAGCTTTCAAAAAGAATTCCTTTCACAATCGCAACCAACAAGCATGGAAGAAAATGAATTAACAACAAGCCTAGTCTAGCTTTCGAATTCTTCAATCAAACCAATATTTTTCCATAGAATTTAAAACCATAAGCATTCAGACTCTAACACACAAGCCTGGCAGTGCAGGGCTGAAAGCAAACAAATTCAATTTTTTGCAAAAAATGAGAAAAAATAGTCTTGGAACAAGGCCTACCTGGCACCGCACTGGAGGGGTCTTAACAAAGCGGTTCTGGACGAGCATCACTTCTAGATAACAGGACTTAGACGGTGGCACAGCATTTGGCCAATGGAGTTCAGGTGGTGGCATCGATTGTTGCCAACAGTGCATGAGTGGTTCCCTGAATAGATCCAAAACACAAAAGAGAATGAAAGATCAAGTCAGAAATTGATCAGATAAAGGAAAATATTGATGGACTGACAGTCAAAAAGAGCACAAAAAGTAGAAATAATTCAGATCTGAAAGTTTCAAACCAAAATTCATTGAGTCAAACGGCATATCTAACATAAGAGAGTTGGATATGGAGCCTGAATTCAGACAAGAGTTCAAGAACTAAGGAAGATCATATCAACTGAAATATGCATTATTCCCCAGTGGAGTCACCAGATTTGTAATCAAGAATATTTCACCTTCTACGGATAGAAGTTGTTCCTCTAGTCTGAATGGTTCAGATCCAGAACAAATGAGTTAACGACAAAGGATGAAGACCTTCCCTGGATGTTGTAGACACCTATAATGCTTCTTCGATAGTGAACCTGTGTACCTGCAAATAGATCAAACATGAAAACACATCAAAGCTACCAGAAAATCATCTACTTATCCATGTTAGTGACTAAGGAATTAACAACATGTACATGTGAAATCAAAACAATAGTAATGTGGGATGAAAATAAGCTTTGCATTAAGAATGTATGGAGAAGCTTGCAACCATTTCCTTAGTGTTGACAAGAAACTCCATTAAACAAACACTTCATTCCCATTAGCTCCAACTTTTCTCTCTATATTCTCCAATTATTTGGACTAGGAAGTCAATCCAACAGCATAACAATACCTCTATAGTTCTCCCCCTCAACTATGGACATGAGCTTGTATTTATAAGGCTCAATGGATAGGGATAATTGAGAGATTTGTGGATGAGGTGGATCCAAGATCCTATGATGGGGGATCTTGAGCTCAAACTAACCCACAATGACAGGTATAAGAGAGGACACGAGGCTCATGATCTAGAAGCCTTGGGAAACCTCTATTTTTCCCATTTTACCTAGGGTACTACTTCTATCCTCTTATGACAGAGCGGTTTAGATGAGAAACACTTTTGGTCAGAAGACCATAGGCGATGGCACCACTTCCTGAAAATAGGGTAGGGGCGGTGCTGAGAAAGGTACCACTCATGGGCCACAAGGAAAGTGCATTGCCAAGTTTTTCAAAGTAAAACTATCAAACAGAGCAGGTTTCCACTCTAAGTGCTAGGATTAAGGGAAAACATGGAATTTAAGGGTCTTATCACATGGTGGTGACAGGATTTGGGTATAACAATGTGGATTTCATGAATCAAACGGAACTAATGTTTTTTCCATCGGAGCCATGATTTTCGATTTATAGTGATTTACATCTTGCTTACCAAGGCCATTAAGGGACACCGAGCAAATTTCAACCAGGAGCATAAAAACCAAACCAAGCAACATAATTGAGTTTCGTTGCTTCTTGGAGGTGTTTTTTGGAAAGGGAGAGATTAATGAGATTCCCATACAGTTGTTGCGCACATTTTACAAGGGTGTCCCAAGTGGTACTCAGATGTCATGAATCTAATGGAACTAATGGTTTCTCCATCAAAGCCTTGGTTTTCAATTTATGGTGATTTTTATCTATCTTCTCAAGGTCATTCAGGTACACCAGACAAATTTAAACAAGGGCATAAAAACCAAACCGAGCAAGGAAATTGAGTTAGGTTACCTATTGCATGTGTGTTCGGCCAAGGGAGAGATAATTGTGATGCACATGCACTCACTTGACACATTTTTCAAAATATTGGATTATTGTGCAGAAATTGCACTACACGTCACTTAGTAAAACCCTAGCTTAGAAACCGTCAAAATATACAATGCTAGGTCAATAAAACCACCAAAAAGGGGTTTCTCTAGTGGTAATATGATGTCACATATCCAACAGAGCTGACTGTTTGTCCATTCGAACCTTGATTTTCAAGTTATGGAGAGTTTCATCTTTCTTACCAATGTCATTTAGGGAAACAATACAAATTTCAACGAGGAGCATAAAAAACAAACCAAGCAATAGAATTGAGTTCCATTTCCTCCAACAAGTGTGTTTGGGTAAGGGTGAGATGATTTTGATTCCCAAACACTTATTGGGAACATTTTTAAAATATGAGCCTATCTTATAAAAATTGCACTTCACGTCACTTATCAAAACCCTATTTTAGAAAACCAACAAAAAATACAACTTTTGGTCCATGAAGCCACTGAGAAAGGGTGTCCCTGGTGGTACTTGGATGTCATGAATCCAACAGAATGGCCATATTTTATGTTGATGTATTTGTAACTTTGGAAGATATTCTAATGTGTATCATCATTGTATTTTGTTGTACCCCCATTAGAGATGTGATTACCCCCTTGCAGGATGTTTTATTGTGTCTAGACCTTGAGGTACAACCTCCATTGTAAGTCATGGAAATAATCCCGAGTGTAACATCATATAATTTTTATTTGGATCCTCTCTGGGAGAATTTGGCCCTATTAGGGAAGACATGTGTGCCCCAGTCTTATGTTTGGTCAATGACTTTAAAGGGTATAAATAGGGAGGCACTCTCCCTCATTTATACACTCCTTCCACTCTGAAGGGAGGAAAGATTGATAGCTCTTGAATACTTCTTATTACTTCTTTTGATAATATTACTATTCTAAAGAAGTTTGTGGGGTTTTACCCTTAATGGTTTCCCCAATGAAAATATTTGTGTTTTGTCTATCTTTTATATCTCATGCATCTTGTTGTACTTGTCATTCTTTTAGATAGAGATCATAGATAGTCTAATTATATCTAAAGAAAAAAACTACCAAGGTATTCGATCCTCTCTAAAAGAAGGCATTGTGCATCTAAGGAAACTAAGGGTTCCTACTTCAAGGTGTTCTCTCCATATATCATCACGAAAAGAGGGCTAGGCTAACCCACCTCACTAGGGGCATATTTTAGTGGAGACAATTTTTTGAATTGGAGAAGTTTCATTTTTGACCATGTCACTGCTGCTTGGAGGAACTAGGGAATCAAGTTTCGAAGGCTTCCCACCTCAATTTGCAGAAAGTGATCTAGATGAGAAAATCGCCTCAAGGAGGTGCATCTTTCTGTCCAAAAAAATTCCCAAACTCGAATTTTAGAAAATTAGGGTTTCTCTAAAAAAAACTTTGGTTAGTTAGCTCAAAAACCAGGTCAGACACCTCAATCGATAAGATCTAAATATTTTCTATTTCAATTTGAGGTTCTCATTTGAAAATATGACTCATCATACTCATCTTGAGGACAAGCTTGGAGGGTCTGATAACTTCCGAGCATGGAAGTACAAAATATCCTTGATCCTTAAAGAGAATGATTTTGATTAGTTCAACAATGGATAAGTTCTAGAACCATAGGAATATGAGGCTAAGGATGCTTATAAGAGAAGCGCAGATAAGGATAAGAGAATCATTGCATATTATATTAAGGATAACATCATCCCCCATGTGTCTTCATTCAAGACACCAAAAGAAGTATATGATTATTTGACAAATATGTTTGAAGGAAAGAACATCAACTAGAAAATGACTTTGAGGAACCAATTGAAGAATGTGAAGATACATAACTCTGAGACTATATAGTCTTAATTCACAAGGGTTTCTCAAATCAAATAAAAACTTGAATCCATTGAAGAAAATGTCGAAGAAGGATAAATATTAATGACTACCTTGAATGGTCTCCCTAGATCATGGAACTCATTCATTTAAGGGATTTGTGCAAGAAGGTAGGTTATCTCTTTAGCGGACTTTGAGAAGAATGTGCAAAATAAGAAGCTAGACTTGTGACAAGAGAAGGAAAAATGGGAGCAACTGGAAATCAATCTCTCACAGTTCACACCAGAAAGAAATTCAAGACTAAGGAGAAGAAGGAGAACATTCATCACAACAAGTAGAGGAACAAGAAATTGAAGAAGACCAAAAGAGATACTTCAAATGTTTGATGCTATACTTGTGATGAAAAAGGACACTTTGCAAGAGATAGTCCCATCGGGAATAGGAGACACCATGCTCATGTTTCCGAAGATGATGAACCAACAAACAAAATAGTAATACAAGAGAAGGATGATTCAGATGAATAAGATGTGCTAATATCATCACTTACTAGCACTATGTCACACAGAACAAATTATTGGCTTGTGGATAGTGGAGCTTCTAAACATATGATGGGATACAAGGAATCATTCATTAATATGTATGAGCATGACTCACCTCACAAGGTAAAACTTCGGGATGACTGTCAATACCCCATAAAAGGGAGTGGAGAATATTCATTAAATATTGACTCTAGGAAATCATTGAAGATGAAGTATGTGTTATATGTTCCAGGATTGAAGAAGAATCTCCTCTACATTTATGCACTAGATTCAAAAGGGATTAGGGTTTCTTTTGTCGATGGCCAAGTTCTAATGTGGCCCGAAGGAAATACAATAGAAGATGCAATAGTTACTTGACAACAAGATGGAGGCTTGTATAAGCTGAAGGGAGATCCTGAACAAGCACTAGTTCATGAGTCGATTGACCCAAGTGAACTATGGCACAGAAGGCTGGAACATGTGCACTACATCACACGACTGATGGAAAGAAAAGCAATCTCATCACTACTAGAGATACATGAAAAGCATGAAATCATTTGCAAGGGATGTGCATAAGGAAAGAATGTGAAGAAAACATTTTCCAGCAGTGAGAAAAAGGAAAAAAGGAATACTGCAAATAGTACACTCGAATGTATTTTGACCTATGTCCTCTAGTTCATTAAGCAGGTATGTGTATTATGTTTCCTTTATACATGATTTCTCACATAATACTTGGATATATTTATTGAAATAGAAAAGTGAAGTTTTTAGTAAGTTCAAGGAATATAAATCCTTGGTTGAGAACCAAACAGATAATGGATCCATTATGGTCTCAATCCATTATCTGACCATAATGGATCGAGACTCTATGGTTAGATAATGGTAGAGAGTTCACTTCAGAAGAATTCAAGGAACTATGCAGAGAGTCTGGGATTAAGATGGAGTTGAGAAATCTATACAATCCTCAATGGAATGGGTCTATAGATCAAAATAACTGAACCATCATGGAGGCGGCAAGAGCATATCCCAAAGGAAAAAAGGACCAAGATCGATCCTTTTGGGAGGAAAAGTATCTTCATAGCATATAGTGATACATCAAAGGCCTACCGAATATACTTCTCACAATTCAAAAAGATCGACATCAATAGAGATGTAACCTTTGGTGAAGACTCAACATACTTCAGATCTAGGAAGACACCCATCAAGGAGGTCGAGTAACCTGAAGAGATGAGAGGCCGAGATATGGAAATTGGAGAAGAAATTCTAGAGGACCATGAAGATCATGACATGACATAACCACAAGAGCCGAAAGATACATTCCTTGAGAAGGACTCCCCTAAGAGAAGACTAGCATGGGAACGGGAGATCTTATGAGAAGAGGAAATGTATGGTGCTCCAGAGGGAATACATAGAGAGATAAAGAGGGAAAATACCTACAATAGTTATGTGGCCCTACTGTCTGACATCATTGATAGAGAACCTTCCACCTATCAAGAGGATACATAAAAGAAAGAATGGAAGGATGCAATGATCAAGGAATATTAATCAACCACGAAGAATGATGTCTGGGAGATTGTTCTAAGACTAGAGAAGAATTATTTCATGACATCGAAGTGGATCTAAAAGATCAAGCATGATGCAAAGGGAAACATAGAGAAATATAAGGAGAGATTTGTAGCATGCGGCTTCTCACATAAACAAGGCATAGACTCCAAAAATAAATGTGTACCTGTGGCAAGGTACACTTCCATTAGGACCATACTTGCTTTGGAAGAAGTTCTGAATAGGAAAATACACCAGATGGATGTGAAGACAACTTTCTTGAATGGTGTAGTCAAGGAGGAAGTCTATGTGGAACAACCACTAGGATTCGAGACACATGACAAGAATACCCATGTGTGTAAATTGAAGAGAGCCTTTTATGGATTGAAATAAGCACTGAGGACATGGTTTGGTAGGATGGATAGCTTCTTGATGAGATTGGAATTTACTAAGAGTAAATAAGATTCCAACCTCTACTTCAAGGTAGAAGACAAAAGAAAAGTGATACTCCTGCTATATGTTGAAGACTTATTTCTAATAGGTAAAGAGGAACTCATTAGATATGAAAATAGGAGAATTCCTAATGAGTTCGAGATGAAATACCTAGGTATGATGCTCTACTTCTTAGGAATGGAGGTGTGGAAAAGTACAGATGGGATCTTCCTTGGGAAAGAAAACTATGTAGTGGATATTCTAAAAATATTTGCAACGTTGGACTGCAAGGTGATGGCACACCAACGGAATTTAACTTGAAGATCTTGAGAGGTGCTTCATTTAGCACGGACGATGCCACAATGTAGCGTGAGATGATTGGATCATTGATGTATTAGAAAAATATTATACTATACATATGATTTCCGATGAACACCCTGAGTCAGTTCCTCGGGGATCCAAGACACGTTCACCTGATAGCTTCAAAGCATATGATGAGGTACCAAAAAGGTACAGTGGATTATGGGCTCAAATATGATGTAAATAAGAATATTAACCTACATGGTTAGGTTGATTCAGATTGGGAAAGTGGCGCCACTGATAGAAAGAGAACCTCGGGTTATTTCTTCAGTTTGGGATCTAGCATGATCTGTTGTTTCAGCAGGAATCAATATTGTGTGGCTAAGTAGAGATGAGGTAGAGTATGTTGTTACTTGCTCAGCTAGTTGCAAAGGAAGTGTGGCTTTGAAAGCCACTGTATAACTTGTTTGATATTCGGTTGGATGTGACTTGTATATTCTGCGACAATAAGAATTGCATGAAGATGTCATAAAATAATGTGTTCCATTACAAGTCAAAGCACATCGACATCAAGTTACACTATAGCAGGTAAATGGTACAGATAGGAGCAGTGAAGCTCAAGTATGTGGAAATGAAGGAGCAGATAGACAATGTGTTGACCAAGCCTCTTACGAGAGTGAATTTCAAGTACTTTAGAGAAAGAATTGGCATGATCCAAATCAAGATCCCTGCAAAGAGGGAGTGATGTGCTCTAGAAAATCTAGAGAGGCATGTTATATGAGCGTAAAATCCTAGTGAATATCATAGGTTTCTCATACGTAATCAGTCCTATAGGTTCTTGTTGGATGTAATCAGTCCTGGAAAAGCTCATAGGTTATCATTGGATGTAATCAGTCTGGATATGTTACAGAAGCATAATATCTCATATGGGAAATGAGACAGGATGTCTGAGTCAAAAAATATTGGTGCAACACGATGATCAGATGTAATAAGTCGTGTAGGTTGTTCTCAGATGTAATCAGTCCTAGCAAAGCTCAGAGGTTATCCTTGGACGTAATCAGTCCAGTGATGGGTTATCGGAATGTAAAAATGAGACCTCACATGGTACGTAGGTTATTCATATGTAATATGCCCCATGGATTTTTTTGTGTAAAAATGAGAGTTGGCGTGGTACACAGGTTACTTAGATGTAATACAGCCCAAAGTTTACCTGAACAGAAAAGATCATGGATGCAGGTTGTTTAGATGCAATCTCTTGAGGTTCACCTAGAACATAAAAGATCCTCATGCAGCCAATTATTGGGTTGTAATCATTCCTTACATATATATCCATGTATGTTTGTTACCATGTTGAGATGATAAGGTCACAAAGCACGAGAGGTGCACTTAGGGGGTTCTCTGAAAGAACATGGTTTGATCGTGGATACTTTGTTTGTTTTGTTTTCTCTTGTGCAGGAGAAAAGATATGATCTGGAGACGATGAGAAGAAGGTAGAAGACGTGAGTTATTGTTGTGGAAATGTAAATAATTTCCTGGATATTTCCTACGTGATGTCTTAGTCAAGATGTGACGAAGACTTGGCATAGGACTAGGCCTACATCCAACATGAAAAGGGGAAGTTTAACATTTGGTGCTTGTGTTTTGTTCTATATATGAACCATTCAGAATAGGGAAACAACTCCTATCTATAGGAGGTGTGTAAATTCGGCTAACAAGTTTGTACCTCAAGGTCTAGACACAATTAAGACAACACACGAGGGGGTAAGAAAATCCCCAGTGGGGGTACAACAACATCCATTGATAATGCACATTAGAATATTTTATGAAGTTACAAATACAACAACACTCCCTTTTAACTAGGAAGGTATTCTCTCTTTTCATATTCATCAACACATTTGATTAGGTTTTCATCACAGAGTCATCATCACGGAGTCATAGAGTCATCATCATAGTTGCTTCCATCATCATCTTATTATTTGATCATTGTACTATACTTTCATTAGAGGTTTGTATAGAGCCAACCCTTTTTCATGTTGAATGTATGCCTAGTCCTCTGCCAAGTATTGATCACATCTCGAGGTTGTTCAGGACCTTCTTTACATTTTCAAATGTCTATAGGTGTTGAACAGGGCATTATCGGCCTGAGCATCGCTTCTTGTACATAGAAACAGAATGGTGAAACCGCTTCTACAGGTTCACACCAGAGTGCTATCATCTCCAACGCCACTTCTTTCACATAGAAACAAAGCGGTGGCACTTCCCTATTCTAACAGGGAAATGGCGGTGACAGCTCCAGAACTACACTTATATTACAACCCAGGAGTGGTGCCCGAGATGGTGATTTGAAAAATAAAAAGTCAACAGAAAAGTAAGTTACAGACTGAAAAATGAACCCAAAAAATAACCAGAAAAACCAATGAGCCAAAAATATGAATATCCAAAGGGTGATAGAGGCAAAACAATCAAATTCAAAGCAGATCTATAGATCTATCTATTGAAAAAGTAGATCTACAAATTAAAAATGAAGGTGGGAGTTTCAACTTACCAAAGATTCAGAATTCGAAGTAGTCCCCAGTGGATTCGCCACTTTTGTTAGCCAAAAATACGTACCTCCGGTGGACAGGAGTTGTTTCCATAGTCTAAATGGTTTATATCTAGAATAGAAGACAAACACCAAATGTTAAACTTCCCCTAGATCTGGTTAATCACTTGAATGAAATGTCATGATACTTCTCTCAAAGGTTGTCCTCACTATCCTTGAAGCTTTTTGTATAAGAACCTGTAAAACATGGAAGACAACAAGAGAAAGATGATAGAATACAATATAATAACTAGATCTATGTTCATGACCAAGAAATCAAGAAATATATACAAATGAAACAGTAAATATGGGAAAGAAAAGACATTTTTTATTAGAAATGATTGGAGAGACTACAACCTTTATGCATTGATGTTGAGAGTTCCTTCTAATGGATCCTTTCCTCTAACTTCGCCTTTCCTCCAATAGCTCAAGAATTGTTTTGGTAGAGTGTGGGTATGCAACAGGGTATTTTTTAAGGATTCTAATATTACACTTAAGTATAGTATTCTAGGCAATTGTTCTGGATTGAAAAAACATGTTTATAGATAGGTAGGCAAATATTAAATATGAAACATAAAATTAACACTGAAATGTGTAAATTTTGGTGAATATTATGATAAAAAAACACATTTTATGTAAATGTAGGAAATATTAGACACTAAATAGCGAATTTATTTTTTGGAAAAACCCAAAAAATAGCCAATTGGAGAAATTTTGCCACTAAAACTTACCCTAGTATGCAACACAATTTGTCCTCTTCTCTCCCATGGGGGATGAGCCAATATTTAAAGGAATGGAAAGATAAGTATGGCTGAGGATCTCATGGGTGAGGTGGATATAATATCCAAAAAGGGAGGATCTCGAGCTCCAGGTGGTTCCTATGTGGAAATTGAACCCAAGAGATAGAACAATTACACTCACAAAATTGCTAATCAAACATGCAAAATTAACATCAAAGGAGACATAAATTCGAGCATAACACTAATCTGTATTGAATAAGTGTACAATAGAAAAACTTTTGAAGTAATAGGTTTCTGCAATATATAATTACATGAGAGATTTGAATGCATAAGAATGCCATTCGAAAAGGTCAAAAAGTAGGCTTACTAAATCTAGTCAAATCCCCCATAAGTGCATAAAGCAGTTTCCAAATCCACCAAGATGCTCATGAATTGGATAAGTCAAGTAGGAAATCTAATGAGGGATGGAAAGAAAACCCATACATGCTTTTATTAGAAGAAAAGGAGGGAGGATGATGTGGGCAAAAAACAAGTCAAGTACACCTACTCTAGCTTTTCCTTTAACCTTAATTCTCAATAAAACAAGCAGCTTTTCAGAAAAAGTAGATATGCACTTTGGAGGATCTAGAATAAAGTAGACATGCTAAATATGGTTTCCAGGAGGTTTCCCAAGTGCTCCATGACTCATTTTTAGCAATTTTTGACTTCTAAGACATGTAGAAGGCAACTAGCATAGAGTGGAATCTAGGAGACTAGGTAATATGACAAAAATGATTTAATTAATGTCTAAGGTAGGTAACTATGGGTTTATTATTCTAACACCCCCCCTTAATCCTGAATTTATGAGTAAATATTAGAAAACTATAGGTCCTAAGAACAATTCTTAGTCACCCTTTACATACTGCTTGTCCATACAACCAAGGAAAGAGGCAAAAACCCAATGGGAAAATACTCCCTTAAACATGGACAGGAAAAACAAAATTTGGAAATCTTGTCATCAATAATGCTTCAAAGCATGATCAACAATCCCCAACAGTGATTTGAGATTACTGAATGTCTTCTCACAAAATAATTTGGTGAAGTGTATGCTACTTGTTCTGAAGATGCACATAAGAGTAGATGAATGGTACCATCATGCACAAGCTGTCTAATGTAGTGCATATGGATCCTTTTGGCTGTCCTCCAGTGGATCTCATGAGGCCCATCCATGTATCTTGAATCCACACTAACTGAATAAGATAGATCAGGTTGAGTGTGTGTAAGATAAACCAAACACCCAATCAACTGCCTATACAGTGCATTATTTACCATAGGAGAAGAACATGCTTCTTCAAGCTTAACTCCTGAAAGGAAGGGAGTCTTGCTTGGCTTGCAATATTTCATGTTGAAATTGTTTAGAAAATATAATGAATACTTGGACTAAGTTAATTTTATTCCATGTTGGGATTGAGCAATTTTGAGACCCAAAAATTGGCTCAACAATCCCAAATATGTCATAGAAAATGCATGGTTCATTGCATCCTTCAAGCAGGCAATCTCTTTCTTTGAACTTCCTGTAATCAGAAGGTCATCCACATACAAGACAATAATCAACAAAGAACCATGAATTAGCTTCAAATATACATTATTATTAGACTTGCATTGAACAAAACTCAATGACAGCAGAAAGCCATCAATCTTGGCATACCAAGCCCTAGGGGCTTGCTTGATCCCATACAATGATTTATTTAACCTACACACTAAATATGGATTAGAAATAAACCATTCAAGTTTCTGCATGTAAATCTCTTCAGTGAGATCTCCATTTATGAAAGCAAACTTCACATCCATGTGATGTACCTCCCACTGCTTCGAAGCTGCAATGGCTAAAGCTAGCCTTATGGAGTCCATCTTTGCCACTGGTGCAAAGGTTTCATTTTATTCAATACCATGTACTTCTGAGTAGCGATTGGATACAAATATTTCCTTATATTTCAAAGGTGAACCATCCGCATCAAACTTAGTCTTGAAAACCCACTTACATTGAACTAGCTTCCTCCCTGGAGGAAGATCAACCAGCTCCCAAGTGTTGTTCTTCTGGAGCGAGCTGAATGCTTCTTACATGGCTGTTTTCCATATTGGATCATGTGATGCATATTCATATGTATGTGGATATAATTCAACCATCAGATATCACTTCGCAGCAAATAAAGGATCTTTCATACAAAGGGCACTCTCAAACTGAGATATATTCCTCCTAGTGTCACTAGGATTTCCAGCTAGTTCCCCTGCTGCATGAATGGTCTTTTCTGCCCATTTTTATCTTGTAGGACTATCAGGATCTGCAATAAAATCATCATTATCAGACATATCATAATAATCAAACTCATTAGTCTCTCCACTTACAATCAATGGATCTAGTGGTGAAGAAGACTCTCCAACTTCAACTGCTACTAAAGTCTCTTCTTGGAACTGAACACTTCTTTCAATGAAAGATTTGTTAGTGCTCAATTTTATCAGCTTGTACCCTTTTGAATATTCATAATACCCAACAAATAGGAACTCTTGGCTTTGGGGCTGAAAATCCTTCCTCTTTTCAGTTGGAATTCTAGCCCAAGCCTTTGAGCCAAAAATCCTAAAATGGGTCACATCTGGCTTGTGCCCACTCCAAGCTTCTAAAGGAGTCATACCATCAAGTTCCTTATGAGGAACCCTATTATGGATGTAGGATGCACATTTTATAGCCTCAGCCCAAAACTTTGGTGGCAATGTCTTAGCCTCCATCATGCAGGTTGCCATCTCCTTCAGTGACCTATTCTTTGTCTCAGTAACACCATTTTGATGTGGTGTGTAAGGGATCGAATGTTGCATCTAAATACCTACATATTTACAATACTGAATGAACTTAGACTTGACATACTCACCACCATTTTCATATATGAGGATCTTGAGTTTCCTCCCATACCGATTTTCAACCAAGGCTTTAAAGGCTTTGAAGAGGTCAAAAACTTCAGACTTCTGCTTTAGGAAGTAAACCTAACAATACCTAGAAAATTCATCTATGAAGGTCAGTGCATATTTGTCTTGAATCATATACATATGAGGAAATGGACCAGAAATGTCACTATGGATCATCTCAAGAGGTGTAGAGGTTCTCTCATGACTAGCTCTCTCAAATTTGTGCTCTGGGTGTTTTCCTAGGACACAACCTTGACATACTCCCTTGGAAAACTTGATCTTTGGTAACCCTATGACCATATCATTTTCACTCAAATCAGAAATATAATTGTAGTTAATATGGCCAAATATTTCATGCCAAATCTTGCTTGCCTCATTAGCAGGAATCAGAAGAGCAGAGGTGTTTGAGTAGGGTAGAAAATGGGAAAACATGTATACCTTCGAAGTGTGATCAACAACACCTTTTGCTATGACTTTACGATTCAAAATATCAGTGATTTAAACATCATTAGGGGAGAAGATGACCTTCTTTGGAGACCTATTGTGAGTCATCTGATACACCGACAAGAGATTAGAGCCAAGACCTGGAACATACAACACATTATTGAACTTATCATAGTCAAGATCAATCCTTCCTTTCCCCAAACTGTCAGTGAGAGAATCATCTCCCAAAACTATTGGTGGACCTTCCGACTTGTCAAGAGAGGAGAATGCCTCTTTTTTAGAAACCATATGTCTAGAAGCTAAATATTTTATGATGAAGCTAGGTGAGCTTGATGTGCAAGCAACCAAGGCATGTGCTCTCTCTCTCTATAATCTGAATTTGATCCTCCTTCCCTCTTCTTCGAGCCATCCGGAAGGGAGATGTTATTCTTCTCCAAGAGTGGGTTCAACATGTTGATTTGCTTCTTCATACAAGATCTCTCAAAATGATAGCCCTTATTGTAGTAGCGGCACACTTGCTCATTTCTCCTTTGTTCTTCTTCTTCTAGAAGTTCTTCTTGGAACCTTGGGGCTCCTCTTGAGACTTGTTCTTGTCTCTCTTTTGCTCAGGTGGATTTTTAGCTTTTTTCTTGCTTTTTGAATCCACCCTTGAATCTCCAGCAAACAAATCTTGTTCTTTGGAAGGTTTGATGGCGCCCATCATCACCAACTTATCTTGTTCCTATGTGAGGGATTCCATGAACTCTGCAAGCTTAGGAATCTTCTAGGCTCGAGCTGTCAACTTGGTGTCATGGAAGGTCAAAATAAACATTGAATAGTCAAGGAAAATCTTTGAGAGTATGTACAAAACTAGTTGATCTTCCTTCTTTTCGATCACACATTGTTTTAGCTGCAAAACAAGGGCTTTAAACTTGGAAAAATAGAGTTGCAAGGATTCGAAGCTACTAGGACTCAAGGAGATCATCTCATTCTTGATTTGATGTCCTCTCATCTCATCTATCTTACCAAAAATATATACAATATTCTCCCACACTTCATTAGGTGATGTCAATCCATCAAGATGGAAGAGGAGGTCTCTTGAAATGCTCAGACACAAAAGACCATAGGCCTCATCCCTCTTGTTGTTCCATTTGATTTTCTCTACATTTGCATTGGGATCTGCCTTAGTTTCCATAGTAACCCTGTAGAGACATTTCACTCTCAACAATATCTCCATCTCATCTTTCCACTCAAAGAAATTGAATGGCGTCAAGATGATCTTCTGAGATTGGTCCATAGCTCAGAAACTGTGCCCTTCAGTCAGCAGAATGTGCTCCCAGTCAAGATTTTGAACCTGCAATAGCAATATGGAAGGAGATAAATTGATCTAAAAAGGCTCTGATACCATGTGGAAATTGAACCAAAGAGATAGAACAATTACACTCACAAAATTGCTAATCAAACATGCAAAATTAACATCAAAGGAGACTGAAATTGGAGCATAACACTAATCTGTATTGAATAAGTGTACAATAGCCAAAATTGTGAAGTAATAGGTTCCTACAATATATAATTACATGAGATATTCTAATTCATAAGGATGCCATTCGAAAAGGTCAAAAATTAGGCTTACTAAATCCAGTTAAATCCCCCATAGGTGCATAAAGCAGTTTCCAAATCCACCAAGATTCTTACGAATTGGATAATTCAAGTAGGAAATATAATGAGGGATGGAAAGACAAATCATACATCATTTTATTAGGAGAAAATGAGGGAGGATGATGTGGGAAAAAAACAAGTCAACTACACCTAGTCTAGATTTTCCTTTTGCCTTAATTCTCAATAAAATAGGTAGCTTTTCAGAAAAAAGTAGATATGCAATTTGGAGGATCTAGAATAAAGTAGACATGCTAAATATGGTTTCTAGGAGGTTTCTCAACCGCTCCATGACTCCGTTTTAGTAAGTGTTGACTTCTAAGACATTTAGAAAACAACTAGCATAGAGTGGAATCTAGGAGACTAGGTAATATGACAAAAATGATTTAATTAATATATAAGGTAAGTAAATATGGGTTGATTATTCTAAAATTCTAAACCATAGGGATGAGGCTCAACAAAGGAAATCTTTGAGAAGCCTCTCGAAGCTTCTCTTTTTTCCTTGAAAACTCAAGCATTGCTCCTTTAATGAAGCAGGCAGGAGGTGTTAAGTGGGTAACGCTTCTTGGAGTAAGGCTAGAGGTGGTAGAACCACTCTTTTCTCATGTATTAGGATCTTTTCTGACTTAGGTAATGATTTTTTTCAATGGAAGAGTAGCGTTACCAACTCAAAACAAGGAAAAATTGCAAGGGGATAATTTCTTCCTTCATTTCTCTAGGGAAAAATTTTGAGGGATTGGATCAGACAAGGTAATACCTATATCATAACATTATGGTGATGATATTTAGGTGTAACAGAATTCCCCCCAAATTATTATGTCTAGAGAGAAACGATAGGCATAATACTTTGATGAAAGAAGGTGTAGTTCCGAGGCAAAGATCCAATGGTCGTAACTTCTTGAACATCACAAACTTTTTGCAACACCTTTTACATTTTGATACATGTCCCAAATGACTCACAAAATTGTTTCCCACCAATACAATGTAGATCCATGTGAGATATAAACAAATTCATGGCTACCAAAATACAGCGTAGATCCATGTGAAGAGGACTCAAATTTGGACATAGATACCAGACATACATTGTAGATCTATGTCATACAGACGCAAATCCAAGCACATCCATGGACATACAAATGTGGATCCATACTAGGACTCAAACAACATAATCCATCACAAACTGGGGAAATAAATGAGTGCTTTTAACAGATACCCAGGGTCTTCATCTCATCTTCCACAAAGCACATTTCTATCCATGTGATTACAATTATTTGATGTCAAACATGGTAGAAACCACTTGATTACCAATCAGTGATGAGAACCATTAACAAGTGCAAGGGAGATCACCATTAATTTCAATGATTCCCAAGGTACCTTAGTACAATATACTGAGTGTGAATAGATTATCTGGTGTTGAACACTCGATCGAATATTTCGATCAAAGGTCAATGATTTGATCCCATGTCAAGATCGAGAGAATATGTCATTAATGCATACAGACCTCAAGGTACTATATTTTTTTTCCAAGACTAATTCCTGGATGATGATCTAATGGCAACAGGAATAGTATCATGGAATGAGGTCCATGATGAATCCCACATCGACGACACGAAACTCGAAACAAAGTTCTAGAATTTTGAGTATGATGTAAACATAGGAGTGACTCAAAAGTAATTGACACAAAAAAAAAATTTGACTACAGGTGTAAACTCTCAAGAAAATTTCCCTTTTGAACATAAGGTTGCACGATCGAATACTTGGAAACATTAACTTGACAAGGCAGAACACAATGCGATAGTGGACAATGTAGTCTTTGAAAGACTCAAAGTAGTGACATGACCCATGAAAGTGGATCGACTCGGAAAAAATCTGAATATGTAATTGACTGAATGAAATGCAGACAATTGTCATGTTCAAAGGTGACTAACAACTGTCATTATTGCAAAATGTTTTCCCTTTCCATTAATTTCCCCATCATGATTGGTGAGTGCCTATTTTCTTTTTAACGAGATGGAAGAGGGTAACAAATGCTCGATATAGATTGTCCTTCGGACAAGTCCAAGCTCATATGTTTTTTGAACCTACAAAAGGATGGGTTCATTCCCAAAAAGGGATCTTTCAATCTTTAATTTAACGAGTCCAATGAAATAAAACTCATTCTAGTTCATGTTTAGAGAGTCTAAACAAACTAAATAAGACTCTAAAAGGGTCCTTTTTGATATGATTTATTCCCTAGGGCCCAAAAAACTATAAAACATTACCTTAGAGAATTCATCCAGTCATGATTGGTTGGAGTGTACCTTTTTCATAAGTAGTGCCCCCTAGTCGGAAAAAGGGGTAAACTATCACTAGGAGGACCACTCTTCAGGTCCTTTTATGAGTTTGAAGAAGACAAGTTCACTCGCAAATATTTTCACATTTTAAGAGTCCAAAAAGAGCTTAAAGAAGAATCCATGATGGGGTTCTTTTTCCATAATCCAATTTTAACGAGTCTAAAAAATACGAAAAGTACACTTGATACCTCTTCACTAAGTTTTTAACGAGCACGCCGAAGGTATAAAAGGCACTCAAAACCTTTTTCATGTTTGAATCCAGAGCACGAAAAAGCGATAAAGTGAGCTCAAACCACTTTTCATGTTTTAACCAGAGCACGAAAAATGAAAAGTAAGCTCAGCACCATATTACTGTTTTTGACGAGCTCAAAGATCAGTTGAAAGAATGCTTAGGGTATCTACATGATTTTTTAACGAGCTTGCAATAGAGAATTAACTATGCTCCAAGGGTCGTTTCATGGTTTAACAAGCTTGAAACTAAAAGAAAGTATGCTCAAAATGACTCCCATTGATAGGTATTTTCCCAACATGATTCCCAGTGGTTGGTACTTTCCCCCAGTATAACTGTCAAGTAGAATAACTCCAACATAATGTAAATAGGCTGGCTTCGTTTCGTCTGCCTACTCTATTCATCATCCAACTAAAATCACGTTTACTACTAGGAAAAGGTTCACTAGAAACAAATGAAGAAATAGGATCAATTTATACATGCAGGTGAAATGACAATTCAAGGCTTGACATAATGGAAGAATCTGTTTCATCTTTTAATGAGCTTGACACAAAAAAAGGAACTTTTCTCAAGGTCAGTTTTAGTTTTTAACGAGCTTGAAACCAAAAATAAACATTGCTCAACGAGTGGTTTTTTTTTTTAACGAGCTTGAAACCAGAAATAAAAACTGCTCAAGGTCGCCTATTTAATTTTTACACAAGCTTGAAATAGAAAATAACTATTCTTGTGGATATCCATTTCATTTTTTAACGAGCTTGACATAGAATGGGAACTATGCTCACAGACATCAGTTTCATTTTTTAATGATCTTGACACAATGAAAATGAACTATGCTCACAGAAATCTATTTCATTTTTTAACGAGCTTGACACGGAGAAAAGGAACTATGCTCACATGCATTTGTTTCATTTTTTAGCAAGCTTGACACAGAAACAAAATTATGTCCACAGACATCTGTTTCATTTTTTAATGAGCTTGACACAGAGAAAATGAAGTATGCTCGTGAATGGTTTCATTTTTATGCAAGATTGAAACCAAAAGGTAAACTATGCTTGAGGAGGTGGTTTTATTTTTTAACGAGATTGAAACCAAAATTAAACTATGCTCAATAATATCTGCTTCATTTTTTAACGAGCTTGCGCAGAATGGGAACTATGCTCACAAACATCTAGCTCTTACCCAACATGATGTTTATAGGTTGGTAGGTTTCCCCCTTACATAAGAAGCTAGCAACTCAACTCCGGTATCATGTCCAGAGGATGGAGCCATTCCCCCCATTTTACCTATGATGGGAAGAAGCTAACTATAAGAAGGGGAATGAATCACAAGAACATGAGGCACATTCAGGGCAGTTTGATTACTAGGAGTGATGCGATGGTCAGGTGCAACAAAGGAAAGTGGATCAATGGTCACAATCTTCCTATCATGGGGAAAATGCATAACTCTAAAGAGTGTGGACACTATAGCCTTCATGGCATAAACATAATCACATCCAAGGAGTAGATTGAAATCTAAAAGACCTTGGACAACCATAACATCAATACAGACAGTTTCCCCTCCTAATGTAATAGGAAAATGAGGAAGGATCCCTAAAGGTGCAGTAGGTATTTGATTAAAAGCCAATATCTGATTAGTGGTTTGCACAAGCTGAGGAGAACCTAAATATTTCCAAGCAGTTGAGGATAGAATGCTAATAGAAGCCCCTTCGTCAACAATAGTGTGAAGCATCCGCCTAGCAGTAACATTCACAACTATCTAGAAAGGAACACTCAAAAGAAGATGAGGCTCTATTAGGTTACTCCATTCAAAGGAAATAACCTCATTACTTGGAGAGGTTTTGTCGAAAGAGACAAAATTTCCTCTTGTTGAGAACAATCAGAACCAAGCATAAAAACTTCAGCAGGTTTTAGTTCATTCTCTACTGGAAGAGAAGAACAAGACTCTAATATTTGGTCAAAGCGACTACTTCAGTCTTAACACTCTCTGATTAAAGAGTGGGATCGGGTGGAGATGACATTGACTCAGCCACTTTAACTTCACTCTTCAAAGGAAGAGTGGTATCAACCATATATGAATCCGGATTGACCACTCGAAATTCACCATTGAAAGGAAGAGTGGGATCAACCATGGATGAAACCAAATTGACAACTTGGTCAACTAGTGGGGGTTCAAGAGACAAATTACGTTAACCTATCAGAAGCAATTGATGAGAAATAGTAATATCTTCCAAAAACTTAGAAGCTACATCCATGAGAGGACAAAGGTAAGTAAAGTGCATGTCCTTACAAAGCAAGCAAGGATTTATGACTTTACCCTTCTGACTCTTAATCACAGATTCATTGGTTGAGGGGGGATCATCAATATGATGACCAGAAGTTGATGAAATTGGTTTCCGAGAAACATCCGACCATTCTTCTAAAACTAGGTCCAGACCATGACAATGTTTAAGAAGGTGATCACCCTTGCAAATCCTGCAAGGGAATTTTGGTTTACATGGTTTTTGGGTGTGCAGATAAACACTCTCTGCACTCGGAGGAGAAACTAGTTGAGACTTGGTATACTATTTGTTTTTATTCTTCTTAATATTCCTTTTCTTCTTCTTCTTATCCACCTAAATACTATTACTACAACTTTCAACAAACGAAGAGGGAGAAAGGGGAGAAGACACATCAGGCGAAGAAGGAGAAAGATGAACATGCAGTTGATTCTCCCGCGATGAAGGATTAGGATCTAAAGTAGTTGGTTTACATGGGATAATTGGACTAGAGATTAACCAAACAAGTAATCCAATATTCAATTGAGGAATGATTAACGTAGCCATGAGAGGAGGACCAACATCCCCATATGGAGGGAAAAGAAAAGACGTGCTTGGTAAAGGAGTCTCTTGGTTGGTAGTCCCGGAAGGTGAATCCATAACTATGTAACAAAACTATCTCCCTCTTCTAAAAAATCCTAACTTTACAGACGCGCTACTCAAAATAAAGCAACAAGAAAAATATGTGAGAGGAGTGGATTAAAAGTATGGAACCTCATGGGATTTTCAAACCATCACAACTCACTATATACCATAGGGTCCAATAGTAAAATGTGGCGAGGAGGATCAACCATCCCTCACCTGAATACCCAACTACCTGGACGATACATGTGTAGTAATCTCCTCAAGTGTTGTTCTCGATGTATTGCAATGGTAGGATGACCAAAGGGATTTTCTCGAATGTTCATGGGATTCCTAAAGGGGTCTCCTAATATATGCAAGGTACATGGGAGCTCAACTCCGTAGTAGTGCTATGTAATGCACAACCATTCACAAGGGGCCTTCCGTTATACAATCGAGTACGTGAAGTACCTTTCGATATACCTTAAGGGTACGTGCAAGGTCATTTTATATACCGATAGTATGTGGAAGAACCATGTAGGTCCTGGGTTGCAGTGAAAGAAATAAATGATTGATCCTATGTCTAACGATGTCAAAAGACATCTCTAGCCTATCACACATTGCTACAAATTTTAAAATTAAACTAGCACTTAATTTTATCTTGAACGGTTATGTGGATGCATGAAATTTGTACAAAAAATTAAAACCATGAAATATGGGATGCATAATTTCACTTTAACTTCAAAGGTATGCCATACTTAAGGAAGGGAGAGAGAGGTTCAATTCCTTTGAAACAAAGAATAAATCTCAAACAAAAATAAAAATAAACACTTGCTTATATGACCCATTCCCAACTGAAACAAACAAAATCTTTTTTTTTTGAACTGAAAAGGAACTTATATCTCTAATGAAAAGAAAGAAAATATTGGTACACCTTTATACAAAAGTGTTCATATTTTTCAACTAAAGTGAGAATAGACTAATCATAAAATTATACAATAACTTTCATATGGATTTTTCCACAATTTATGAAAAAAGGAAAAACATACAAAACTCATGTATAACAAATGAAGAAAAATTGAAATGAATATTTTCTTATTTTGTGGAAGAAGGACAGAAATTAGAGACCTAAAAAAACCATGTTCTATTCAAAGCCAACTATGAAGCTTTAAATACCAACATCAATCACAATTCTTGAAAGTACCTATGGATTTATACACGAGCATAGGAGTTTTGGCCCTTTTTTTATTTTTTATTGAGTTTTCTATTCAAAAATGAATTGCAGAGTTCAAACAACAACTGTAAGTATTTGAAGCATGCATCTCAAATACGAAAACAAGAATTTAAGAATCAAACACCAAACAAGGATAAGAAGAATACATCACGCCGCCTCTACAGGTGTTAAACATAGCCTTACAGGCCAAAGCACTGCTTCTTGTACAAAGAAACAGAGCAGTGGCCCCGCTTCTACAAGTTCACACTAGAGCGTTACGAGCTCCAGCACCGCTTCTTTCACATAGAAACAGAGCAGTGCCACTTCCCTATTTTAACAGGGAAATAGTGGTGACAGCTCCAGAACTGCACTTATGACACAGTCGAGGAGCGGTGCCCGAGTTGGAAATTTGAAAAATAAAAAATCCATAGAAAACTAAGTTCCAAACTGAAAAATGAACCCAAATAATCACCAGAAAACCCAGTGAATCAAAAATATGAAGATCCCAAGGCTGATATAGGCAAAACAATCAAATTCAAAGCATATCTATATATCTATCAATTGAAAAAGTAGATCTACAAATTGGAAATGAAGGTGGAGGTTTCATCTTACCAAAGATTCAGAATTTGAAGTAGTCCCCAATGGATTCTCCACTTTTGTTAGCGAGAAATGTGCACCTCCTATGGATAGGACTTGTTTCCCTAGTCTGAATGGTTTAGATCTAGAACAAAACAGAAACACCAAATGTTAAACCTCCCCTAGATCTGGTTAATCACTTGAATGAAATGTCATGATACTTTTCTCTAAGGTTGTCCTCGCTATCCTTGAATCTTTTTGTAGTAGAACCTATAAAACATGGAAGAAAACAAGAGAAAGATGATAGCATACAATATAATCAATTAGATCTATGCATGTGACCAAGGAATCAAGCAATATATACAAATGAAATAGTAAATATGGGAAAGAAGATACATTTTTTATTAGACATGATTGGAGAGACTACAACCTTTATGCCTTGGTGTTGAGAGTTCCTTCCAATGGCTCCTTGCCTCTAACTTCACCTTTCCTCCAATAGATCAAGAATTAATTTGGCAGAGTGTGGGTATGCAACGCAATTCTTCCTCTTCTCTCCCATGGGGAATGAGGCAGTATTTAAAGGCATGGGAGGATAGGTATGGTGGAGGATCTCATGGGTGATGCGGAGATAAGTTCCAAAAGGGAAGATCTCAAGATGCGGGTGGTTCCTAAACCATAGGTATGAGGCTCCATGAAGACAAGCTTCGAGAAGCCTCTCGAAGATTCTCTTTTTTCCTTGAAAACACAAGCATCACTCCTTTAATGAAGGAGACAGGAATTGTTAAGGGGGTAACGCTTCTTGCAGTAAGGCTAAAGGTGGTGGCACCACTCTTTTGTCATGTATTAGGAGCATTTCTGACTTAGGTAATGATTTTTGTTAATGGAAGAGGAGCGTTACCAGCTCAAAACAAAAAAAAAATGGCAAGGGGATAATTTATTCCTTCATTTCTCTAGGGAAATTTTTTTAGGGATTGGAGCAGACAAGGGAATACCTATCTCATAACATGATGGTAATAATATTTTGGTGTAACAAAATTCTGTTGTAATTCAGGGCAATAGTCCCTAGTGTAACATCATGTAATGTGTGTTTGGTGCCTCTCTAGGAGAATTTGGCCCTGTTAGTGAAGACATGTGGTCCCGAGTCTTATGTTTGGCTAGTGAATTGAAAGGGTATAAATAGGGAGGAACTCTCCCTCGTTTATACACACCTCATACTCTCAATTTCACATAAGAGATAGAGAGAGATAAAAGGGATCAGAGACAGATAGTTGATGAATACTTCTTATTAGTGCTTTGGATCATCTTACTATTCTAAAGAAGTTTGCGGGGTTTTCTCCTTTATGGTTTCCTCGGTGAAAATATTTTGTTCTCATGTATCTTTTATATCTTATGCTTATTGTTGTCCTTGTTATTCTTTCAGATAGATATCCTAGATAATATAATCAGATATAAAGAAAAAAACTAACATTGTCCATTGGAGCCACGATTTTTGAGTTATAGTGATTTTCATCTTTCTTCCCAAGGCCATTTAGGGAATGTTGTAGGTACAATAGATCCCATGTTATTTAAAAAATGAGAGCCCGATTACACATACAAAGGTAACTTCTTGAAGTCTTTGAATCATTTTTTGTGGCCCCTATTACATTTGTCATGGTTTCTTTGCTTTCTAACTTACCCAAATTTCTGAAATCTAGGTGTGATTTGTTTGTTTTTTATGAAGTTGAGGGGAACTATATTTTAGTGAAATTGTTTCACCCCGCAACCCGCAAGTTGTGGATGGCGAGATTTTGAAGTTTGATTTTTTACAATATTTTCATCCTGCATCCCACAACTTATGGAATGCGGGATGCGAAAATATTATGTGTGTGTAAGTTTGTCATCCCGCATTCCGCATGTGCAGAATGCGGATTGTAGGGAAATAATTTATTTCGATGGTTTTGTTGCGTGTCTCCACAACCCGCAACCTGCAAATTGTGGGTTGTGGATTGCGGGAGAGATTTCATAAACTTTTGATAGTTTTTTGATCCTGCATCCTGCTTGTGCAAAATGCGGGTTGCGAGACAGTTAAATAAATTTTGAAATTGGATCCCACATCCCGCAGGATTAATCTCGACCGTTCATTTATCTTAATCCTATGGTCCTAACGGACTTGGGAAAATCTATATATGTTTTTGTCTTTTGTGATTTCTTTACCATTTTTACTACTGTAATTTGTTGTGTTGTGTTAAATTTCCTTGTGTTTTCACTAGTCGACGTTATCATTGTTCGGTCTGATTACAGGTTAGTATTTGATTCCTTTTCCTATTTCAATTTTTTTACTATTGTTCTAGGTTAAATTAGTTTAATTCTAGGGTTATGCATTTAACATAATATTTCAATCCTAAGATGTCTCGAATTACTCAATGCAAGAACCTTCAAAGGGATATGCTAACTAAGGACCCGAATTTTGGCATATTTTCTGATACTAGTGGCAGACTCAGTGAAACCTACCAAGTAGACTATTCTAGGATATACTCTATTCTCGACAATGATGACCTTTTGGACATACCGAATGACCATCCCTCCTACCAGAGAATTAGGGATTGTGGTATCCATTCCATTGCTACTAGACCTGATATTCTCCCTTACAATGATGCGGTTAAATGGATTATTGAACACACAAACCCGAAAGACCTCTCCTTCAATTGCATCTCATGGTTGCAACTCACTAACTTTCGTCCTGAGATATTTTTCAAAGATTATTCACTCAAGCAAGTCAAACAGCTCCTTAACACTGATTTTGTCAAAGACTCTAAGTCCAGATATAATTTTGATGAAATGCTGAAGTATTGGATGAGCAATCCCGATAATTTTTCTCAAAGGAAGGATGACCTTTACCTCGTTGATTGGTTTAGGGAACCCTACTCTCTCCTAGAAGCTATATTGTGCAGACTTTACAGTCTCCCCAATTTCTCCTATTTTAAATATTAATGGGCCCCAATATCTCATCACATTCTAACCATGGGGGAATCCCTCCCATGGGATTCCATTCTTTCTCTAGAACTCAAGACATCTATCCAAGACTATCAAAATGCCACTGCAAAGAAGAAACCCAATTTCTTCTTCTCAGCCTTCATTATTGATGTATTTTGTACTAAGTTCCATTATCCCAATTTGGTATGGAACTGGATTTTACCATCCCCACCTATACACATTTACCATGCAAAATTGTTGAATACCAACTATGTGGCCAAGTTCTACGAAATTTGTGAAAACTTCCTTGGCCGTATTCATTTTCTAATATTTAAAAAGGAAGATTTAGCCTTCTCACCTAAATCAAAGAACCTTATTGCTACCATGGGTGATTGGTACGTTGGAGAATCGTTTGCGTATATTGAATCTGGGGCAGCAATACTGCCCATATGTTAACTAAAGTTGTACCTGACAGGTTGGTTATTTAGGAGATATCCTTCCAGACAATGACTAAAGGAGTTTACAAGAAGCTTGATGGACCAAAAATAATATTTTGGCCTAAGTTCTCTCAAACCCTTGGACCAGTGAGCATACCAACTTCGACCTGGGCTACAGATCTTAGTGACCACATAGTTTCCCTAAAATTAGGTTTTGCCAACAAAAGGCAACATGACCCCAAGTGGTGGGTTGATGCTCATCTCAGGCAAAAACATTTCAAAGCGGGTTATACTCATGAAGAAGTATGAGATGACTCTATTTACCAATGAGTCGATAATTTTTCTAAAATTTTAGCCAGATCCAAAAGAAAAGAAGAACAAAGTCAAATCTTATGCTTCCATAAATAAATAAGAGACAGGGTTCGATCTTACAAAGCAATGGAGTTGGATATTTTGGAAAAGATGAGAAAAGACAAAGAAGATAAGGAGGCTCAAGAAACTAAAGATTCTTCAGTGACACCAACCTCAAGTATATATACAATTAGAGGTCCTATGGAGGATCTCCCGCAGGCATCTATTTCCTAGCAGGTCAAAGCCTTGATACACACTTCTCAACAGTTTAAAGAAAAGCTGACATGGATGACTTATGTCCTAGATAATCATGAAGTTGCAACTACTCAGGTTGTTTCTGATAAATAGGTAAATGCTATAGTTACTTCAGCATGTGATGATCAGGTGATGGCTGACCTTAAGCCATTTACATGTCTAAAAGTTTAGGCTTCCTCCTCTTCAGCTCATACCATAGCCTTGACCAATTCTGATACTGAATGAGGAGGAACTTCTCATGTGCCTGTTACTAAAGAAGTTGATAATCGTAACAATTTGCAGGAATTTATGAATTTATTCAGTGGTAGTAACAGAAAATCTTCCTCTGTTCTCGAAAACCAATGACCCACTTTTGGGACTCATTCTTTTTCCTCAGCACTTCTCCTCTCATTGATTCAAACCCTATCTACTTTTTCTATTGGATCAAATTTGTCTCCTCCATTATCCCAGCTCTATCATGCTACGACATGCATAATTGCTTCTATCACCCCTATATCTGTACACCCACCTATGCCACAATCTACTGCACTTCAATTTCCTAAGATTCCACTGGACATTCCTTCTTTTTATCTATCTACATCATTCGTTCCTGGAAAGGCCTTAGTATCTTCATCACCACAGTCAGCTGATATGATTCATGCTTCATCCCCTGAAACCTCTATTCCAATCATCCTTTCGACTACTGAAGCAACTATTTTCCAAAGTAGTTCTTCTCCTTTACTCACTGCTCACATCACCATGCATATGCCTTCTCCTACCATCACTCATACTTCTCCTTTGGTGTCCACAGGGATTGACATTTCTTCCACTGATGAGGTAAGAGACGAGTTTAATGAAGATATTGTGATATCTCTTAGAGATTATCATTATAGAAAATCTAATAAAGAAGTGGTTAAAAGAGGTAAGAAGAGAAGTAGAGGTCAAGGTGATGTAGATAAATCTCTCTCTAACCAGTTAGTGGGGACTCAACAGTATGGTGATCCACAGGTGGATGTTGTAGATACTGCTTCTGCTTTGGGATATTTCACAGGTGCAAAATTTCATGATGTTGATTCTTTGAACATAGACTTTGAAAAGAAAAAATAAGAAATAACCAAAATAAATCAAGAATTGGAACAGACCAGAAAGGAACATGAGGCTCATGTTGTTGATTTAATGAAGATATCTGAGGAAAAGTGTAATGAGATACAAGTGAAGAATACTTCTCTTCAGGATGAGTTGCTAAGTGAGAAGGCTGCAAATGTTGTCTTTGTACAGAGAATAGCCTTGCTTGAGAAGCAATACGAAGACGCAACTGCAAGTGCAGCTTCATCTTCATTCTCTAAATTTTCACAAAAAGAATTCAAGGAATTAGCTCTCAAGACTAATCAAGAGTATTATGAATTAATAAGTGAATTGTTTAAAACTATGGATAGTGTTTTTGAGACTCATCATGCTTTTGATAAGATGTTTGTTACTCTTGAATATTAGGTACAAAGAAGGGAATAAGCTTCCAAAGTATATGATAATGTTGTACATTGGAAAAGATACATGAAAGATAAGACAGAAAACACCAATATTCTTAGAAGTTTCCAGCTGAAGAAGGTCAAAACTATTTTACGTGCTTGGGAAGATCTGAATGAAACAATCGGTGAATCTATTAAGAAGGCATGGGCTATATATGAAAGGAGGTGGTATGCTGCTGACAATTTAATCGACATTTTGTGTTTTCATGTAATGGATCTCATCGAGAATGCATGCCCACCAAAACTCATGATTGAACATGTTGAAAAATGGTGAGATGAAGCAACAGAGAAGATCCAGGGGCTTAGTCACATCAGCATTGATGACGTGCATAGGTTCATAAAACAACCACTTGGTAATGAATGGAAGATCCATTTCTACATCTGTATTTGGCATAAGTTAGCAAAGAATGAAATAGAAGATCACAAATGTACTGCCCAACTTGGACTTGAATCCGCTAACTATCCCAACTTAGATGAGTTGTCGAAGATTTGGAAAATATGGAGATATTTTCGTAGGTATTATCTTTGTTTGGTTTTTTCGATCCCATTTTGAAGGGATTAGATTCTTTTGTAATAATTATTTAAAAGGTAGACTTCAGATGTATTAGTGAACTTTTGGAAGGGGAAATATTTGGACAAGAGACTGAAGATACCTCTCTGTACTTGAGGTTTATGTAATTTCTTACAAAACTTGATTGAATACACTATTGATATCATTTCATATCTCTTGTTATTGATTTTATTAAATTTCTTTAACAGATCATGATTTTTCCTGTTTCAGATAGATCAACATCGATGTTAGTTACTTGCAATTGATAAATGCATTTATTTATTACTTTTATTTATGTATGTTACTGATTCATGCATTGATAAAATTTTGAAGAATTTCTTCTTTTAAAATTATTTGTCTATTTCTACAAATGATTCAGCAACGAAGTTAGAAAGACAAACATGTTGGTTTTTCAATTAACATGCATACATGCAGGTTAACCTTGAATGATACAATCTTAAGTTATTGTCAATTGATTTTCATTAATTGATTGTAAGTTAAGTGATAAGTTAATTAGTCTCATTTACATTTCTATTAATTAGATAAAAATACTTGTCTGTCTTACACCTCAGATTGATCTGTAAATCAATTCAACATCCTATTTGAGTAGCTTATATTTAGATCAGATTTTCTTTCATAGTTATATTTGAGTTTCTTTTCTTTGCATTACCCATCCCGTTTTCCAATCTAGGAAACAAATTCTTTAAGGATCAAACCCACAAGAGCCAGCAGAGGATAGAAATATCTAGGGGATATCACCACACCAAACAGGATGGGGATAGGACTGTCCTCATGCAGGACCTTTTGAATCCATTTAGTTTGGGTTTTCTCCCTTTGTTGTAAGTCTTAGATACCTTTTCAGCCACATACGCTATTGAGGCTTCAACAACGACATGAAACAAATTTCATCTAGGGGCATAAAAACCAAACCGAGCAACGAAATTCATTTCCATTGCCTCTTACAAGTTTGTTTGGGAAAGGGAAAGATGAATGTGATGCCCATGCACTCACTTGGAAATTTTTAAAAAAATTTAACCTATTATGCAGAAATTGTAGTGCACGTCACTAAACAAAAACCTAGTTTAAAAAACTGTCAAAATAGACAACTTTTGGTCCATGAAACCATCGATCAAGGGTGTTCCTAGCGGTACTCAAATGTCACAACTATAATGGAACTAATATTTTTTCCATCAAAGCATCGATATTCAAGTTATGGTGAGTTTCATCTCGATTCTAAAGGTCATTGAAGGACACCAAGCAAATATCAATTGGGGGCATAAAAACCAAAACCGAGTAATGGAATTTATTTTTGTTGCCTCCTGTAAGAGTGTTTAGGAAAGAGAGAGATGATTGTAATTCCCATCCAATCGCTCAACACATTTTTCAAAATATTTCTATATTGTGTATAAATTGCATTGCACGTCACCGAGAAAAACCCTAGTCGCGCCAAGAGGCGCTCTACAGCCTAGTATGAGGGAGATATTGTAACGTTTTTCATGAAGGATATATTGTAACGTCTATCCATCTTGTAACATTTTTCCATTTTGTAACAAACGTTACAAGATCTCCCTCATACTGGGCTGTAGAGCACCTATCAGTGCAACAAAGTAATAAAAAATAAAAAAAATTAATTATCCACCAAAAAAATGTTGGCCACAAAAACAACCTAATATGGGGCATATGTTGTAATGTTCATACCTAAAAAAACAATAAAGAATTAAATATTTAATTATCTGCCAAAAAAAGTGTCGATAAAAAATGCAACACAATATGGGGGAGATGTTGTAATGTTCCTACCTAACAAAATAATAAAACATAAAAAATTGATTTATCCACAAAAAAATGTTGGCCTTGCACATGGTTTTAAAACCATTCGCAAGGGATCCTAAACAACCCATGGTTTTATTTTAAATGGTTTAGGAGGGCCTTGTAAATGGTTTAATACCATGTGCAAGGCCTCCTAAACAACCCATGGCTTTATTGTACATAGTTTAGGAGGGCCTTCCAAATGGTTTTATGATCATGTGCAAGCCTCCCAAACAACCCATGGTTTTAGGAGGTCCTTGCACATTGTTTTAAAACCATGTATGGAGGATATGTTGTAATGTTCATTCCTAACAAAATAAAAAATAATAAAAAATATTATATGTCG
This sequence comes from Pseudotsuga menziesii, assembly GCA_001517045.1. NCBI lineage: Eukaryota > Viridiplantae > Streptophyta > Pinopsida > Pinales > Pinaceae > Pseudotsuga > Pseudotsuga menziesii. The sequence continues at coordinate 146,627 of LPNX011135887.1, read as the reverse complement.
GTTACAAATTATATTAAATATTAATAATAAAAATATATATGTCCACCTTAAATAAAAAGAGGTTTCTTTTAGTTTGAATAAAATAAATGACTATATATAGGACGCACCAAAGCTGATAGAGGTTTTCAACTCGAAATATTTGATCCCTCTTGGTGCTTGATAGAGCCTAAGATTTGGATCTATGCTAGTTTAGAAAATCATCAAAATAGACAACATCTGGTGAATGAAGCCACTAGAAATGGGTTTCCCTAGTGGTACTCGAATGTAATGAAACCAATTGAACTAAAAGTTTGTCCATCGAATCCTCGATTTTCAAGTTATGGTAAGTTCCTTCTCACTTCCCAAAGACAATTAGGGACAACAGGAAAATTTCAACAGGGAGCATAAAATCCAAACCAAGCAACAAAATTGAGTTTTGTTTCCTTCAGGAGGTGTGTTTGGGAAAGACAGAGACGACTGATATGCCCATGCACTCATTGGGAAAGTCATAGCCTATAATTTAGAAATCGCGCTACACATCAATGATCAAAACCCTAGTATAGAAAATTGTCAAAATAGACAATGTTCGGCTCATGGATCCACCATACAGGGGTGTCCCAAGTGGTACTCGAATGTCATGAATACAATTGAATTGACGGTTTTTACATCATAGCTTTAGTTTTTGAGTTATGGTGATTTATATCATGCTTCTCAAGGCCATTCAGAGACACTAGGAAAATTTCAACCGGGGGCATAAAAACCAATTTGAGCAACGAAATTGAGTTGTTTTCCCTACAACATGTGTGTTTATGCAAGGGAGATATGATTGTGATTCCCATGCACTCACTCGAAAAAAAAATCAAAATTCCCTATTGTGCAGAAATTGTACCACATGTCATTGAGAAAAACCCTAGTTTAGAAAACTATCAGAATATAAATGCTCGTTCCATGAAGCCACCAAAAACAGGTGGCTCTAGCAGTAACCAAATATCGTGAATCCAAAATAACTAACTATTTTTCCATTGGAGCCTCGGTTTTCAAGCTAAGGTGACTTTCATCTTTCTTTCCAATGTCATTCAAGGACACCA
>LPNX011135887.1:128129-145354 GCA_001517045.1 Pseudotsuga menziesii | reverse complement strand
TATACCTTCCTCAAACCATTATGACCATATATAAGACAATGATAATCAAATAAACATGAACAAATGATCTGAATAACATCATCATATGATCAGAAACATAGATTCAATCACACATTGAACAATGATTTGGGAAGAAGAAGGACATCACATCTTTATTAATCTTGAAAACAAGTACAAATATACCTTCTCTTCAAGTTTGGCACCTCACGAAACCTTGATCTAGTTCTGCTGCTTCTCTTCTCCAAAGAACTCAGCCTCCAAGCTCTGCAACACAAGGGGAAGACCTCCAGGGAAAAGGTATGGGCAAAGAGAGTCCCGATTCCTCCAGCATAAAAATGCAGAAATTCAATTCCCCTTTCATGAACCTCCCTACCTCTATTTATATGATGAAAAAGAGTTAGGGGCGAAGCCAAAGTGGTTACAACTGAAGGAGTCAGTTGTATAACTACCCAAACTAACTCAAAAAGGTGTGTTTTTATGTTTTAATGTTGAGAAACAGATGCACGACTATGGAGGAGAGAAACTCGCACATGATATGCAAGTTTACACAAGAGAAACCCGCGAATATATGCATGCGCGACTTGCAAAACACGAGAGTCACGCATGATGCGTGGGTTGCACATAAGGAGAGTCGCGCATACACAATAAACACATTTTTAAGGTATTTCTGGGCATTTTCAGACTTTGGTGTCTTCTGGAAAGTTTTAGCTAACTAAACTACCTTTCCAACGGAATAGAAATGAGGTCAAATAGAGTTACAAAACTCAAGATATGGGTCCTCCAAGATAGGTGTTTTTTCAGTGACTTTCAGTGACTTTCATGAAGTGCCGACATGCGACGAAATCGTGGGAAAGTGGTCACAGGAAGAGATGTGTCATTTTGGGCTATAACAGATGCCCCATAATGTGTGAGGTTATAGGGGAAGATGATAGCCGAAATACATTATAAAGGAAACAGCTGAGTATGGAGAGAGCAGAGAATCCAAGATCGAAAGGCTCGAGTGAAGGTACCTGTAAGAGAGATAAATGTCAGAAAACTGATCTCTAGGACATACACGTCCATATAAAAATCATCGCCATAAAGATACAGGCGGATCCAACATATGTATAACTGATGAAACTATCATGGTCGCTCAATATGCAAAAAGGCGCCATATCAAATCTAAAGGAGCCATGGCCACGAATGAACAAGGTGGATCCATGCTCAACAATCGATCATAGCCACAAAAATACAAGGTGGATCTATGTCTCAGCAAAATGTCATATAAAGTATAACAAGGTCTTGCGCAACTTGGGAAATAGCAAAATGATGATGCTACTGTCAGCCCCAAGGTCTTCAATCCAAACCGCCCAAAAAAGGTACGAATCCTAACCATGCGAATAAAGGAGCTGAAGTCGAACATGGAGGAAACCGTTTGATTACCGGTCAATGATGAAAACTGGTAACAAATGCGAGGGAAACCACCATTAATGAAAATGGTCCCCAAGGTACCTAGTACATTCTAACAAGTGTGATTACAAGGACTTGAAGTCGAACACTTGGAGAATCTATCGAGTAGGAGACATTAAGGTATCCCCACTACCCAATAGCGAGGGAAATTTCCATTGAGGACAACAATTCCCAAGGTACTATCATAAAACTCTAAATCTCATTCCCAGAGCAAGATGTGTTGCAGTCGATAGGAAGAGATCCGTTGGAAGGAAGGAATTAAGGCATCCTTCATCATCCAACACGAGGTAGCTCAAAGACTATTTGGAACTGGAATTGGTACTGAATTTCACAAAAAGGACCGCTGAAGACATGATGTAATGAACCGATACCAGGGAATGGCCGACACAAAAGGTCAAGGTAACTGCAGAATGGCCGACAAAGGTTTAATCCTTGAATAGTGAGCACGACACAAAAGTGACTTAGGCAGCTTTTGACATGAAATAGGACCAATGAAACAAATCTACAATGTAGGAGACATTGACAGATTCCCCATATAATTGGAAAAGAAACCAACTGGAGGAGTAAGAAACTCTGAATCAGGATAAGGTCAAAAGACTAGGACCCAACTGTTGATAGACTCAAAACTGGTGCTTTGTTCAAGGAAACAAGACTTGCTGCCATGATATAAAAAGACATGGAAATAACCCTTCCCATTCCCTTCTTTCTTGTAAAGGTTTAACGAGCCCAAGAAAGCAAACTCGGGACCATCTTCATTTTTTGACAAGCTCGAAGAAAAGAAAGAAGAATGCTTGATAAGGCACTAATTCGTGGATTTTACGAGCCCGAACTAGTACATGCTCGACGGCGTTTTCATAATTTAGAGAGTCTGAAAACTCCAAAGAAGACTCCAGGGGGGTCCTTTTTCGTACAATTTAGTCTCCTAAGGCCGAAAAAGTATAAAACAAACAACAGAAGAACTCTCTTAACTTCCGAAGAATAAAAGGCGCACCTTTTTCGTAATTAGCCAGGAAGGTCCGAAAAAGGTTAAATTACCACCTACCCAATGCTCCTTCAAAAGCAGCATATACAGCCTGAGTTTTATGAGTGTGAAGGAAGGCAAGATCACTCGGAAAGATCCATTTGAGTACGAGAAATGGAGCTTACAACAATAAACTCGATGCTTTGTTCTTTAGGGTTTAACGAGCATGACAAAGACATAAAGTACACTCGGAATATTTTTCATGTTTTGGTCCAGAGCACGAAAAAGAGAAAACTAAGCTCATACCGGGGGTTCCTTTTCCGTAAGTTTAGTCCCTCAGGTCCGGAAAAGAGATAAACCTATGCCTGAGAATACTCTTCTCAATTCAGTAGAAAAGAGAGGGATCCTTTCTCGTATTATTCCACATGGTCCGAGAAAGAGATAACCTACCACCAATGTGGATGCCCATTCACATATTCTTAACGAGCCTGAATGGACAAGTTTACTCAGCAATCAAGTCTATTTTGGGGAGTCATACTTGGGCCTAAAGAAACTCATAATCTTTCCTGTGAATTTTTAATGAGTCCGGAAAAGTCAACTCGCGGCCTCCTTACTGTTTTTAACGAGCTCGAAGGAGAGCAGAAAGAATGCTCTAAATGCGAGGAGACGAGTGTCAAAGACAGGCGAAACTAGTTCCAAGCGCAAGGAACAAACCTATGCATAATGCAAGGAAAGTGAGAAAGATAAGGACACTCGGGGAACGTCTCCTCGAGGTAAAGGTTGTCAAGTTGAAAAGGAAAAATGATACAAGGCTAAGCGGCGATGAGAACAAAGATGAAGGCTTATACAATGAGCTAAAAGCGTGGAAGCCGGCATCAGGCTCAAAAGCGTGAGCAGGGCACATGCAAATGCAATTACAGCTTGAACAACAAGGTGAGGCCCATAAACAGTTGTGAATCCAACTAATAATCCTGTCTCCAAGCAACAACAACATCAGAAGAAACGATCTGATGCGGGGTCACTTTGGCAGAAACACTTGTGACTTTGCTATCTTCTACAAAAGGTAAAGTCAAGGCAGAATCAACTGAAAAAGATTCTATAGCACCAAGGCTTGAGGATTTATAATCAATAAGATCAACCTCAGAAGGAAAGCAAAAATCAACAAGGGAGATAGAGTCTGTAGGAACAAACTCAATATCACAGGAGCTGAGAAATTCATAAGAAAAAATCAAACTCATCAGGATCACTGACTTGCTTTTCAGATGAAAAATCAAAAGACTCAACAAAAACCAACATAAGAAAAAAGGAAGGCTTACTAAGCAAATCAGGGTTAGACTTAATCACAACTGAAAAAGAAGGTCAGACTGTATCAAAGACTCCAGGAATACTTCATCCGAAAGGAGGAAATCATCCGAGATAGGACACATATCTGAACTTTCAAATGGACGGACAGAGTGGAGAGAAGGCTCTACAATCTGTATAGGATGACTCACCTGATCAATTGCTGGGACCAAGTCCCGAGAAGGTAAGCATGAAAACAGAGGCTGCCTCTCAGTAGCAATTGAACACAAATGACAAGAAGCCACATAGTTCACCTGTGGTGGGGTGGTGTCTACAGAAACACTGGGAATCAATAAAGGAAAGACTTGGTCTCTAGTTGGGTCAAGATATGGATCAAGAAAATCCAACTGATCTATAGTGACAATTTCTTCGCCATGATTAAAGTACATCACACAAAAGAATGTTGACACCACAGCTTGCATGGCATAGACATAATCATGCCCAAGGAGCATATTAAAGTCCAAAGGGTCTTCTATCACCATGAAGTCAACTAAGACGGTCTTCCCACCCAAAGTAATAGGTGTTTGAGCAAGAATTCCCAAGGCTACACAAGTTCTTCTATCAAATTCCAGTAACTGACTAGCAGTGGACACAAGGCTGGGAGATCCCATACCTCGCCAAGCACGAGCAGACAAAATACTAACTGAGGCTCCTTCATCAACAATGCAACGAGCAATTGTATAGGGTTCAACTTTGACCTTTATCTGGAAAGGTGCAGCGGAAGGAAGGCGCGGCTCAACTAGGCTATCCCAATCAAAGGAAGCAATCCGAGAGCTTGGTGGGGGTTGATCTGAAGCAAGTTCAGTGCCCCCTTGTTCAGTAAAATCTGAACTAGCAGTAAAGAAAATGTGACTAGTAGACACTTCACTCTCCAAGGGAAGAGTGGGATTGACCGATACTGAAATCGATTCAACCGCTTCATCAAAGTCATTCTCCGTAGGGAGAATGGGATTGACCAAAGATGACATTGGTTCAATCACATGAGGAACACTCTTCGAAAGGAGAGTGGGATCGGCCGAATCTGAGATTTGTTCGACCACTTGATCAACCAAAGGTTGAGTAGGAGGTTGAGAAACTATAGGGTGTTCAGAAGAATGAAATCCTGGAGTCTCGGACCACACTCTTCACACCTCTAGGATAGCAGGGCATAGATGAGTAAGGTGATCTCCCTTGCATAGCACACAAGGGAACTTAAGATGATGCTTCGAACGACCAGTTTTCTCAATGCTATTAGCATGACTAGCAATGGCTGATAGTTTGCTCTCAACATGACTAGCAGAGGATGAGATTTTGCCCCCAACGTGAACAACAGAGGCTGGGTGACTGGGTCCAACCTCACTAAGAGAGGCTGGTTGTTGAGAGACTCCATAATGTTCAAAAACGGGATGACCATGAATCCAAACTCGTCGCACCTCCTCAACAGAAGGGCATTTATAAGTAAGGTGGTATCCCTCACAAAGCTTACAAGGAAACTTGAGCTTGTGTTTTGAACGGGTAGACTTGTCAACAGTGTCAACATGACTCACAGTGGTTGACGGGTTGTCCTCAACTTGAAACACAGAGGCTGAAAGACTGCCCCCAGCGTGCCTGGCAGAGGCTGAGAGACTAGGTCCAACTTGACTTGCAGAGGTAGGACGGGTACCATCAACCTGAACAACAGAGGTTGAATGGTTAGGATCAACATGCTTTGCAGCAGTTGAGTGTGTGCCCCCAGCTTGAGCAACAGAGGCTGGGTGAATGGATCCAACGTGAACACCATAGGTTGGATGGGGAGGTTCAACTTGAACACTAGAGGTTGAACGAGTGCACTCAACGTGAACACCAGAGGCTGAGTGACAGGATCTGACATGACCTGAAAAGGTTGGAAGGATCCCACCAGCTTGATCACCAGAGGCTGGATGGATGGATCCAACTTGAACAATAGAGGTTGGATGGGATGGTTCAACTTGAAAACCAGAGGTTGAACGGGTGCACTCAACGTGAACACCAGAGGTTGAGTGACTAGATCCAACATGACCTGCAGAGGTTGGATGGGTGCCCCCAACCTAAACAACCGAGGCTGGGTGGAGAGGTTCAAATTGAATTGTAGAGGTTGAATGGGTGCCCCCTTGCTTATGTGCTTTCTTCCTATTCCTCCTTCTTTTACTCCTTTTAGACTGCCGATTACTAGTATCAGTACTTTCACCGCATGAGGTAGAAGGAGGAGGAGAACTAACTACAGGTGAAGGGGAGACAGTGTTTTGATGCCCTTGATATAAGGAGCTTACTTGAGAAGCATCAGGAGCATTCAGGACAGTTGGAGTGGAAAACAACCACACAGGTAGCCCTATGGTGAATCCCGGAAGATTCAAGGTGGCCATCAAGGGAACACCAACATTCCCTGTGAGAGGAATATGACAAGGAGTTCCCATCGAAGGGATCTCTTGGTTGGTGTTCAAAGGGGTGTTAGCCATAATTTCAAAACAAGAGACAAAGTCTGAGGTTGATGATCAACCAAAATTACAAAGCAGACACCTAAAGGCCCACTAAGTACAGACAAACCACACAGCACTCACTAAAAAGATCCTAGAGTCTCAAGCAATCTAAACAGGCTATAAAGATATACCTTCCAGAAGAAGGCTGATGAACAGTTACTTGGTGTCGTTGAGGGGTTCTCAGGCACAAGCGGAGGAATCACCCACCACCCTCCTGCACTTTCCACAAGGGTTACCTTCCAAGTCCGTCTGAGGTGAACCAAAAATAACCTTCCGGTTTACCTGTGTATGAGCCCTAAAAGACAAGAGACTAAAGGCTACCTTGATAATACCTATTGTCTGGGGGGACAGTCGCAAGCCGAACTCGTACGCATGGGCAGGGTAGCTGAGCCCGAAATTCTGCCTAGACAGAATCCCTAGATGCGTAAAAGTCCTGAGTTATGTTTTGACAAGGATTCGGGGGGTTATCCCCTCTGTCCAAGCCTCCACGCGGCCTCGTGCTTAACTCCCGTTTGAGAGGAGCTTCCCAGATACAGCGGTAGAACCAAGGATTTACCTAATGAATGGTCCACTACGTCTGAGTTTATAGCTTGTGGGAATTTTACACTCCCTAGCCCACAAGCCTAGCCTAAGCTAGTAGGTGGAAGGCCCTAAAAATAAAAACTTACTAATAAATTTTAAATTTATGCGTTAATTTTAAGGGCTTTTTCTTACTCAGAGGGTAAATGGCATGAAACTGAATGTGGTGTTTTGACTCAAATTGAAACAAAACTGACTAAGCAAAGAGAAAATGAAATGCAAAAAAGCAAATAGCTATTCTCTTTATATTTCTAAATAACTTGAAAGCCAAAAAAGATCAAATCTTTTTATATTTTTTAAATTTTCAAAAACCATGCTATGCTATGCAATCTAGACTAACAGCCTAATCTATATGCACATAAAGCAACCATATGTTTTTGTATTTTTATTTTATAAATGAAAAAGAAAAATCATCCTATCTACTTATGCAAACAAGTACTGGAAGCAAAGAAAATAGACAACTACTTTATACCCCGAAAACAAACCCTATGTTTCCCTAAAGTTGAATATAAACCTCTTTTAAAAGGAGAGCTTACAAAAGTAAACAAGCCAACACTTTGGAATGAAAGAACTGAGCATAAAGACTGACATAACCAAAGGTCAAGAAGTCCCAAGCGTCAATCTAACCTACAAACAAAGGTTGCTCAGTACCTTTCCCAACAAGGTCAAACCAAAGAAAGAAGTAGGGGGAAAAGCAAGAAATAAAAGTTCTTTTTAATTTTCTTTTATAAAATGCAAAAGAAAAACTACCTACAAAGCAAAGCATGCAGATAAAAAGAACAAAGCAAAAGGAACTTTTCTATGCAACCACCCAACAAACTCTAGAACCAACTAAAGTCAGCATAGACCCTACTTGGAATAAAGGCTTGTATAAAAGACAAGACAACTATTTTGGCAAGGTGAAGTAGACCAACCAAAGAAGGAGGAAAACAACATCCACAAGCTTCTGAAATCAAACAAAGGCCACTAACAGAGGCTGATCAGAAACAAAAGGCAAAAAAGCAAACCAAGAAAAGGAGACAGGTGAAAGAGCAAAGAGAAAATCCTATTGCTATAAAGGGGCTTGCCACATAGATAAAGAACAACAAAAAGAATGACACAAACTCCCTGGATTGATGCACCTGCAGAAGACCTTAACAGACCCACCATGCACCAGAGATGCACTGTGATTTGAGTAAACTTGGATCTAATAAAGCAAACAAGCAAGAATTACCCCAAGCAAAAAGACTCAAAGGATTTTGAAAAAGAAGGTAGGGTGATCACTAAAAGTCTTCAAACAAGCTACACAGCATTCGTAAAGAGAAACCACTCACAAACAGGGATTACCTGAAGAAGGGAACAAGGAAAAACTTGACTTAAAAAATCCTAACTTCCAGGTATATACATGACTGTCTACAAGGGCAGGTCGTGAATGATACGCGACTGTTCAGTAGAACAACCCATGCATTTAAACTTGTATGCGCGACTATCCAAAAGGACAACCCACGCATAGGTGTAAAAATCACAATCAAGGGTAGAAAACTGCCTTAGGAAGGCAGGGGAGAGGGTGCAATCAGACTTAAAATGTTCCTAAGTGGCAAGAAGGACCTGAAACAATGCAAAAGCTTAAATAAATCAAGAGAAAAACCCCAAACAGACAAGGCTATCCCCAGTGGAGTCGCCAGTTCTGTTGTAAAGGAAAGTGTCCTATGGCTAGGGTTTAAGAGGCCATCAACGTACTGGGGTTGAAAGAGAGATGCACAATGTTCAGCAAGTATATAACAGCAAGTTTCAGAGATGAGAAAAGTCCACACCTGATTAACTGAAGGCTGGTCCAAGCTTTCTCTTCAATCATCTCCTTGCTCCTCTCGCTCCAAGAGACCTGCAAAACAAGTTATACCTTCCTCAAACCATTATGACCATATATAAGACAATGATAATCAAATAAACATGAACAAATGATCTGAATAACATCATCATATGATCAGAAACATAGATTCAATCACACATTGAACAATGATTTGGGAAGAAGAAGGACATCACATCTTTATTAATATTGAAAACAAGTACAAATATACCTTCTCTTCAAGTTTGGCACCTCACGAAACCTTGATCTGGTTCTGCTGCTTCTCTTCTCCAAAGAACTCAGCCTCCAAGCTCTGCAACACAAGGGGAAGACCTCCAGGGAAAAGGTGTGGGCAAAGAGAGTCCTGATTCCTCCAGCATAACAATGCAGAAATTCAAGTCCCCTTTCATGAACCTCCCTACCTCTATTTATATGATGAAAAAGAGTTAGGAGCGAAGCCAAAGTGGTTACAACTGAAGGAGTCAGTTGTATAACTACCCAAACTAACTCAAAAAGGCGTGTTTTTATGTTTTAATGTTGAGAAACAGATGCGCGACTATGGAGGAGAGAAACCCGCGCATGATACACAAGTTTACACAAGAGAAACCCGCGAATATATGCATGCGCGACTTGCAAAACACAAGAGTCGCGCATGATGCGCGGGTTGCACATAAGGAGAGTCGCGCATACACAAAAAAAATGCATTTTTAAGGTATTTCTGGGCATTTTCAGACTTTGGTGTCTTCTGGAAAGTTTTATCTAACTGAAATACCTTTTCAACGGCATAGAAATGAGGTCAAACAGAGTTACAGAACTCAAGATATGGGTCCTCCAAGATAGGTGTTTTTTCAGTGACTTTCAGTGACTTTCATGAAGTGCCGACATGCGATGAAATCGTGGGAAAGTGGTCACAGGCAGAGATGTGTCATTTTGGGCTATAACAGCCACGCAAATTTCAACTTATAGCATAAAAAACAAAACGAGCAACGAAATTAAGTTTCATTGCCTCTTGCAAGTGTATTTGGGTAAGGGAGAGATGATTGCGATGACTACACACTCATTGGGAACATTTTCCAAAATATTATCCTATTATACAAAAATTGCACTACACCTCACTTACCAAAACCCTAGTTTAGAAAATCAACAAAATAGATAAATTTAATTTCATGAACCTGTTGGTTGCTTAGGGTAGACCTGGTTTTTTATACTATTATTTTAACCAACAAAAATACCCACAGTGTTGGCCCTTCTGGCAACAACCTGCGAACAGGTTGCAGTCTCACCTGAAACAGCTATGGGGTTTCACAGAATCACGTTTCTGCAAGCAAAAGAGGGATATTACTATACCTTTAGCCTTAACAAATATTAAACATGTAACATAGAGCTTCGACAGTCACTTAATTAGCTTCACAGTTTAGATAAACAGACAGTTACTTGCTTAACCCTTAACTGGGAATTCACAGTGAAGTTAATACTTAACAATATATCTTACTTATCATTCACCTACTTATCAAATGCATAAAACAAAACAGCACAAAACAAAAAGGAACCACCACAACATGTGATATACGTGGTTCACCCCCAGTGTAGGGGATACGTTCACATAACTGTGTTTTATTCAACTCTTTACAAATAATAGTTCTGATCTACACACTCAGCTGTAGATCCCTGCGCTCTCAGCTACAGGTCTTCTCAATAATCCCAAAACTGCGCACTTAGCTGCAGATATCTTTCTCCGATCTGCGCACTCAGCTGCAGATCCTTTCTTACAAAACCCTCTGTGCACTCAGCTGTAGAGGTCGTCCATGCACATAGCTGGGACTTAACCTTAAACCCAAAAATAGGCCTTAGCTTTGCATCAAATTATCATCATCATAACAAACGACAACAACAACCCTAACTCCTTTACATAAGTGCCTATTTATACAATTTCATGATTACAATACCATGTGTTTAAACCATGGGCTTAAAAACCATGAGTTCAAACCATGGGTTAATTACAAAAAGAGGGGCTTCGACCCAACCCCGACACCCCTAATACTGTTTTGAGCTACAACTCCACTTACAAGCTTCGCACCAAAACCGTAGAGTTTCCAAAATTAAGGACCTACAAGGTTTGTGCCCCAACAGGCCCCTAAGACTCACCAGTGTCCCATCCCGGGGCACGCTGTTGCTTTTCTGGTGGGAGGATCTTGTTGGCAAAGATAGTGAACTACTTGTTGAGGCTGCGCATTATATCTTTGGCTGCTTGCTCCTTCTCCATGATCTCCTGCAATGTTGTTGGCGATGTTTCGCTGGCCTTTTCCTGTGCGAATGCATCATATTCCTTCAATACTTTGAGCTGGCTGTCCGCAGCAGTGCTCAGCTCCAATGCCTCGTTAATGAGAGGCTACACAGATTTCACCAACAGTGTTTCTTTCCTTCTACATGCCTCAATTTCTTGGTGGAACTCATTGCTCTACTTTACCTTAAGCATCTTCTGCATAGGAGGCAATGTCTTGATCTCTGTTTTTACTGCATCCAGCTCTGTCTGTCGCTGCTTAATGGTTTCTTGCAACTTTTTGACTTTTGGGTGATCCTACAAGTTGGCCCAAGCCTCGACACTTTCGTCTAGTAGCTTTGATGCACTGCTCATAAGATCTGAGATGTTCGTTGCTGAGGCCTGAATATCCCTGCGACGTTGTTCCCTGACCTCGGGTGGATTCTCAGGAGTGATGCGAAGTTGAAGCTTCACAATCTGAGCCTAATGCTCTGTTTTCATCTTTTCTATCAGGTTGTGAGACTATTTTGCATAGTCCTTCAGCTTGGTGAGCGTCTGCTTTGGTTCTTCTTCAGCCTCTATGTCGAAGTCAGGGAGACTTCGACACGCCCCATCCAATGCTCGCACTAGTGAAGCCTGCTTTCTTTCTACTTCCATCTTCTTCTGTTCAGCTTCATCCAACTGCATTGCGATGCTCTCACTCTGCTTTATGGAATTTTCCAACTGCCTGTGTGAGTAGTTGTCTCACTCTCAGATCTCGTTCATAATTTCCAATTGGCAGAGATGCAGCTCCGACATAAACAACTTGGCGTAGTCTATTTCAACAGTCATACTCATCTGCGAGTGAGATGCTACGTCAGTTATTATGAGGGCCACACTTGGGACCTATCCTCTGTTATTTTTGGCTAGCCATTGCCTCATATCTGGCTACGCGCTTGCTGGGGCACTGCTTGCTGCAGTGCCAGTCGCTGATCTTTCTTCTAATGTCTTGAGTTCTGTAATTCATTGCGCTACACCTGAGAGTGCATCAAGATGTGTAGCTGTGAATTATGACCACTTGTTGGTTAATGCTTCTGTGGACCTTGTCACAGCCTAATCAAGATCTTCCATCATCAAAGTGGGCTCTTCGACGATGTTCTTTCCCTTTGACGCCTTGGTTTTCTTTCTAGGATGAGGTTTAGTCACTTCCTCTGCCTCTGGAGACTTGCGCTTATCTGGGCGATTGGGGTTGGAGATTGTCTTGACTGATTCTTATTCTTATTCATCACCTCCATCATCTCCACCCTGATCATCTCCACTCTGCTCTGACTCATCTTGTTCATCGCTTTCTTCGAGTGGGTTATTCTACTACGTCTCACTAGGACCTGCGCCCACATCTGTTACTGGGGGAACTGGTATTCTCAGCCTTGTTCCTGTGTCCTTTATCCATTCAGCTGGCCACTGCTTGACTACTACGAGGATTTCTTCCTCGTTCACCACATATGGAAACTTCAACCATTTGTGTTTGCTATTTGCATGGGCCTAGATGAAGACATGATGCATGTCAGCCCTGAAATTGGCCACTCCTGCATACTGAGAAAATATCTCATTACTGAGCCACGGTGTCTTCAGGATCTCATAGGAAATATTCATTGCGTAGAAGGCAAACACGTAGTTCGTCATCTGCTGGAAGGTTTTATCCTGTGACACCCACAGAGATGCGTATCTTGTTGCGCCAGGCATGTGCGGAGGCATATCAACAAACTGTTCCTTGGTAGGTTCTTTCCATCCTACCAGTGTAATAAGCACTAACAACCATGAGTAGTGAAAGGGTCTACCTTTCTCCTATCCATCGCAGGAATCTTCGAGGAACTCCTTAGCAAGTATGCTGCCCAATTGTAACTGTAACCTTCGACACAGTTTGCAGTAATACTGACAATTGGGGCAGATACTTCATTCGGTATACACTTCTACATTAGCTTGCATTCTAGCAGTTCTACGGCGAAGCGAATGTTCTGGTGCTGGATTGTCGAGGTTTCATACCCTCACTTTCCTTTCGTCAGCTTGAAGCATTCCTTCATGCTCTGCGCCAGCTTTGTGTCTTCATGCTTTCCCACGAACTTGATGCTAGGATCAGGCCCTTCCTTCGGCAATCCTGTGATCTTATGGATCAGTTCTCCATCAATAGGAATTCTCTGGCTTCCTATCCATAGGTGACCATCATGCACCAAGGCCAATAGCTGCTTGACCACTATGGTAACTGGCGTGCTGCGACCGAAGTGTGGAACATTCAGCATTTTTAACAGGCCAGCTTGCTCCAAGCCAGCAGCCCACTGTTTCACTTCCAGTAGCGTCGTACTGGTCTCCGGATAATAGACAGAATGCAGGTATTTCCCTGGTGTGAACTATGGAAATTTCCCACGATCATTTGTATCGTGGTCTGTGTACTTCAGCCGATCTATTTTTCCTGTCATTGTTCCAACCAACTGCACACCCTGTGGCAGCGACGGGGTGCGTAACGTGAACTTGGCTATCCGTCGAGGTGGCTGAACTCCTGGTTGCACAGGCAAAAGATATGGTGGACGCTATGGTGCAATGTTCTCATCATCACCAAGGTCTTCGATTTCTCCAGGAGGGTTCATCACGGGATCCTCTGGTGTCTTTCCTCATGGCTGGTTCCATTCTTCGTTCTACTTAGAATGAACTTCTACCCTAAAATTATTCCTAGTTGATCATGTCTGCATTGGCTCACTCAGTGCTGTGGGAGTCTCTTCGCAAGGTGCAGATGCAGGTGGATTCCTCATAAGGTTCTGCAGACCCCTCTCTCTGAATTCGCTCAACAATTCCTGGACTTCGCGATCAGATGATATGGACTGAACTGTAAAACTCAAGAAAATGCGTAATGAAAAATTTGCAGGTCTGGGTGTCTTCTTATAGAATCCATCGACCAAATCTATCATAACTATGCATTGAAAACACCAAATCTAATAGAGCAGCTGTAGATCTTGTCCAAACGGTGCTAGATTCCTTAAAATCTCATCATTACAGGTAGTTAATGCAGTTAACGTACCTACGCCGCCAAATCTGATTTTTTCCAACTGTCGCATTTTGAGGTTAGACACACCTTTCCTCTTTGACACAGCCAGTAACTTTGGTTGCGCCACAAATAAGGACCTTTAACACAACACATACCTTCAACACATCATGGCACTAGTTTCGATAGAGCTTCGAGCTTCGACCCCCGACAGTATTTCTTCGTAGTGTCCTTCTGTCTCAGGGATATTAATGTTGCACGAGTCTTGGTCTTCATCAATGGTGAGGTTATAACATTCTACTGCATTAGCTTCTTGTTCCTTCCAATCAGGTTGGTACTCGGCTAATTCTTTATCATCAAACACCTTAGTATGGATCAACCTAATAGCTGCGTCCAAAATAGGGCAATCCTCATTAATAGAAAACATAAGCACAAAACTATCAACAAGGTTATCCCAACTTACAGTACCATGGCAAAGCTCAACCTTCGCATACCAATTCTTTGCTACAGGTTCCAGAGTGTGTGCAAACCTATGTACCCATTCTTCACAAGGTACATGCTTCCATGCTTCATAACACTATTTCAAATGTTCCTGAGGGCTAGTCTTACAATTAAATATGCTTCACACCTCATGAGGTTGATCCCTAAATCTCAGGCGAAGAAACTTTTGACAAGCTGTCCAACTAGGGATATGTTTTTTATGACCATTCCACCTATTGATGTATATGTAACTTCGAAATGTATTCTTCTATGTATCTTATGTATTGTAACCCGATGTTTATTCTGGGATGTTTCTATTATGTATTTGAGTCATGTGGTCATGCCCTGATGTTCCGATCGGGAGGATTAATAATGTAAACAAGTCATATCAAGTCATTAGGTAAGTCCCCACAGTTTAGGGGCACTTGGGTTATTATACACTAATTAAGGTGTAGGCTCAAGTAATTAATTATAAGTTAAGCCTACATGGTTGAGTGCACTTCAAGTCAACAGAAGAATATAAATAGAGAGTGAGAGTCTCTCTATTTATCACGTGTGACTTAGCTCTCTTGCTCTCTCAAGTGTGGCGCACTTTTGGTAAAGGAAATTCTTGGGCTTGACAGAAGACAGAAGGCTGCTGTTGTGAAGGGAGGTCATCTTACTGTTTTGGGATCACATCTTGTGGTGATACTATCTTAGAGGAAGTTGAGGGGTTTTCTCCATTTATGGTTTCCCCTCCTAAAATATTTGTGTCTCTTGTCTCTTGTGATGTGCTTATGTGATTGTTGTGCTTGTTATTCTCTCAGTGAAAAGATCTAATCATAATGCTAGCTTAAATGTTGAAAAACTAACATGGTATCAGAGCTAACCTGAGAAGAAGAAATTATACAGCTACAGGAACTAGGGCTTCCTATTTTGTGGATCTTCCTCCACATATTTTCAGCAAAATTATGCTAGGATGACTCTCCATTGAAGGGTGCATCTTTCTGTCGATGCATAATTCAATTTCAAGCATTTTCAGTTTCGATGTGGAAATTAGGGCTTTCTACAGAAGAGGAATTTTTGAGTGACACCTGCATAGGATTGTTCTCCTCATCAAAACCGAATTTTAGAGACCTGGATCAAGAAATTTGGTTGGGTGAAACTCCGGGAAAGTCAAACCCTAGTTTGACCCTGAGCTAGGAGAAACCCTAAATACTAAAACTGCTAAGTTTTGGTACAGTCGCTACCTTCCAATATTGGAACAGTCTCAGACTCTGAACATTTCAGGGGCCGAAGATAAAATCCTGATGAACACTTTGTCAAAATTTCAGCCTCAGATTCCCTACATTCTGGGAGATATGATCTCTCCAAGTTAGGGTTCCATCCTCTTCCAGAAATCATCCATAAACAGGTCACCTGGGGAGATCTGTAATATCTTGGGATACAGAGGTCCAAATGGAATTCCTGAAGATTTTCTAGAAATTTCACGGACTTTAATTTCTGTGGTCCGAAGATCAGACTCAGAAGATGAACCAGTGACATGTGGCATGCCGTACAACTTCGCTGTTCTGAACAGTCCTGTAACAGGTCACCTTGGGAAAAGGATCATAAATACCAAATGGTGAAACAAATTCTGATGAAACCTATGGTGTTGGATCAGGGACATGCGAGGTTACCTCAGTAAGCAATTTCAGAATCAGATAAGTATTAATGTCGGAGATATCACAGAATCAGTAACAGGAATTTCTGCAGAAGAAATCAGAAAATTAGGGCTTCCTGTTCCGGGAGCTTCCCTCCACTGTTTTCAGAAAAGGAGTACATTGGACAGCTCCATTTGAAGAGATCTATCTGTTCATCCAATCAGATCTTTAAAAAAAAAATCTAAGTTTTGAAAATTAGGGTTTCAGTGACAAACCCTAGATCAGCAAACTTTGGGACAAGGACGGACACCTCAAATCGGTAAGATCTAATCCTTTGCTATTTCCATTTGAGGTTCTCATTTCAATATGATATATCACATCAGCTTGGTGACAAGCTTGGGGAAGTTGACAACTTCCAAGCCTGGAAGTATATGATCTCTCTGAAGAAAATGAATTGGACACCTACATGAGTATAGAGGTTCCAGTTTCAGAGGGAGACGAGGTTAGAATCCTTTCACAAGAAGAACTTGGTCAAGGCCAAAGAAGACATCATGCTCATGCTGCAGAGGATGATGAACCATCCAGAAAAGAGATCCAGATATGAAAGTGAAGATTCTTCAAGCAAGGCTCTCACATGACTCAAGAAGAACCTTCTCTCCATTTCAGCATTGATGCAAAAGGAATACGAGTTGCATCCATAGATGGTCAAGTCATCATGTGACCAAAAGGAAAGACTATCGATGATGCGGTAGTGATTGGAGAACAAGAAGGAGACTTGTACAAATTGAAGGGCCATTCATAACAAGCCTTGATCCATGACATAGTAGAGCCAAATGAGCTTTGGCATAGAAGGCTTACACATGTGCATTACAGAGCACTACCTATTGCAAGCAAAGCTGTTGAAGGTCTTTCTGAATTTCAAGCTATTTGAAGGAAAGAACAAAATCAGATTATGACCTAAAGAAACTAGTTGAAGAATGTGAAGATCCAGAATGCAGAGACCATGCAGTCATAAGAGTCTCTCAAATCAAGAACAACTTGAAGCGGTGAAGAATGTAGAAGTGATGGCCACCTTGAATGGCCTCCCAGGATCGTGGAATTCATTCATTCAAGGAATGTGTTCCAGAAGGAAGTGATTACATTTCAGTAGACTCTAGAAGAAGAAGCTCAAGAAGAGAAGGTGGGAGCAACTGAAGATCAAGCTCTCTCCATCCAAATAAG